>JBBPBT010000564.1:365872-386336 GCA_037974875.1 Cicer bijugum | reverse complement strand
TTTATTTTTATTTTTTGAAATATAACAAATAAAATCCTCAATAATACCCCCACACTTAAATTACACATTGTCCTCAATAAAAGTAACAAGTATAAAATAAGAGTATGGAAAGGGAGCTCCCTATTTAAACTTCAGTGTAGGTGGGCTTTTCCAAGGAAAGTTCTTTTAAGGTAGCATCTGCAAGCACATAGTTCTTTTATAAAATAAGAGTATGGAAAGGGAGCTCCCTATTTACACATTGTCTATTTACTTTGAACATTTTCTCGGTGTTTTCACTTTTTTATTTCCACTGCACCATGAGAAAAAATGTTAGTAACAACAAAAGGGCCAATCCACTTCTATCGAAGTTTCGCAGCCATAATTTTCAACCGGGAGTTGAACAATAAAACTTTTTGGCCAATGGAAAATTTCTTTCTAGAAATCATCTTATCATGAAAATTTCTTTCTAGAAATCATCTTATCTCTCCAAACCTGTTTTCTCCATCACATGGTTACAACTCTTGACCGTCCAATAAGCATGATGCTCTATTTCTACTGGGAGGTGGCTTGCCTTACAAAACAAGAATTGACCGTCCCTGGTTACAACTCTTGACCGTCCCTGTTATTGAGGAATCTCACTTATACGAGTGATTGTTGTTCCTGCTATTTGGCACGATTCATAAGTTTTGTAAGTCTCAAAAGCATCTTTAAACAAAGTGGGCCAAAAGAAACCCGAGTATAAGACTTTTCTTGTTTATCGTTGAGGGCCAAAATATCCTCCAGTTTGAGAGGCATGACAAAAATGAAGAATGGATTGGGCCTCATGGTGGCAAACACATCGCCTAATCACCTAGTTACTACAGAATTTCCAAATATGTGGATCATCCCACATATAGTATTTGGAATCACTTTTAAGTTTGTGTATTTGTGTTCGGGATGCATCTGCACGAAAGACTCCAGCAACTAGATAATTAACTAAATCAGCAAACTAGGGAGTCACCTCACGCAACTGTAGCAGTTGCTCATCAAGGAAGTCATCTTGAATGGGGATGGGGTCCTCATCCATTTCTATTCTACTCAAATGACCTGCCACCAAATTTTCAGCTCCCCTCTTATCTTTAATCTCTAAATCAAATTCTTGGAGTAACAACATCCACTAGATCAATCTCGGTTTTGCTTCTGGTTTCTTCAACAAGAATTTCAAAGTTGCATGGTTAGTAAAAACAACTACCTTCAAACCTAAAAAATATGATCTAAACATATCAAGTGCATAAACAATAGCTAAAAGTTACTTTTTGGTGAAGTATAATTAGCCTGTGCATAATCTAAAGTCCTAGAAGCATAATAAATAACATGGGCAGCCTTACCAAACCTTTGTGGAAGGACTGCTCCAACGACATAGTTAGATGCATCACACATAATTTCAAAAGGGAGGGTCCAATTGGGTGTCTGAATTATGGAAGTAGATGTTAGTGTTGCATTTAAGAAATCAAAAGTCTTCTTGCATTTGTCATCGATGGTGAAACTGACATCTTTTTGCAGCAAATTCGATAGTGGAAGAGAAATCTTGCTGAAGTCCTTGATAAATCGTCTGTAAAAACCTGCATGGCTAAGAAAAAAAACGAATCTCGCGGATGCAAGATGGATAAGACAAATTAGAAATCACATCAATTTTGGCAGGATCCACTTCAATCCCATTTTTAGAGATCACTTGTCCCAAAATTATGCCTTGTTTAACCATAAAATGATATTTTTTCGTAATTCAGCACAAGGTTAGTTTCAATACATCTATGCAAAACTCTATCTATTATTTTCAAGCTTGCATCAAATGAGGAACCATACACAGTAAAATCATCCATGAAAACTTCAATACAATTTTCTATCAAGTCAGAGGAAATACTAATCATGCAGCGTTGGAAAGTGTCAGGAGCATTGCATAGGCCAAAGGGCATCCTCCTGTAGGCAAATGTGCCAAAAGGACAAGTGAACGTAGTCTTTTCTTGGTCCTCTAGTGTAATATGGATCTAAAAATAACCAAAAAAACCTTCAAGAAAACAATAATATGACTTACCAGCCAACCGTTCAAGCATTTGATCAATGAATGGTAAAGGAAAATGATCCTTTCTAGTTTCCTGGTTTAGTCTCATGTAATCGATGCATACCCTTCAGCTGTTCTGCACTCGTGTGGGGATAAGTTCATTATTTTCATTTTTAACCATTGTGAGTCCAATTTTCTTTGGGACTACCTACAGCGGACTCACCCATTGACTATCAGAGATGAGGTATATAATGCCTACTTGCAAGAGCTTGGTCACTTCATTTTCTACAGCATCCAAAATTAATGAGTTAAGTCGCCTTTGGGGCTGCCTGACTGATTTTACCCTATCCTCAAGTAGTATCATACGCATACACATGGATGGGCTAATACTAGGAATATCAGCCAAGGTCCATTCGATTGCCTTCATGTGTTTTCTTAAAATCTACAACATCTTCTCTTCTTGTTCATCTTCAAGATTGGCTGAAATAATCACAGGTAAGTTGCCACTTCCTTCTAAAAAAGCATATTTCAAATTTTCAGGAAATCGTTTAGGCTCTATAGTCGGTAGTTGTTCTAGGAAGGTACAACACCAGTGGTCGAAGCTAAGTATGCAAAATCAATAATATTAGTAGAAATATCGATATCAGTACAATGATCGACTTCCAAGGCAGCTTCGATCTCAACACACACATAGCACAATTGAGTATCTATATAGAATTCACAAGTATAAGTATCATCAAAACCAGACAATGAAGGAAAATCAGTGGCAAACATATCAGGGTAAGAGTCATCAACCAAATCAGCAAGCAATTCAATTTGAAAAATAGGATGCTCTTCCACGGGGTGTTTCATAGCATCAAAAATGTTAAATTTTACAATGTTATCACCAAATTCCATGGATAGAGTTCTAGCATGCACATCAATTTTTGCTCTAGCAGTTTTCAAGAATGGTCTGCCTAAGATGATAGGTGCCCTGTTGGACTTATTCTCTCCCTCTGTGTCTAGAATGTAAAAATCAGTAGGAAATATCAATTCATTAACTCGAACAAGTACATCCTCCACAAGTCCAGTGGGACGAGTATTGCTCCTATTCGCCAATTGAATGGTAACACGTGTACTTTGTAAAGGTCCAAGAGCAAGAGAGTTAAAAATAGATGTAGGCATAACATTAATGGAAGCTCCTAAATCTAACATAGCATTTTCAAAATGACTATTGCCTATGGTACATGGAATGGAAAAAGTTCCTGGATCTTTGCATTTCTGAGGCATGGGATGAATGAGGGCTGAAACATTTCGCCCCATGTTTACTCTTTCATTACCTTTTAACCTTATCTTGTTTGTGCACAAATCTTTTAGAAATTTTGCATATCTTGGAATCTGTTTAATTGCTTCAAGAAGGGGAATGTTCACTTCCACCTTCCTAAATGTATCCAAGATCTCGTTGTCCCTATCTGCCTCATCCATTTTCTTAGTCTTCACTGCTCTTTGAGGAAAAGGAAGTGGTATATTTTGCTCAACATCAACAGTTACAAATATCGAAGTATCCTCAACAACCTTGCTATTTTTCACTACAGTTTCAGGTACCTTTGGTATTTCAACACCTTTCCCAGACCACAATGTAATTGAACAGACTTTGGGAGCATTTGGATTTAATACTAACTACGCAGGCAATTGGTTTGACCCCTAAGTATGCAATTGATTGATTGAAGTGGCTAGCTGACCAAACTTTGTTTTCAAATTTTGAATGGTGGAATATGTTCTTTGTTGAAAGTAGAGAATTTGGACAGTCATCTGTTTAATGAGGTCCTCTAATGAAGGTGCATTGTTTTGCTATTGAGGAATATTTTGTTGTTGCTGCCTAGGTTGTTGTTGTGCAGATGAATTCTCCCATCTCAAGTTGGGATGGTTTCTCCAACCAGAATTGTACATATTAGATGATAGAACATAGTTGGCATGAGGATTGTATATATTTGCTGCATATGCTTGAGGAGCATCAACAATTGGATCTTCTTGCAATGTAGGATATGAATCTGAAGGATGATATGGAGATATGAAAATACCACAGACAACTGCTTGGGTTTTACCTATTGCCAATTTTTTTTACTAAATATGTAAGCTCATCAAGTTTTCCTTCTAAATTCTTGTGGGAAGAAGCTCGAATTTCATTCACACCCTTTGTCAACATTATTGAATTGTTTCTATTTGTAAACTGCTTAGAATGAATGGACATGTTCTCAATCAAAGCCCTTGCCGCTTCTGGGGTCTTATCGACAAGTGCTCCCCCATTAGCAGCATCTAAAATTCTTTTATCCATAGATAGCAAGCCTTCATAAAAATATTGGATGAGCAATTGTTCAGAAATCTGGTGATGAGGACAGCTTGACACTAATTTCTTGAATCTCTCCCAATACTCATGTAATGATACCCTGTCAATCTGCCTGAAGCCACATATATCTTTTTTGATTGACACAACTCTTGAGGCTTCATGGTAGAACATAGAATATGGAATTCCTTCAAGGGTTTGTGGGGATCCTCACCTGCAAGGCCATTAAACTTTGGAAGCAAGTGTATTAAACCAGATTTAAGTTCAAATGGTACAGTAACTTCAGGATATGTGATACATAATGCATTATAATTAATATTAGGTGCAGCAAGTTGTCTTAAGGTTCTATTATTCACATCAGCCATATTTTGCAACAAGTTGTCAATTTCAGTATATGACTCTAACTCGTTAACACTAACAGCTCTATTAAGTCTACGACGTAAATGAAATGTCCTATCTATTTCAGGTTCAAGAGAATGAAGATTCACAGAACTAGCCCTAGTCATGCATCATCATAATAATGCAATACAAAATAACAATTCTGAAACTTCCAACAATGTCCCGAATGCTAAAATTGAAGTGAAAAAATTTAAAATCCTATCAAATAAAATCCAAAAATATAAAAATACCACTAAAAATTTCTAAAAATCAAATGAAGGCAACACAAATTTTTTTTGAACTTTTGAAGAATATGCAAAATTCAAAAAAAGTTCTAAACAAAGGAATTTGGGATTTTGACAGTCGTTTCCGTATAAGAAACTTATACGGAGTACTGTTCCTTGATGTTTTCTGATTTTTTCACGAAATTTTGGAGCAATCTAAGACAGTCGCCTAAATACTTGGTTAATGTTATTATCAGAGAGTCCTCGGCAAAATCGTCAATTTGATCCGCTGTCGTACACGGGTCAAATACAATTGATAGAATGTAAATAGAGGTAATAACTCGAATCGTTTCCCAAGGCTTCTGATATAGTAATAATAATCGAATTGACATTTGAAATTAAAAAGGGTTTTTTTAGATTTTTGATTAAATAGATGAGCAAAACGATTAATCAACTTATTCGAGTTTAAGACCTATCACAGATTCCATCAATGAGTTTAATTTCTAATTTGTGATTCTATTCTTATTTGACTATAGAATTTATAAAACAAGCGTAATCAATCCTATGTGAATTTGGTTACTTTGATTGGATTAAGCATCACAATCATCCAAATATTATAATTAACGATCAAGCATCGCAAAATTATAATTCAATTAAATTAGAAACCGAAACCAAATTATGTCAAACAAATTTAATCAATCCTATTGAAATTCAATTTAGGCAATCAAAATATCAATATAATGAAATAAATAAAAATTGACAGTGTAACCTGAATCTCAAGGTGTTGGTGAAACTTTGAACTCGTGGATTAATCTTATAAAATTAGCCTTCTATGAAGTTAAAATAAAACTGTTTATTTCTTGTAGCAATTTGAATCCTAATTTTTCCGTTCTTAGAAAAGAAACAAAACTGTCAATATATAGTACTTAATATTGGGCTTTAGGGTTTAGGGTTTAAAAACAAGTGGCCCACTAATTAAAATTATTACAAAATTCCAGATTACGAAATTTGCAATTTAGGCCCTGTAAAGTTCAGAATTGGTCTTTTCTTCCAACACAAAAGTTGTAGCTCAGATTTTTATATTTCCAACGCTTGCTCATATGTGCCAATCCGATATCCAAAGCTCAAGTTATAACATATAGAGCGAGAAATAGTTAAAATGCAAATAATAAAATTATAATTCAAATTCGACCCAAAGTTTAGAAACAAGCTAAAAATACTAATCTAAACTATAAAGAACTTTTAAAATACCAAACTAAAAAGTTAAAAACATGTACCTAAATACTATGATCAATAATCGAAAGACTTCTTTTTTATCTTCTTTTCTGCTTTTTAGATCTTTATTATTCTAAGATTTCTTTTCTCAATAATTAAAACAAAATTATTCTAGTCAAGACATATATTCACAATTTTATCACATTGAATATGAATTTAAAGATTTAATATGGTATTAAAAGTATTTTAAAAAATTTGTTAATAAATTTGGTAGTTAAATTTCTTTTTATGTATGTTTGATTTGATGTGATAATTTTGTACATATTTAATTTGGTCTGTGATATAAGTAATATATATTATATTTATAAATATAGTATTTGAAAGAATAAAATTTTATGCATTTTTACGTGTGTATGTACATTAATAATTATTGTGATATTTTTCTATGTATTTGACTAATCTTAAATGAACACTTACACTACAACATTTTTGAGTTGTGGCAACAATAAAAAAGTGTGGCGTAAATTAAAATATCTGTGGCCTAAAGGTTAGGCAACGGTTTATAAAGTGTGGCACAGGTGGTCGTGGCCTATTCTTTAAGGCAACAGTTTTTTACTTTTGCCCACGAAGTCTAAAAAACCGTTGGTGAATACATTCAAAGAGGCCACAGTTTGTTTGAATGTTTATGGCCACAGTTTTATGAACTAGTTTTGTGTAAATTAGGCCACGGTTTTGTGTAAATTATTTATGTTTCAGGCAACACATTTATAACGTTGTCAAAAGAATAGGCAATATTTTTTGGTCTAAGACAATAGATTTGGATGTTTCAGGCAACACATTTATAATGTTGTCAAAAGAATTTAAATGTTGCCTTTTTGTTTAGGCCACAGTGATGAAAATGTTTTAAACCACACTTTTTATGTGTTCTCTATACTTTTCAACCATAAACATTCAATTTATCTAGTCTACATTTTTCTAAATGTTGCCTATAGGTTTATCATACACTCTCAATTTTTTGGCAAACATTGATAATTAATTATTATTGCTTGTAATTCATAATTGAACATTAACCAATTGCTATTGAACAAAACACAAAAGAATTAAACATAATCAAGTCTTGATTAAAGTATATATTGTGAAGAAAATTAATTATCTCATCAAAATAATGTAACATAAATATTACTAGATATCCAAAAAAAAAATACATGATTAGATAAAAAGAACCATCAAGTTTTTTATTTCTAATGAAACAACCAAAATTTGCATTACCAAAAAACAACCAAGTCTTCAATACATTCCATTAGCTTCATGTATCTTGGTGATGATCTTCAAGTCCAACCTGGAAAGTTATTATATTAATATAAATAAAAGGAATAATATACAATTATAGTTATGAATATTAAAAAAATGAATCACAAATTTTTATCGCAACAACAAAATTAATGTTTTATTTAGGTATGTTAAACTATCTATTGGAAGAAAAAACTAGCAAAATATCACAAGTACTAAAGACCAACAATTTATAAGTCTAAAAGATACCTAATCATAACAATAAATCAACTTAATTATCTCACAGTTAAGTAAATCAAACTAATATACTTACACCTTTTCAGGAACATGAGTTGATGTAGAAGAATGGAGTGTCGCACTATTTGCAATACCTAAAGCATGTCCCATCATGTTATCAACAACAATTTCACTTAAACTTGGGTTTTGCTGCTTCAACACACATTTTAGAAGTTCCTCATATGCTTCCATCCTTTTCTTTGTAAATGACTCATATTCTTCCATCATTTCCTTCATGCTACTAATTTCACCTTCATAATGTTTCTTAATGTTAGCAATTTCTTCATTTTTTTAACATTGTTGGTGTAGTTGTTCTTCCATAACAACAAACTCTACCGGGCTTTTCTTTGTCGAACAATGATTGAAAGGCTTGGTCAGGAGGCTCACTAGAGTTTTCAATTGAATTTTGAAGTTTTGCGTGATAGGAAAAAAAAATCAATATTAAAATTTGAAAATTCAGACATTAAAATATATAATGAGAAGGAAAAACATACAATGGCATTTTCAGTTTCTTCATCAATTTTTCCTTTTCTTCGCAGACGAGTTATAACAAATATTTCAGCTTGAGTGACTTCCTCCCCATTTTCCTTCTTTGCACGCTTTATTGGTAAAGTTGGTAATTAAAACTTATTAGAATAACTTGTTATTTATATATAACAAACACACATAAATAAGAATAAATATTGTACCTCTTTTGCACGAATTCTTGCAAAATTTGTTGGCCCCATTCGATGCATAAACTTCTGTTTAGCCCTATTGACAATATTTTTATTGCTAACGTTCTACAATGTAAGCAAAAAAAAAATTAAAGTAGGATATATATGCAAAAGATTCTATACAACACAAAGTGACTAAAAGCAATGTAAAATATGTACAAACTTACTTGGATGATACTATTATTCCAATATTTCAACAATTTCTTGAAATGAGGTTTTAGTATGCTTTCAGGCCTGTTTTTTAACCTTTCCTTGAAGGTTGAGTATTTCAAAAAATGCTTCCTCTTGATATAACATTTGTAAAGTCTCCATTCATCATTTATTCGAGAAAAAACAGTTTTCTTTCCTTTCTCTGGAATGATAAATTTACCCTGAAAAACATTGTTGTGATCAACATGTGATAACTAATTGATGATCAAATAAAGTATGAAAATTAAACTCTTATACCTGAATATAAGGCCATATACGTTCCTCATAATTTTTGTACACTTTCTTAAAGTTTGTATAAATCAAGGGACAAAAGGTTGAATTCCTTGCAATAGTCTCAAGGAAATACCCTAAGTCAGTTACAACTTTGTAATCAGGTCCTATCACTTCTTCGTCATTGTCTAAGGTGACTTCTACACGGAATTTTCTTCCATGTATATTCAAGCACTGAGTTGGTCCCCTGGTTTTTTTCTTAGTTGTCCCTATTTTGATATTAAGTTTACATAAGATAAGATAAAATCCTAAAGATGAGTCACAAATATATATATATATATATATACAAGAAACTAATATTTAATCATTACCATTATGTTCGTCATCTTCATCTTGATCTTCATTCTCTTCTTCCATGACATATTCTTCCTCTTCACTTCCTATATCATTTCCCAGCTCTTTTTCATCATCAAGTTCAATATTTTCCTTAAGAAAATCTTCAATTAACATTGATTTGCACAAGGGAATTCTTTTGGTTTTCTTTGTTGCACTCTGTTGACTTGTCATTTCGTCATCATCTTCATTTTGCACCATTTTTTTGACCGTTTGTTTTGTTCTTGAAATGTCATTTTCTTTTGATGCCTTTCTCAATGGTGATTGAACTTCTTCATTATCCACACTTTTTTTGGCTTTTTGAATCCGCAAGGGTGATTTTCTTTGATTCATAATGGATCTTGATGCTTCATTTGAAACTTTTTTGACATTGTCAAACTTCTTTTTGGTTGAACAAAGATCCTTATTTGAAGATATATTTATTTGATCAATTGCTGCAAAATTTGATAACTTGAATTGTGCTTGAGGTGCAATCTTAATTGAAGGATGCTTAACTCCTTGAATTTGCTTGTCTAACACAGTAGCCTTGGAACTAATCTTATTAGTTGATGGACTTCTTTGCTTGCCAATTGGTTCTTTGGTTCCAACCATATCTTCATTAGTTACTCCAATGCCTCTCATTATCTTTTCACGCTTGATTTTAAATCTCCTTAGTAATTCATTGCTTGATCTTGCTTGATGTAGCTCAAACTTGGAAGTATTTCTCTCACCTTGGTCTTGAGCTTTCATCATTTGTTTTAAAATTGCTTCCTTATTCATTTTCGGTAGAAAAATAAATAAAATATCAGTAAGAGGACAATAAACAAAATTGTTTTTTTCAATATACTAATACCGATTTAAAAATAAACAAACCAGTAAGAGGAATATAAAAATAAGACAATATGATGACACCAAGATACTAACAGTAAGAGGAATATAAAAACAAGTCAATAGAACATTTTTTGAAAAGGACAAAATAAAATATACAGATTAATAGCTCTTCACCGTCCAAGTCATAATCATCTTTGTCTTCGAATTCCTTCATAACATGTGCAGGCTTCTCAACTATGGTTGCTGGAAACTAACAGAGGTCATTTTCATTATTTGATGCATTTATATTTCCAATTTCATAAAATGGATCATCCAAATATTCTTCTTGAGTTGTAGCATTTGATTGATCACCCATGTTAAACAGATCTCTAGGAACGGTTTTCATAACATAATGTTTATTTTCATCGAAAAGATCTTGCACATAAAAACATTGGTGGGCTTGAGATGCCAGGACAAATGGATCATTTTGATAACATTTTTTGTTGAAATGTACACAAGTAAGCCCATATTTGTCTTCTTTAGCCTCAAACCAATCACACCTAAACAACACAAATTTGAGTTGACTATAATGGTCTAACTCAATTATGTCATGAATTGCTCCATAGTAAGTGACAAGATCTGTTTTAGGATTTTCATCCTTAAAACTTGCAAAACTTTCAGTGAAAGAAACCAAAGTTACACCAGAATTTTGAGTTTTGCGTCTTGCATCACGTTTCATAGTGTAAAATCATTAATCATTGATGAGAAAACCTGAAAACCTATTTGCAGCAACATTTGGACCTCTAGATAATGCTTTGAGGTGAATTGACACATCATTTTCCAAGGCTCGAATTTTAAACCATTCACTAAAATATAGACCTTGTCTTTTGGCCTTGATCCACTTTCATCCTTTAGTGTGACTACTAACACATACATTGTACTCTCTACAAAGGTATTAGTTGTTAAAAATAAATCTAAGATATGTTTTCATTACAAGTAGGGAATAAACAATAAACTATTAGGGTACCTTATGTATGTTTGCATATCATCGCAATTGAACAATATGTATCGAATGGCTTGAGCTTTTTATGTTGAGTCTATTGAAAACGATTTACCATTTTGCTTCCCTCATAAAGGTCTACCAATACTTGAAAAGTAATCATTTGAATCTACTTCGCAAGAATCATTGTTATCATAGTTTCTACCCATTCTATTAAGCCTTGTATGTACACTTTTATGCTAATATCTTGAGCAAAGAGTCAAAGCTTCTTCAGCCAAATATCCCTCAGCAATAGAACCTTCTGGATGAGCTCTATTACGAGCATAACATTTAAGTCTACATAAGTTTCTTTCTGTGGGATACATCCATCGGAATTGAATAGGACCACCTAATCTAACTTCATGTACAAGATGAATAGGCAAATGAACCATTACATCAAAAAAACTTGGAGGAAACACCATCTCCAATTGACAAAGTATTTCAGCAATCTCTCCATATAGATAATCTAAATCTTGCACTTGGATAACTTTTTGACATAGAGAGCGAAAAAAAGACCCAAGACGAATCAAAGGTCTAGCCACTAGATTTAGCATTGTGCTCTTTATCACTACTTGTAATAAGTAGTGTAACATGAAATGTGCATCATGACTCTTGTAACCAAATATTTTTTTTATCGCCAACATGCACAGAATTTGAAATGTTAGAAGCACTACCATCGGGTAACTTGGAAGCCTTCAAAACACCGCAAAAAATAGATTTCTCTTGGGAATTCATTGAGAAAGATGCCTTTGCAAACTTTGTTCGACCTCCACCAATCTCTATTTGATGAAGTTCCTTTCTAATTCCCATATCTTGCAGATCATAACGAGCATTAACATGATCTTTTTTCTTTCCTGATACGTCCAAAAGAGTCCCAATAATACTATCACATATGTTTTTCTCAATATGCATTACATCAAGATTATGACGTAAAGTATTTTGAGCCCAGTACGACAACTCAAAAAATATTGATTTCTTCTTCCATGGACCATCATTTTTTTTTCTCTTAATCTTCTTTCCAAATTCATTCTCAAAATCTTTTAGGTTTTCCAAGATTTCTATACCTTCTAACATAGGTGGTGCAGACCTATGTTCTTTCTTTCTATTGAACAACCTTTTATTGGCCCTTCAAGCATGACTAGCCGGTAAAAAAATACGATGATCCATATAACACATTTTGTGACTGTGTCTCAAGTAGGTAGAATTATTGTTATAATTGCAACACGCACATGCCAACTTTCCTTTGGTGCTCCATCCTGACAACATAGCATACCGAGGATAGTCACTAATAGTCCATAACAAAGATGCTCGCAATTGAAATGTTTGATCTTTTGAGGCATCATATGTTTCTACTCCAAATTCCCACAATTCCTTTAGCTCCTCAATCAATGGTAGAAGGTACACATCGATATCATTTCCTGGTGATTGTGGTCCAAGAATCAATAACGACAACATTGTATACTAAGATTTCATACACATCCAAGGTGGATAATTGTATACCACCATCCTGACAGGCCATGTACTGTGCGATATTCTCATAGTTCTAAACGTATTGAAACCATCACTTGATAAGTCGAGTCTTACATTACAATGCTCAGAAGAAAATTCAGGATGAAGCACGTCAAAGTCATTCCATGCTTGGCCATCAACAGGATGCCTTAATTTACCATCCTTTGATCTACCTTCTTCGTGTCATCTCATTGACTCGGCAGTTTTTGAACACATAAATAGTCTTTGAAGTCTTGGAATCAATGGAAAGTGCCTCAAAACTTTTGCCGGAACTTTATGTTTATACTTTGGATCCTCAAACTCTCAATCTACTTGAGTAAATTCCTTCCATCGTGAAGCTTTACAAGTGCTGCAGGTATCGTCATTTTCATGCTCTTTCCAATACAACATACAATCATTTGGACAAGCATGAATTTTATTATAATCAAGGCCTAAATCCTTGATTATGGCTTTTGTTTTGTTAAAAGATTCAGGAATGTTCAGATTAGACATGGCTTCTTTCAATAACACCAAAAGGGCATTAAATGATACATTGCTCCACCCATGAAGACATTTTAACAAATAAAGTTGAATTATAAATGATATAGTAGTGAAGTTTTCACATCCCGGATACAACTTTTGCTTCGCCTCATTAATTAAATTATAAAACTTCTTAGCATCCTCATTAGGTCCCTTATTGCCTTCCTCTTCTTTTTCAACGTGCCTAAATGTGTCATAAAGTAAACAATTGATGTCATCACGTCCGTCCACTTGATCTTCCATATGATCATCCATTTCCTTAGTCAATGATATTTGCTCTCTATGGTTTACCCAAACGTCGTAGCCTTGTACAAAACCGAATCTTATTAGGTGATCGCGTACCACTTTTCTTCTTCTCCAACAAAGACTTCTACACTTGGCACAAGAACATAAAATTGTGCAACCTTGAGGTTCTCCTTTGGTGAAGGCAAAATCTAAAAAAGACTTTACACCTTTCCGATACTCTGAATTAAGTCTATGAAGTGTAGTCCACTTTTTATCCATCACTCTAAATAACAATTGAAGTTTAACACAAATGAAATTATAATATCAATGCAACTAAAAGTAGATCTGTACAACTAAATGTAGATTAAGACATTAAAATAATGAACCAAGTGGAATTTAACAACAAAAACTAACCAAATCAAATAAAAATAATAGTGAAATATTGCAGATACAAACATGTAGATTCTATTAAAATAAATCCAAATATATTAAACACAATGATAACTATGGTTAATAAATTCAAAATAAATCAAAATATTCAAATTAGCAAAAAAAAAAAAACACCAAAATTAAATTAAACCTATAGGAAATTAGCAACAGATAACAAGACCAAACATCGAGCAATTCAAGATTACTAATTAACTAACCCACCAATACAAAAAGTCACTGAAAATGCTTTTAGGATATTTGTAGATATTGCTTTTAGGCATTTGTAGCAATTCAAATAATTGAAACTGCACAACTGGTATTGCTGGTCCTAATTAACAATTAAATTTCAGATTTGAACAAGTTCTACTATTCCTAATTAACAATTAAATTTCATAATTCAGTAGCATAATTAAATCAATGTAATTCAAGTCCTAATTAATAATTAACAGTTCTTGATAGTCCTAATTAACATATTTCAAAGTAGTTTATGTAAAGCATAATATCTTATTAGCATAATATCTTATCAGAATATCACAAACAATCACAATTCACTAATTAACAATTAAATTCCATAATTCAGTAGCAGAATATCACTAACAATTAAATAACTAATTGCTGCTCTTGGTTAGCATAATATCACAAACAAATCAATAAGTAATTGAAAGTAGTTGGGAAATTGGCAAGGTGCCTATTGGAACAATTCACAAACAAGTGCTTCTTTGAGACCAATAAGTAATTGATGCTTCTTTGAGACCTATTGGAACAATTCAAAAACTGGAACAATTCACAATTCACAAATTGGCAAGGTGCCTATAAGTAATTGAAACAATTCACAAACTGATGCTTAAACTTGAAATAGCAGAATATTGATTAATCTTAAAATAGCAGAATATTCAGTACTGATAACAAAACAGCTCAATCTTAAAACATTGATTAATCTTATTAGTATTACCTTTGCTCACCACCATCATCTTCACCAAATATTCAAATTAGCAACAAACAAAAAAACAGCAGTAACAAAAATACATGAATTCAGCAACAGATAACAAAACCAAGCATGGAGCAATTCGAGATTGTTTAAATTCCAAAGTTCAGTAACATAAATACATCAATGTCATGTATATTGAGCACACAAAAAATCAATTTAATGCAGATAAACAAGGTTTGTAACATG
This sequence comes from Cicer bijugum, assembly GCA_037974875.1. Lineage (NCBI taxonomy): Eukaryota > Viridiplantae > Streptophyta > Magnoliopsida > Fabales > Fabaceae > Cicer > Cicer bijugum. Next base: position 371,400 of record JBBPBT010000564.1, on the reverse strand, counting down.
TGATTGGCAGCCATATCCATCATCTCAAGAATTCAATAAATCATATAAAATTACTAATTAATCTAAAATCAGTACTCATACATGAAATTGAAATACATCAAAACACAAATTGAAGAATAAAAAAGAAGATGGGTGAAGTATATCCTTACATGTGCGCGACCTTCAAGTGAGGGTTAAGTCAAAAACGAGTTGTCATAGCACAAGACGGTGAGAACAATCGAAGTACAAGACGGCGGGAACTGTTGGAGCACAAGATGACGGCGGCGAGCGAAGTCATGACGGTGTGCAAAATGAAGGGGAAAAGGGGTTTTTATTCTAGCAAGACGAAGATGGACAATACATATGCGATTGAGACGGGTTTTGGGTTCAAACGAAAGGCAAGGAAACAAAGACAAATCAAAGATGAGATGGAGGTGAATAGAACAAATGCGATTGGAAAGAGATTGACAAGGGTTTTGGTTTAGGAAATAAGGGTTTTGGTTTAGGAATTAAGTTTAGGCAAATAATTAAGGGTTTTGGTTTAGCTAACACTTTTTTCTATTTTATCCCACAGTTAGTATTGTGGTTTAAACATAGTTTAGGCAACAATTTTTATATTAAGGTTACATTTATAATATGTTGTTTTAAAATCTTCTCAGACAATGGTTTAAACGTGTTGTCTAAACCGGCCACATTTTTTAACCCGTACCTGAAAAACGAATATGCAACGGTTTTATGTTAACAAGCAAGAAAGTGTATTTTATATGTATGTTATAAACAACACTTGAAAAAATGTTGTCTATTCTCGTTTCTACCCACATTTTTTTAGCGGTTGCCATGAAAAGTGTGGTCAAAAGTTAAAAATGTTGTAGTGTTAGTTATATTTAATTACTTCTAACAACTTCTTATTTTAGTTGCTTCTGTTATAAATAATTATTTTGAATATATTTTAAATATTTTAAAATCTCTATTTTCAACATGGAAGTGTTAAATTATGTCTTTGGTGTTAAAATACTTTATAAATATATAGTAATGATTATAGTAATTATTTTGAATATGATAATGTAATTATTAATATATTTTGAAAGGTTGATTACTTTGATTATTTCATCTTATAAAGTATTAATAAAATATTAATAATATTTTAGTTGTGAATATGAAAATTAAATATATAAGAATAAATTAAAGTGTGTATGTGTAGTGTAATAGGTTAGGCCCATAATTAGTAAGGTACTAGTGAATGAAAAACCTAATGTATAAAAATGAAAGTTTGTGAAAGTAAAAAAGAAAAATGAAAGTGAAAGAACACAATATCAAATGAGAAGCAGCAAGAAAAAGAAAGAGCAGCAGTCGCTACTGTAGTAGAAAGTTACAACACGAGAGGGAAATAGAGAAAAATCGATTTTATTGATGGATGGCTTGCCAGAAAAATATTTTCTAATGTTGTCAAAATTTTAGTAGGTTGTTTTGAGTTAGTATTCTTAACACATTTTTCCGATTTTTAAATATCTTATTTTTTTTTTATAACATCTTTAACTTCTTTGCATATAAAAGATACTATTTTGCATTGTTTTTATTTTCATTGTAAATTCAATTTGAGTGAAATTTACGCAAAAACAACCGTGCATGTAATCATTATATTATCAATTAATTATTTTATTGATTTGAAGCAAGTTTTTTTATCCAAATTGATGTTTTCTTTATATATATATATTTTTTTTTTATCTTTAACTATAAATCATCGAATTTGACCCATTGGAAGGAGTCAAAGGAACATAAGCTTTTAACTTATGGACTTTGAATGAAAACCTTTAAATGAGGTACATTACAAAAATTGATTAGCGTATGTTCATTTGGGAATTGCGACGCATGACCGTATTGTTAGAAAATTTTCTAACGATGATTTCATTATTTATTATTATATATTGATGACTTACTTATTGTTGGGAAAACCATTTCCAAGGTTGACAGGTTAAATAAGCAATTGGGCGAATCTTTTGCCACGAAAGACATGGGAGCATCTAAACATATTATTGGCATAAGAATCATGCATGACAGAAAGGAGAATAAACTTTGGAAGTCACAAGAACACTTTATTGAGATAATGTTGCAAAGGTTTCAGATGGCAAACTCTAAGGTTGTAAGTACTCCTTTTGCTGCTCACTTTAAGTTGAGTTGTAAACAAAGTCCTTCTGGTGAAGATGAGAAAATAGACATGGAACGAGTTCCTTATGCTTCTGTTGTGGATAGTTCGATGGTGTGTACAAGATTAGATATTACGCATGATATTGGTACAGACAGTAGATTTTTGTCAAATCCAGGTAGAATGTATTTGAATGCTGTAAAATGGATTTTGAGGTATCTTCGTGGTACTACATGTATGAGGCTTTATTTTGGAGGTGACAAACTTATTTTGGTGGGGTACTCCGACTCATATATGGCTGGAGATATTGACTCGAGAAAGTCAACTTCAAGCTACATGATTAAATTTGCAGATGGAGATGTGGCTTGGCCGTGTAGATTACAAAAATGTGTAGCATTGTCTACAACTGAGGCAGAGTTCATTGTCATTACTGAAGAATGCAAATAGACGATTTGGTTGAAGAAATTATTGCAAGAGCTTGGGTTTATTCAGGACAAATATGTATTATTTGTCGATAGTCAAAGTGCTATTCATCTTGGTAAGAATTCGACGTTTCATAGCAGGTCCAAACACATTGATGTGAGGTATCATTGGACAAGTGATATTTTGGAAGCTAAGTTGTCGAAATTGACTAAAGTTCATATTGGTACTACATGTACAAGATTAGATATTACACATGATATTGGTACAGACAGTAGATTTTTGTCAAATCCAGGTAGAATGCATTTGAATGCTGTAAAATGGATTTTGAGGTATCTTCGTGGTACTACATGTATGAGGCTTTATTTTGGAGGTGACAAACTTATTTTGGTGGGGTACTCCGACTCATATATGGCTGGAGATATTGACTCGAGAAAGTCAACTTCAAGCTACATGATTAAATTTGCAGATGGAGATGTGGCTTGGCCGTGTAGATTACAAAAATGTGTAGCATTGTCTACAACTGAGGCTGAGTTCATTGTCATTACTGAAGAATGCAAATAGACGATTTGGTTGAAGAAATTATTGCAAGAGCTTGGGTTTATTCAGGACAAATATGTATTATTTGTCGATAGTCAAAGTGCTATTCATCTTGGTAAGAATTCGACGTTTCATAGCAGGTCCAAACACATTGATGTGAGGTATCATTGGACAAGTGATATTTTGGAAGCTAAGTTGTCGAAATTGGCTAAAGTTCATATTGATTATAATGGTTCTGATATGATGACTAAAGCATTACCAAGAAGGAAGTTTGAAACTTGTTGTAATATCGTCGGTCAAGCAATTATCTCCAAATAGTTGTGAGGGGGAGATATGTTGGGTATTGGACTCCCTTCCTATGTGGAGAAAGGCCCAAATATTGTAGTCCATGTGTATCACTTATTTAAGTGGAGATTGGTCTAATTAGAATCACAAGGGAGACTAATTTGATAGGAAAGACAAGCACCAAAAGAGAAAAGATATGAGTAACCCTATTCCCAATTTTGTTAAATTAGTCTCAGAAATGCATCGATTATACATTCATTAACCGTTGGATCGGGCTGAAATTTGGACAGCAGGTTTGCAACATTCAGGTCTTTGTTTTCAATGGTCGGATCGACAGAGAGACGTTCAGTGAGGGATAAACTATGCTCGCACAACAGCAGGTTTCTTTGGTGTTTTTCTTCTTCTTATTTTTCATTTGTAGGCAATATTGCTTTGTTGTTTTAGCTGGCTGTAGGCACACTCTGTGCATTATTTTGAGACTCTCTTGTATCTTTATTTGACTATAGTGGAGCTATTTCTTTGGTCTGGACGACTGTGGTTTTTTCCCTTGCATTGAAGGGTTTTCCACGTTAAAATATCAGTGATCATTACGTCCTTTTATTTTGATTAATTTGCTGCCATATATTTTATTGTTGCTCCTCACGGATTCTTGCAAGTTGGGGGGAATTTTATATCCGCTACGCATTACTTGTTATTGTGTTTTTGTGTTTATTCCCCATCACGTATCACTATTTAATAATAATTGAATTAATATGATAAATTTTAGCCTTTTAACATTAAATTATGATTTAGAAACTTTTATAAGATGGTGTGAGATTAGGGATGACAATTAGATCTACACTTAGTGGATACCCGCAATAAAACCCACAATGGGCAGGGTAAAATCTCGCATAATGGGTATGGGTACTATAATACCCACCTCTTCCCGCATCCGCACTTATATAAATATATTATTTATTTATTGTATTTAGTGTTTAGTTTAATTAATTGTTTTCTTTTAGGTTTTAAAGTCTATTAATATTATTGGACCACTACAATATTTATAATTTAAAGATTAACATTCGCAAATTAATTATGATGAATATGTAAATAATTGTGACTTTATAACTAAGAGTTATGTCTTAATCGTGACTTTATAATTATACTCACAATTTACTATCAATTGTTTTTACATATCTAGAATAATATTGTCATAGGACTTGCAACTTCATAAAGTATTATTATGGATATTTGAATGTGTATTGTAACGAGTGTTCATTTGAAATATTTTGAGTTAGAAAATATTTTGGTTTATAATACTTTATGATTGGATTTAAGATATTTGAATAATATTTAAAGTTTAATCACAATAATATCATCTATTTATCGATCTATTTTAGTTAAAACGTGGGTAATGGGTATGGGTACGGGTACTTAGGTACCCAGAGGGTAAAGATACAGGTATTAAAGTTGATACCCAAGAGGATCCAGACACGAATATGTGTATTTTTTTAAATCGCGGATATGGAGACGGATACTATAGTACCCTACCCAAACCCTACACATTGTCATCCCTATGTGTGTGATATATGTGAATAAGGTTTAACTTGTTATGTTGTGTGTGTTGAAAGTTTCAATAATGATATATACAAGAAAGTTTTCATTTTTATGTGGTATGCGATGAAAATTGGAATATTTATGATATATGAGATGTAAGCTTCGATTTTTATACGATGACTTGTGTTGATTTATTATAGAAATAATTTTGAGAAAATAAGTATATTTGAACTATTTAAGAAACTTTGATATCTTGTAAATTTTCTATCTATTTGTATATATGGTCTAATTTTTCTTTCAAATATAGGTTAAGGTTTTGGCATAATTTTAGGACTCTACTTTATTTAAAAGTAAATTAAGGAAATTTTTTGAATTTATGGACAGAAAAAATTATTTTTTGTCTTTAAATGATTAGCAATATTTTTAGGTTAAAATATAATTTTTTGTGTTTTATCTTTTACTTAATATTTATTTTAAATTTTTATCTTTTTTTATTTATTTTGGTCATTTATCTCTGTTTTTATCTGTTTTCACCCTTTATCTTTTACGCTAAATTCGTTTTACTCAAAGAGACATACTTATATAGTTTTGTGAATGATAAAACATTAAAAGAATTATTAAGTAA
>JBBPBT010000564.1:330871-365862 GCA_037974875.1 Cicer bijugum | reverse complement strand
AAGTAAAAGATAAATCAATAAAAAAAAAAGATAAAGGACCAAAACAAAACTATAAAAAAAAAATGAAAAATTCAAATAAAAATTAAATAAAAGATAAATGACTAAAATTACATTTAAGTTTACTTTTTATAATAATTTTAAGTGTTGAAATCAACTTTTAAAATATTGTGAAATCTTGAAAATGGTTTATTGACTACTTGATTTGTTGCATTTTCTAACGTGTCATACTACCTTCAAGTAATTAGTTACTTACCTTATCTCCTTATGTGTAACTTGAAAAATTCCTATTTTAGTTTATTTTAAGTAATAAGGATGAATTCCTAAAGAAATTCAGTTCTGATAAATTTGGAGCAGTTAGACTTTTAAGAGAATATGTCACGTGTTGAGAATCATTGTTTGAGTTGTTAAATAAACATTAAATTATGGTGCCAATTTGTTGGGTTACCTATGTGAATGTGTGTGTAATTATGCTAATATGGAATTGTGTGTTTGTTTTGGGTGTTCTAAATGTTGGGATTTTGTGAGAGAATTTAGACTAGTTATAAGTGTTCAAAAGTGAGAAAATTATGTATTTACTCATTTAGTCGTTGATTATGGATGTAAGTGTCATTTCTTTTGTTGTTGTTACTACATGTAATTCAAAATAAAATTATTGTGGATATGTAACTAAGATAATTTTTAATATTAGGTAAGGAGTAGGAGTTGTGGTGCCACCATTATACTTTTGAACTACGTTACAAAAACCTTTTAATGATATGTGTTTGAATTGAATGACGACAATTATGATAACCTTAAGCAATTGACTCCATGAGTGGTAGGGATTAGCTATTTCAATGGCTCCTCATCGATTAAAGAGGTGACAACAACTCATTGTTATTGTTGTTATAGATATTTGTTAATTTTATTTTTGAAATAGTTTATTATATAATTTGGGTATTGCAATTGCTTATTATATAATTGTAACACCGTAAATTCGATTTGATTGAAACCAACATCAAAATGATTAAGTGAACAATGACTATCTTATCAATTAATTAGTTTTCTTGATTTGGGGTAAGTTTCTTGGATTTTATTTCAAAATTGATATTTTAGAGTGGTCTAATATTTGATTTTTTTACCTATAACCATAAATCGTTGAATTTGATTTATTAGAAGATTATGAGTCAAATGAACCAAATATTTTCACTTGTGAATATGGATTACTATGTGAAATCATCGAAATAAGGTAAGGGATGACACAACATTTGATTTCATAAATATATTTTAATGTGAGATGAATGAGAAAATTGTATTTCGCAATAATTCATTGCAGACTTTCTACGAATGGCAGTATCCCTATTTAGTAATACTTAATTTAATATAAAAAATGAGGTTTGTAGGATTAAAATATGGATTAAAAACTTTTATAAGATATCGTGTGATTTGATTTATGTGAATGTTTTATATATATGAAGAAAAGTTAAGTTTTTATGTGGTATGCAATGAAAGTTTGGATTTTTATGATATATGAGATAACTTTTTTTGATATTTATGAATATTTGTTTATGAAGATATGTTTTTCTTGATATGTTTGGTGAAAACTTTGATCTTTATGAGTTGTTTATCAATATATGTTTTTTAGGATATGTGTGGTGAAAACATTAATTTTTATGATAGCAATTTATCAATATATTATTTTCAAGATAAGAACATGTGATGAATGATATTGGTGATTTTTGAATGAGGTGATGATTTTGTGTAAGTGATTTTTGAAGTATATGACATGATCTTAGTAGTTTGTGTGGGAATATACGATATATGCAGCTTTGTGAGCTATGTGGTAGTATTTGATTTTGATAATATATCATTGTATCATGACATATCCATCTTCGTGAAAGTTTTCTTTGTGAAAGGTTTAATTTCATCATTGGTGTGAATGATTTTTCTTTGTGGAAGTTCCATTAGTGACAAATATTTTATATGGATCATATAGTTTTTAGGAGCAAACTTAATATTGTATTGTTTTGTAATGATGAATGTGTGTCTAATGTGCTTAGATTATTTAATGTTACAATGATATATTGATTTTCCTTGAGTGATTTGAGGTTATAATATCATATTATTAACTTGACTGTATTGATATACCTTGATAGGTTATGGTAGAGATTTATTATGATTACTTGCATGTTTTCTTTATATATATCATACTGTCAACATGATTTTGAAACCCACCCTCTTTGTTATTTATGTTTCACTGGTTTCGAAATCGTAGTTTTTACAAGATAGTGACAATTGAAGTTCAAGCTTGTGAGAAGCTCCGCTGTTATAGGCTATTCTTAATTTGAACTTCTTTATTACTTTGAATATCATTGCCTCTAAGAATTACATTTTCATGATCATCATTATGATATTTGTTATATAGAAAGAAGCTCTTTTTATAGCTCTTGACAATATAGATGTTGAGAAAATAGTCATTTTAAATGTGCAAAAGATGTTGCATGCGTACATGTAGTTGTTTTTGTTTACATTGTTTAATGTGTAAGTTTCCATAATACTTTGTACTTTACATAGAATTAGAAATATTGCTTCGATTTTTGTGTCATAATATCACATCGTCTTGACTTACAGCAAATGACAACAATTAATGATAGAACATGACATAATTTAGTACAACCAGTCTTTGGCAGCATTTTGAAGTAAGAATAGGAAGACTCTCAACTTGATATAGTCTTATATGACTTATGGAGACTTCATGGTAGAACAAACAACATGGAACTCCTTCAGGTGTTTGGGAGGATTCTCACCTGCAAGACTATTAAACTTTAAAAGCGAGTGTATTAAACAAATTTTAAGTTCAAATGGTGTAGTAACTTCAGGATATTCGATACACAACGTATTATAAGTGACATCACGTGCAACAAGTTATGTTAAAGTTCTATTATCCATATTTTGATTAGTGAACTCACACTCAAAATCAGAGTCAACTAAGGTATGATTGAATACATAATCACTTTCACCACCTAATTCGTTAGTACTAGTAGTTAAGTCCACGAAGTAAATAAAAAGTCTATTCTATTTCAGGATCAAGGCAATGCAGATTCACGTTACTGGCCCTAGTCATGCATCATGAAAAATGTCATGAAACAACACAGTCATGAAAGTCCAACAATTTCCTTATATAAATACCACCAAAAAATTATAAAAATCAAATAAAGATAATGCAAGTTTTATTGGATTTTTTTGAGAATATGGAAAAAAATTTAAAAAGTGTTCGAAACGAAGGAATTTAGGATTTTTTTTTTTATTTTCTAACAAAAATCGGGGTACTTCAAGAGAGTCGCCTAAAAAACTAATTTTTTTTACTAACAAATTGCATACACGAGTTAACAACGAGTCTACCCGAGCTAGCAACAAGCCTGCATGACCTGTAGAGCAAAAAAAACACAAAGACAATTGTTAGAATGGTTAGTAGTGCTCTAAAATTGGCTAATATTGTTATCAGTTAGTCCCCAACAACTGTGCCAATTTAATTTGTTGTCCCACACGGATCAAATACGGGTAAAAATTGTAGCGTAGGCCAACAACTCGAGTCGTCTCAAAAAGACTTATGACAAATTGAGAAACGAATTACAATCACTTATTAGAATGACTAATCCACAAGTTCAAGAATTTCATATCTATCACAAATTTCATAAACTTCTGAATTGGGATTTTATTCTTGTTTGACTATAGAATTGATCAAGCAAGTGTAAATCAACCATATGCGAATTATGTTTTTTTAATAGGATTAAGCATCAAAATAATTGATAAATTATAATTACCAATCAACCGTTGAAAAACTACAATTTATTTAATTTAGAAACTGAATTTTGTGAAACTAAATTTATCAATCCTAATGAGATTTGAACTAAGCAATCAAAATCACAGTATAACTGAATAAAAATAAATAGAATCGTCAACAAAAAACTAATATTATAAAATAACATCAAAGCCTTGATGAAATTCTGAAATAGTTTATTAGTATGATAAATTAGCTTACCATCGAAAATATTTTATTTGTCCAAAAATAAAGAAACTATGAGTATTTGTATCTTTTTCTAAACATAGAACTCAAGCCTTACTAAAACCAACATAAATATATAGTACTCAAATTTTGAGTTGTTTAAGCTCTAGGGAACAAAGCAAGTGGCTTGATACTAAATATTACTACAAAAATTTGAGCTTTTACTCCAACATAAAAGTTGAAACTCTAATTTTTAGCTTTTGAATGCATGCTCTCATGCATTAATCCAATATTCATAGCTCAAGTTATCGTCTATAGAGCGAGCAAGGATAAATATGCAAATAAAATATTAAAACTCAATTACGAACCAAAGTTTAGAAAATGCTAAAAAAAACTAATCTAGTATATAAAGAACTTTCAAAATGTCACAATACAAAGCTTGAAACATGTGCCCAAATGCATTGATCAGCATGCCTGTGAAGTATAAAGTCACTGTTCAAGTCTGCATCTGAAGCAAATATTTTGCTGACTCTAAAGACTGCAACTCATTTCAGAGTGCCACCTCTTATACACAACACACTCTGAAGCTGCACTAACTCTAATAGTACAACAAAGGTGAGGTTTCTCATAGCTTTAATTCTAAGTCACACGACTTTGCATTTGCATGTGACTATAATTGTTAAAGCATCACAACATCTGGTTCAAACAATCAAGTAAATGATTATGAAAACTAAAAATCAATATTCTCATGGAGAAAAGGCAAATACTCTAATGGAATGTCAAAAACTCTAATAGATTCAGAAAAATACTGAATTGAATTTAGCCTTATTTTTACGTTTGAAGATCCAAAAATAAGCCAAGATTTGTTCTCGTAAAAAACAAGTAGGATATATATATATATATATATATATATATATATATATACACACACAAAATATTCTATACAACACAAAGCATCTAAAAGTAATGTAAAGTATGTACACACTTACTTGGATTGTACTATTATTCTAATATTTCAACAATTTCTTGAAATGCGGTTATGGTATGCTTTCAAGCATATTTTTTAACCTTTCATTTAAGGTTGAATATTTAAAGAAAAATGTGTCATCTTGATATAACATGTGCAATATCTCCATGCATCATTTAATCGAGAAAAAACATTTTTCTTTCCTTTCTCAAAAATTATAAACTTACTCTAAAAAATATTATTGTGATCAACATGTGATAAATATTTATCGATAAAATAAAATAAGAAAATTAAACTCTTATACTTGAATATAAGACCATATACATTCCTCGTGATTTTCGTACAGATTCTTAAAGTTTGTATAAATTAAAGGACAAAAAGATGAATTCCTTACAATAATGCCAAGGAAATAACCCAAGTCAGTTACAACTTTTTTGCCAGGTCCTATCACTTCTCTGTCATTGTATTAGATGACTTCTTTACGGAATTTTCTTCCATGTATTTTCAAGCACTGAGTTGGTCCCTTTGTTTTTTTTTTCTTCTTGTTATTTGTCCCTATTTTTATATTAAGCTTATATAAGATAAGATAAAATCCTAAAGATGAGTTACAAATATATATGACAAATTAATATTTGATCATTACCATTATATTCGTCATCATCGTCTTGATCTTAATTTTCTTCTTCCATGACATATTTTTCCTCGTCACTCTCTGTAAAACCCCAAATTTTAAAGTCCTAAACATTACTTAAAATACTTATAGCTTAGAAAAGTTTACGATAAATTTTTTTTAAAGTAAAAACACCTAAATAGTTATTCATTTAAATAATTAGTAGCAACCATATTTATTTAATATTATTAAGAAAGTATTTATTCGGGAGCTAAAACAAGTAAAAACAATTATTTATAATGGAAGGGAACCCACTTTCGTACTTCTAGTACATTTTAAAAGTTAGGTACAAAAAGATTAAAACTAAAATTAGAAATATTACAAACATGTCTTGAAAAAAAAACCCATTTTTACCTCACGTTTGCTGCACATCAATACTCATCAACTATTCTTGAATCTCTTCGAACACATTAGTACCTAAAATGTTGTTGTAAGGGTAAATTTTTTTCTACCATCTATATCAAATCAAAGCTAAACATATGAAAAAATAACACAAAATATATAAATGTAAAATTTCCAATTTAAAAGAAAAATAAATGCAAACCAATAAATCTTATAACACTAACTGTTGGGTGGGTTCACCCCCAAGTGGAACCCACCAATTTTATTAATATTATTATTATTATTGAAATAAAAAGAAAATAAAAAAAAATTAATGAGCTTAGTCCACGTGAAGTAAATAAAAGGGATATGGAAATCCCTAAGAACCAAGAATGAGTGAGAACGGTTGCGAGAGAAGAAAAATAAGGGTTTGGTTCCAGTGGTGGTAACAGATGTGTAGCAAACTTGCTTTGTTTGATCTACAAATTTAATATGTTATTTCTACCACTGAGTTTGTTATTTTAATATAAGTTTGAGTAGTTTTATCTTCTCCGAGAGTTACTTTAGCATACCCAATTTAGTGGAAGGTTGTTTTAGTATTGTTATTGTTGATTGATGTTCCTTATTGTTATTAGGAAGACTCAGATGTACCCATTAATTATTATAGTGGAAGTTTTTACTAGACTAGGTCCCGTGGTTTTTATTCTCTCAATTTGAGGAAAGTTTTCCATGTTAAAAATTGTGTTTGTCTCATATTTAATTTTCTACTAATTATTATTGCTCTTGGAATTGTATTTTTCTGTTTGGCTATTTATCTGCACAGGTGGGGGTAAAAATATTCCGCATTATTGAGATAGTTATCGCTAATTATCTTTGATTTTTCTCAACAAAATGGTATCAGAGCTTGATTATTTGATTTGTGCATTTAAATGGAGGAGGAAAATAAAGGTCTCAATATGATTAAACTCAATTATTCTAATTATGCACTTTGGAAGAATCTCATTGAAGACATGTTGTACAGTAAAGATTTGTATGATCCTATTGAGGGTAACACTACTAAACCCGCAGATAAATTTGACGCTGACTGAAAGAAGATGAATAGAAAGGCAATGGGGTTGATCAGAAAATGGTTGGATCTTAGTGTATATCGACATGTTGAAACTGAAATAGATGCTAACAAAATGTGGGAAAAATTAAAAGAGTTGTATGAACGAAAAAATGTGCAAAATAAAGCATTCTTGTTTCATAAGCTGGTGAATATGAAATACAAAGATGGGGATTCAACGGCAGAGCATATGAGTATTTTTTAGAATAGAATGAATCAGTTAACAATTGCAGAAATTAAATTAGATGATGAGTTGCAAGCATTGTTATTGTTGAGTTCTTTGCCTAATAATTGAGAAGTCCTTGTTGTCACATTGACCAATTCAGCTTCAAGTGGAAAGTTGAAAATGACAACAGTTAAAGAGAGCATGTTGAATGAAGAAGCTCGGAGAAAGGAACGTTGATTGATTGGTTCTTCCTCCAAGTCAGAAGCACTAGTTACAGAGTCACGGGCGAGAAGTCAATCTAAAAACTTTCATAGATACAACAACTTTGAAAGTCGTAGCAAGTTAAGAAGTAAGTCGAGGACTAGAAAAGAAGTGATATGCTATCATTGTGGCAAAGCGGGTCACATAAAAAGAAATTGAAGATTCCTTAAGAGAGATCAGTCAAGGGAAAGAGATGAAGACAAAGAGAAGAAAAATGATAAAGATGCAACAACAGTTGTATATGTTAATAATGTCTATATTGTTTATAGTGATAATTTCATAAACCTTGTACGTTAAGATTCAACTTGGATTATTGATTCGGTATGGAAGATATTTGGGTTGAAACTGGGATTGGTTGCAAGCTTTAATTGAAGAATGTTAGACATGTTCCTGATATTTGTCTCAATTTGATTTCAATGAAAGCCTTGGATATTGATGGTTATCACACTTACTTTGATGGTGGTGGTATGTGTAAAGTCACCAAAGGGTCCCTAGTGGTTGCAAATGAGCAAAGTTCCACTTCTCTCTATAGGATTCCTATGAAGCTATGCAAGTAAAAAGTGAATGCAATTGAAGATGCATCTTTTGATTTATGGCATATGCACCTTGGTCACTTGAGTGAGAAAGGACTCAACATACTTACGAAGAAAAATTTTCTTCCTGTGAAAGGTACGTCTCTAAAAATTTGTACTCATTGTTTTGTTGGAAAACATCATAGAGCTTCTTTTCATAATACTGGTCCTTATAGGAGGCAAAATATTATTGATTTAGTCCATACTGATGTTTGTACGATGGATAGTAAATCTCTTGGTGGTGCATCATAATTTGTTACTTTTATTGACGACCATTCTAGAAAAGTGTGGGCCTTTCCATTGAAATCTAAAGACCAGGTATTTGGAGTCTTCAAGCATTTTCATGCAAGTATTGAAAGAGAAAAGGGAAGAAAATTGAAATGTGTTTGATTAGATAATGGTGGTGAATACAAAGGTCCATTTGAAGAGTATTGTAGAGAACATAGAATCAGGTTTAAGAGAACAGTTCCAAAGACACCTCAACATCATGATATTATAGAGAGAATGAATCGTACGATTAATGACAAAATCAGATGTATGCTCTCTCATGCAAAATTATTGAAATCCTTTTGGGGGAAGCAATGAAAACTACAATGCATTTGATCAATCTTTCTCCTTCCATTCCACTTGATGGTGATGTTCCAAATGGAGTGTGGACAGGGAAAAATGTCTCTTACCATCATTTGAGAGTTTTTGGCTGTAGATGTTTTGTTCACGTTTCAAGAGATGAGAGGTCCAAGCATGATAGTAAATCAAATAGGGTATATTCGTCGGTTATGGTGATGAAGAATTTAGTTATACATTGTTGGATCCAATTGACAAGAAAATCATCAGAAGCCGAGATGTGATATTTTTTAAACACTAGACTATTGAAGATTTTGATAAAGCTGAAATATAGAAACCAAATTTCAGAAGTTACATTGATGTTGTGCCTAAGCCTCCTACATAAACTCTTGTTGATGGGGGAGATATACAGGTAGATGATGAGAATGTAACTAATTATCATGTGCCTCACCATGATGAGCAGGTTCCAATTGAGCCACCAGTCAAATTTGAGTTGCGAAGATCTACTAGAGAACATTAACCCTCTCAAAGATATTCTCCACATGAGTATGTGATGATAATTGATAGTGGAGAGCCAGAGTACTATCAAGAAGCTATGACAAATGTTGATAAAGAAAAGTGGTTGAGGCCATGCAAGAAGAGACGGATTCCTTGCATGAGAGTCACACGTTTGATTTGGTAAAGTTTCCTAATGGTAGAAGAGCACTCAAGAACAAATGGGTATACAAGATAAAGTCATAATAGAATAGCTCTCAACCAAGATATAAAGCAAGATTGGTTGTGAAAGGTTTTAATCATATAAAAGGTATTGACTTTGATGAAATTTTTTCACCTTTATTGAAGATGTCCTCTATCCGAGTTGTGCTTGGGTTAGCAGCTAGTTTGAACCTAGAAGTTGAACAACTTGATGTCAAATTCCTTCATAACATGTGCAGGCTTCTCAACTATTGTTGTTGGAACATATTCCTAATCCAATTGAGGTCATTTTCATTATGTGATGCATTTAGATTCACAATATCATAAAATGGATCATCCAAATATTTTTCTTAAGTTGTAGCATTTGATTGGTCACCCATGTTAAATAGATCTCTAGGAACAATTTTCATAACATAATGTTTATTTTCATCAAAAGGATCTTCTACATAAAAACATTGGTGGACTTGAGACACTAGGACAAACGAATCATTTTGGTAACATTTTTTGTTGAAATGTATACAAGTAAGCTCGTATTTTTCTTCTTTAGCCTTAAACCAATCACACTTAAATAAAACATATTTGAGTTGGCTATTAATAATCTAACTCAATTATTTCATTAATTACTCCATAATAAGTGACAATATTTGGTTTAGGATGTTCATCCTTAGAACTTGCAAAACGTTCGGTCAAAGAAACCGAGTTACACCAGAATTTTGAATTTTGCGCCTTGCATCACGTTTCATAGTTTGAAATCTATAACCATTGATGAGGTAACTTGAAAACCTCTTTGTAGCAACATTTGGATCTCTATATATTGCTTTGAGAGGTGAATTGACACATTATTTTCCAAGGCCTGAATTTTAAACCTTTCGTTAAAATGTTGACCTTGTCTTTTAGGCTTGATCCACTTTCCTCCTTTATTATGACAACTAACACATTAATCGTACTCTCTACAAAGATAACACTATTAATTGTTAAAATTAACTGTAAGATATATTCTTATACAAGTAGGGAATAAACAATAAACTATTATAGTACCTTATGTATGTTTCGCAATTGAACAATATATATCGATGGGTTTGAGCTTTTGATGTTGAGTTTATTGAAAATAATTTACCATTTGTCTTCCCTCCTAAAGGTCGACCAATACTTGAAAAGTAATCATTTGATTCTACTTCACTAGAATCATAGTTATCATAGTTTCTACCCATTCTATTCAACCTTTTATCTACACTTTTATGCAAATATCTGGAGCAAAGAGTTAAAACTTCTTCATCCAAATATCTCTCATCAATAGAACCTTTTGGGTGAGCTCTATTATGAACATAAATTTAAGTGTACATAGGTTTCTTTCTGTGGGATACATCCATCGGAATTGAACATGACGACCTAATCTAACTTCATGTACAAGATAAATAGGCACATGAACTATTACAAAAAAAAAAAAACTTGGAGGAAAAACCATCTTTAATGCTATTGAAAAATTATTTCAACAATCTCTCCATTTAGATAATCCAAATCTTGCACTTGGATAACTTTTTGACACAAAGAACGCAAAAAGATCCTAGACAAATTAAAGGTCCTACCACTAGATTTGGCATTGTGCTCTTGATTGCTACTTGTAATAAATAGTGTAACATGAAATGTGCATCACGACTCTTGTAGCCTAATATCTTTTTATTGCAAACATGCACACATTTTGAGATGTTTGAACTATTCCCATTGAGTAACTTGGTAGCCTTCAAAACACCGCAAAAAGTAGACATCTCTTGGAAATTCATTGAGAAAAATGCCTTTGCACACTTTTCCCGATCGCCGTCAATTTCTATTGGATGAAGTTCCTTTCTAATTCCCATATCTTGCAGATCATAATGAGCATTAACATGATCCTTTTTCTTTCTTAATATGTCCAAAAGAGTCCCAATAATACTATCACACATGTTTTTCTCAATATGTATTACATCAAGATTATGACGTAAAGTATTTTGAGCCCAATACGACAACTCAAAAAATATTGACTTCTTCTTCCATTAACCATCATTTTTTTCTTCTTTTTCTATTTTCCAAATTCATTCTAAAAACCTTTTAAGTTTTCCATGATTTCTATACCTTCTAACATATGTGGTACATACCCATGTTCTTTCTTTCCATTGAATGACCTTTTATTGGCCCTCTAAGCATGACTAGCCGGTAAAAAAACACAATGATTCATATAACACATTTTGTGACTATGTCTCAAGTAGGTTGAGTTAGTGTTATAATTGCAACACCCACACATGTCAACTTTCCTTTGGTGCACCAATCTGACAACATAGCATACCTAGGATAGTCACTAATAGTCCATAGTAGAGATGCCTGCAAATTAACATGAATACTAGTATTTCAGAGGATTTAAGTTCTATCTACGATGCATTTGATATATGGATTAATAATAATATAGTTTATTTTATACCACACAAGACCCCCAATTGGAATTTGGAGTTCTATTAACTTTAAACTGAAAATACAGTACAAAACACCCACACCACAAATAATACAATATTGTAGGACATGAAACTGAAACATCAAAACCCAAATCGAAGCATAAAAACGAAGATAGAATAGGGTTAAGGCATACATGAGCTTATTGGTGAGGTTGAGCGTTGCGATGAAGGTGAGAGGCATCGGGACACGATCTATGCAAGAGTTGTCAAAGCACAAGACGATGAGAGGCACAAAGTCGAGAAGGGTTTTGGTTTAGGCGAGAGGCATGAAGACAAAGACAAAGACGAAGGCAAGACGATGACGTTGTGCAAGACGTGATAAGGGTTATGGTTCAAGCGAGAGGTGCAAATGCGATTGAGAAGGGTTTTGGTTTAGGCAATAGGGGTTTTGGTTCATACACTAAGGGTTTTGGTGTGGGGAATTTATATAATTTGGGGAAATTAAAGTTGGGAAAATAGTTTCAGGCAAATAATTAAAGGTTTGGTTTAGCCAACACTTTTTTTCTATTTTATCCCACAATTATGTATTGTTGTTTAAACATGGTACATACAACATTTTTTATACTGAGGCCACATTTATAATATATTACTTTAAAATCTTCACAGACAATGATTTAAAACTATTGTCTAAATCGACCACACTTTTTAACTCGTATTTTAAAAACGAATATGCAAGAGTTTTATTTTGACAACTAAAAAAATATATTTTATATGTATATTACAAAGAACACTTAAAAAACAATTGTCTATTCTGATTTATAACCACATTCTGGTTTATAACCACAATATTTTAACTGTTGTCAAAATAAGTGTGATAAAAAATAAAAAATGTTGCATAACCTTTTTACAAAATAGATGTTCATTTTATAATATCAATATATTTTCATATCAATTTCCTATCAATATGTCAATCGCACGCGTGACCCACGGTATAGGTCTAGTAGCAATTTACAACACCGATGATAATGATGTCAATAATAATTAAAGTTTTACCAAAATAATAAAAAATAACTAAATGAATTCTTAGAAGCAAGTGGGGAAGTTGGCCAAGTCTTGAAGTATAATCATCTCATCTATCTCATCGTGCATGCATTTTGGTGCCTCTTTTCTTTCTCCTTTCTTATTATTCTGCATGCACACGCCTTCTCTCTTTCTATCTCTGCTCCTCACTCTCTCTCTTTATTCTTCTTTTCTCTCCGGTCACCCGTCGATTCAATTCTCTCTCCACTTCTTCTCCTCCGGTTAGTTTCCAACGATTCTTTCAATTAAGACTCGCTTCTCCACGCCGCTACGCAAATGCAAAACGGAAACCACAACAGTATGCGCGCGGCCGCCTTATCTAAATAACCTCCGGCTAACGGGACTTTCCTCTCGAAATTCCGGCGACGCAAGCTTCGTTGTTTGGTTTGATTTTTGTATGATGCTTGATTTCGATTTCGATTTCAATTTTCGAACTCGGTGAGTTGAATCAATTGTTAGGGTTTTTTAATGGATTTTGTTATTGTTGTTGATGCAATGGAGTGAAGGTTGTGGAATTGAAGTTGAAAATGGAGTCAAAGTGCTGCATGAGTGTGACGTGTGCTACCTCTACGTCGATTCGGTGGCGCAAAGGTTGGCTTCTTCGATCCGGTGAATTTGCCGATCTATGTGATAAGTGCGGGTAATGATTCTTTAGATTTCAAATTGATATACTCGTGAGTTGAAAATTAATGCGCGTGACGGCGTTGAGTTGATATGAAATTGTATGGACCGAACAGTGAATTACGACGTTAGGAATAGTAATATTCGATTTATTCATTTCTTATTTATCAATTGTCTGTTCTTTGTTAATTTGGCTTAAATTAAGTCAAAAAAAGAGTTTGGGGGGTTTTATTTTAAATTTACTTTTAAATTTGTTAAATTTTTTTTTCTTTCTAAAATTATATAAATCTTAACCACTGTTTTGACCTTTGGCTACTTTTTTCCCTAGTTATAGTAGCGATGTTTGCGCTTTAAGTTATTGCATTTTTAAAAATAAAAATAAAAACGGTATATGTGGTTGAAGATCATAGTTTAAAATGTTATTCTTGGTACGTGTTTACTAGTATGTTTTACGGTATTAATTATCTTTATATTCTGAATAGATGACCCAAAAATAATTATTGGTGATAAATACAATGTGGCATAAGATTTCCCGAAAATGTGCAAAGAAATGAAAACAAAACAAAAGAAAAATCAGATAATTATATTACTTGCTTTTTCTTTATGAAATAATTGTATGACATGTTTGTTTGTGAAGATTAGAATAGGGCCTCCGTTGGCTGAAATTTTACTGTCTAAATCATGTAGAATGAACACGGGATGTCATCATATGATACATTTTTTTTGCTACAACAGCATATGATAATTTGATAATAGATTACTGAAATTAGACACATGCTTCCACACATGAGAGTCGTCACACAGTTTTCAAACAAAGTCAGAGTGAAATATTAAGACAAGTTGCTGTTAATATTTTCACTCACATTCATCCTCGTATAAGTTGATAAAATGTCTCCCTTAGATTATGTATTAACTATGTACAGTAAGCCTACAAATATTCTTTACCTAGTTGAAGTTGGACATTACCAAGAAACAACATCATGCTCTGATTTTTACTCTGGATTTTTCACTACTCTAGTGCTGCTTATGAGCAATCAGCGTTTTGTGATATGTTCCATGCGAATGATTCTGGTTGGAGAGAGTGCACTTCTTGTGGCAAGGTAGTGTGTATAAAACACTTTTTCCTTACCCCACAAGTTTAGTGTTTTAACATGCTATGATATACTTAATGATCCTATTTGTTCTATTATCTGCAGCGTCTCCATTGTGGATGTGTTGCTTCAAGGTCGCAGCTTGAAATACTTGATACTGGTGGTGTCAGTTGTATAACCTGTGCAAGTAATTCAGGACTTCACCCTGTAAGCTAACTTCACCATATTACATAGATAACTAACCATTTATGTTTACCACGATGGAAACAGATGAATAGTTTTTTTCGTTTGTTGATCTTGACAACTTCCTCAAACAGATTAGAATTCATGATGTTTTTTGACAAAAGGATTTATGATGCTTGTTAGCAGGTCTTAAATTTTAGGTTATTTTTTAATGAATTTTGTTTCATCATGTAATTCATATTGATTAGCATTTAGAGAGTAAATTGAGTGATCTACTATCTGATGAAAAATTTATGGTGATCTGGTCTCTGGGATGAAGATTTGTTCATCCATATTTTGTTGCATCTTGCCTGTATGGATATTTTGTATTGATGCTTTGTCTAACTGTATGTTCCCAAAATTGGTAATGATAAATTACCTGACAGATTCCTAGTACTGAAAAGGTTAATGAATCTGGGACATCAAAGATAATAAATGTCGGTGCACAGCAGTCCATATCTCTGGCTAACCAATTAAATGTGAGGGATATGCAAGTAGGGAATTATGGAGAGAATGACGGGCCAAGATGCTGGCTCAAACCTCACAAAGTTGATACAGATGGGCCTTCTACAGTTAACAAACCAGAAGTTTTACCCTCTGTTGGAGAATTTGGAAGCACTTTGATATCACAATTTCAACGAGAGTCAAATGGATCATATGGGACTGCCAACGCAGAGAACTGTAAGGCAGACAATGTGCAAGATATATATGAATCATTGGCACCTACAAATTTGAGTATGACTGTTGCTGCTCCTTTGGTAAATTTGAATCCATTTCATAATGTCCTTGTTGATGAAAGGGAACAAAGCAAAACATCACCTTCACTTCTATTGGGGTCTAGATCTCGCCATCTTTTACCTAAGCCCCCTAGGCCAACTCTTTCTTCAGGTTTAGAAGCAAATGCAGGCACAGTGTCCCAGATTCGTATAGCAAGGCCTCCTGCTGAAGGACGGGGAAGGAATCAGTTGCTTCCACGATATTGGCCTAGAATTACAGATCAAGAGTTGCAGCAAATATCAGGAGAGTATCCAGCATTGTAATTAGTTCTTTAAATTGTTAATTATAAGCAAGACACTTATTCAGGGTGATAACTTGTTATTGTTTTGCCAATTACTATTTGCCTTAGAAAAAAATTTCCTTAACCATGATTTATGATATGTTCAAGTTCAAATTCCACAATCGTGCCACTCTTTGAAAAGATGCTTAGTGCAAGTGATGCTGGTCGAATCGGTCGATTGGTTCTACCAAAAGCATGTGCTGAAGTAATTTTTTTTACCTTAAATGTTGAATTGATATCTACTGTTGTCATGTTGCATTTGCCATTATTATACTTTAATTTATTTTGTTTGATGAGTCATGTGATTTATTAGAATTAAAAGAGGATGTCATTGTACAGGCATATTTCCCTCCTATCTCTCAACCTGAGGGCCTTCCTTTGCGAATACAAGATGTGAAAGGAAAAGAATGGATGTTTCAATTTAGATTTTGGCCAAACAATAATAGCAGGATGTATGTTTTAGAAGGTGTAACCCCTTGTATTCAGTCTATGCAACTGCAAGCTGGAGATACTGGTATATATTATTGAGAACCCCTGAATTTTTTAAATTACCGATTCTCAGAAGTCCGAATATATAAACCACACGGGAACCTTCTTTTTTCTACTTGTCTTTCTGTACTGCAGTCTGCAAACTTAGCTTATATTAGGAGATTATTAGGTTTGTTTCTTCGGTTATACGTATTTCTGTTTCCAATCCGAATCTCTGTAAGTTCCTAATATGCTAAAAATCATTAATCATACCATGAAAATATGCTGCCTTTAGATGATGACTGCAAATACTTTTTCTGTTTTCTTTTCTTTTCTCTTGTCTTCTTCTTTTTTTTTTGCCTTTTAAGGAATTTTATGAAGTTCGTCTGATTTTACTGAATTTATTTTGTTGTTATTTAGATAAAGTACCAAAACTATTGAACTAAAGTAGCTACTGTTTTTGGGGATGGGATATGATCAAATTACGAAAAGAAGTAGATTTCTGTACTGTTTCTAAGTTTTATTTGTTGTGTGTGGGTTTTTTTAATAAATAAATTGTTTCATCTTCAAGTTTTACTAAAGAAAATTGAAACTTTTCTAAAAAATGCTGCAGTGACATTTAGCCGTATGGACCCTGAGGGGAAACTTATAATGGGGTTCAGGAAGGCAACAGATTCTGCTTCAGTACAGGTAATAACCACTCTTAGCTCATACAGCAAACTCAAACTTATTGAATTGATATTAAATTACCTATTAAGCAGGAAACTTTTCCGTCTAAAATGCACAATGGTTCTCATTCAAGTGAAACTTCCTATTCTGGTGTTTATGTGAATGTACCTATATTAAGTGGTTACTCTGGCCTTCTTCAGTCACAAAAGGGATGTTCAGAAAACCACCTAAATGCGCTGTCTAAAAGATGGAACTCAGCTGGTGGTGACATGGATTGGCATAATGTAGAAATGCCTGAAAGCAGGAAAAAAGATGGATTGTCTTTGCCATCCATTCTGGTTCCCGAGAAGAAGAAAACTCGAAATATTGGGTCCAAAAGTAAGAGGTTGCTTATTGATAGCCAGGATGCACTGGAGCTGAAACTTACTTGGGAAGAGGCTCAGGATTTACTTCGTCCACCTCTAGCAGTTAAGCCAAGTGTTGTCATGATTGAGGATCACCTATTTGAAGAATATGAAGTGAGTATACTATTTATAACCAGTAATTATTTATGAAATCATCTCGTTTGTGTTGTCATACATATATACATTTAACAGGGAAAGAGAATCTTTCACTAGCTCTAATCATTTAATTATTGAATTAATTTTCCATCCAAACTTTCCAAATTTTTCAGTTCAGGTGAATCTAAATCTCAGAAGAATATATAACTTGTTAGGAACTTTTCTAAAATAACTTCTAATAAGAGTTGATGGGTAGGGGATGACTATGTAATTTTGTAACTAGAAAGAATGGAGGCATAAGTTTCCAAAAACCTCTCTTGAAGAATCAAGAGAAATCAGATTTGATTCTCTATAATTTTATATTATTCGCTTTTTATTTATTTATTTTTATTTATGATTTCGTCATTATTAGTCATTACTATAACTATTGTAATATATTTCCTATATTAACAGTTTAAAGCTATGGTAATAAAATATGAAAATATTATTCCATTACTTTCTTCATCTTCCAATTAGTTTGCCCTATAATGTACTCATTTTTTTAACATGGATTATACTTGCATCAACCGGTCAGTATAGTAACTAATATTGGAGTCACAAATTTTATTATCTCTGCTCAACTAATATTTCACACATCGCAGTGATTAAATTTGTGATGATAACATATAAAGCTAAAGTACTTACATTTATTTTTAGGTCTTAATACGTTAACTTTTGAAGTAAAGTCTTGACTAATGTGGTTACATTTTATTATACAGCATGTATAAGATCTTCCTTATATGTTAACTTCAACTCATGCAGGAACCTCCTGTCTTTGGAAAGAAGAGTATATTTGTGGTACGATCAACTGGGTAAGATTAATGTATGCATTATTTTTTTTATTGCTTGCATCTTTTATATTTTATATTGAACTTAATGATATTTCTTTTAGAAAGTTCTACAAATACAGAAGCTTATATATTTCAACAAAGCCTTAAAATTTGGAGTATGACTGTACCTCAGGATAAATGAGCAATGGACACAGTGTGATAGTTGCTTAAAATGGCGGAAGTTACCAGTTGATGTACTTATTGCCCCTAATTGGACATGTATGGAGAATTTATGGGATCAAAGCAGGTGAGTAGAAGATTCTATCGTGATGTTGTTATTTGCCAAACACTTGTTTTTAGTAAAACCTTTGTGCTTCTGCATTGCTGGCAGCAGGTGTTCATGTGCTGCTCCCAATGAATTGAACCCAAGGGAACTGGATAATCTTTTGAGAATGAACAAGGGTATTTCTCTATTTCATGCTTTAATTTATTAAAAACACGCTATGCTTTTATAGTTACTGTTGATCATAAATACCGGTAGAAAATAGTTTTCTCTTCTATTAGTTGACCTTGCATTTGAAGTTATGCTTCCTTTCAGAGAGAATTTTCCTATTAGTATTTGTTACAAATTGTTTTGAAATATGTTTTTATTAGGTTCTTATATTGTACCTACCTCGTCCTTACATTACCAGCTTGTTATACGAGGAGTGGCTCTCTTTATAAACTTACTTGAGACCTTCTTATCTTTAATCTATTTGGGACTTGGGTCTTTTCCAATACATCCTCAACCCAGTACTATTGGTCGTGGTGTGTGGATTTAAATGGTGGGTAGTCCGGACCGATAGACTCTTGTACCATATTAAGTTTTTATATTAGACCTAACTCATTCTTACAAAATCGGCTTATAAGACGAGAGTGACTCACTTTATAAACTCATTTGATTCCTAATGGGCTTCCGTTTTAAATTTGGATGAGAGTGACTGCAAGTCACTTTCTGTTGATGAGCTTTTATTGCTATTTCCTTGTTCTTGGTTTTGTTTTTCTTTCTTCCTTTTTTGTGTCTCTTAAAAAGGAAACACATGCTCAACTCAAAACGCAAAAGCCTCTTCAGTATCTTATTCTTGTTTACATATTTAGTCCATATGTTTGAATTAGAAGAATCGAAAATCTGTACAATGTACCATTAGTACAGAAATTTAAATAAACGCACAGGATGGTTATAAATCTTAAGTATCGATTTTTATGCATGATCTATTTCCATCTTTCGATTGTTGACAAATTTATTAAAACTGATTAGCATACTAGGTATATACATAGTGAGTTTTAATATGCCATCCTAGCACGTTTTCTATCATTCTTATCTTTAACTGATCTTGAGCCTCCGCTTGAAAGAACCAATATGACCAGAATGTGACTTGCTGTAATGCTTTCTACTAGGCTGTTGCTACCATAGAGCTGTTGCTTTTGGTAGCAAGTAATGTCTTAATACTTCGTGCTAACCCTTATTAGTTTTCAAATTATCTGTTTTGAACGAACTTAACAAATCTATAATCCCAAACTATGCTGCATGAGTAAAGACAGTGATTTTGTGATTGTTATACATGCATGTAGACAAGTTTTTCATGCAAACAAATTCATTTATTCTAAAACATTTAAATCCATCATTTCGGAATAGAGTTCAAGAAACAAAGACTAGCAGCAGCTAGCCAGAGGCCAGCTCTGGAACGTGAATCTTCTGGTCTTGATGCTCTGTCAAATGCTGCAATAGTTGGAGATGATGCAAGTGACTCTGGCAGGACACCAGTTGTGACCACCACAAGGCATCCTCGTCATAGACCCGGGTGCTCCTGCATCGTTTGTATCCAGCCACCAAGTGGAAAGGGCAAACACAAACCTACATGCACCTGCAACGTGTGCATGACAGTTAAACGTCGGTTTAAAACCCTGATGATGCGAAAGAAGAAACGTCAATCTGAGAGGGAAGCTGAGATTGCTCAGAAAAATATGCTATCATGGAGGACCAAAGATGAATCAGAAGTAGACAGCACCTCTCGACATTTAACTCCAGTTGGTGGTTCGGAGAATCAAGCAACAGTGCTAAATGACTTGAATTCAAGGAGTCAAGACCACGTGTCTGAAGCTGCTAAGGGACAATTAGACCTGAATTGCCAACCGGACCGAGAAGACATGCAATCTGGGCAAAACACTCTGAGCATGATGACTCTTCTTGAAGAAGCAATTCTCCCACTGGAAACATACTTGAAGCAAAATGGTCTTTCTAGCTTGATATCAGAGCAGCAAACAAATTCAGATACAAATGTGCAGGCACAGACAACCAATGAGAGTGAGGGTAGACAAAATGAAGACTGCCATACTGCTTCTGCAGTTCATGAACAGGAAGGCAGTCCTAAAGAGAACAGTGGGCAAGAAAGAGACCAAAACAATTCTCTTTCATGAAGCCGTGCCACCTTCATTTTATTTTTTTGCTTTTCTTTACTCTGAAATCGTCATACAAGAATTCTTGCGTAAGTTATAATGCTACATGAGGTTTGAATGGGATGTCTATATTGTTTTGTATTGTCTTTTTCTGTCATAACTGTGAATTTTCCCCCTATACATATATCTTTATTATTATATATAAAAAAGTTGTTGAGTTTGTATATATTAATTTTTTCTTTTATTTGCTTCATACATTAAGAGGCCTTTTATTTCTGTTTTTCCTCGTAATACTAAGACAAGTGGTCCTTGGTTTACTCTGGATGATATACCTCCTAACCGTTGTAGGAAGAGATTCCTTGAGTTTAGAGCATGGCTTGACATCCACCTTATGGAACTTGGTTCAGATTCCTACAAAGTCGTTGAAGAATTTTGCTGCAGAATGACACGAACCTTGAAAAATTGTTTAATCTTGTCCCTATATCTTACAATGAGTGTTGTTTTTGTTCATTTTACACATTAAAAAATTATAATAAATAAAAGACATAAAAGAGAGAATCATAATTTTATTAAAATATCCTTATTAACAATTGATACATTTTTCACTACTATAAATGCAAAGTCGAATATAATGATTTGAAAATAACATAATATTAATAATACAGTACAATTGAAAATAAAAATAATTTTACATTGAAAATAACATTCCTTTTAAGACAATTTATTTTTTTAAAGTAACATTTATTATTAGAGGAGTGTTCATTTTCTTTTAGTTGACAACTATGTTAGTGAATTAACTTAAACTTTTATAAAATCTAAAATATATTTGTCAATTGAACCTAGTATGAGCAGTATTTGTAATATCTACAAATAAATATCTGCTTAGGCAGAACAACAACATTGTTTACCATCTATAAGGGATTTTTAAGGTAGATCATGTCAATCCTAGACACACTATTTCTATTGCCAATTTAACACAAAAAGTATACAACTGAATCACCAATTTGGTTCATGAAATTATAGAATATCATAGAATTTGTTTCCAAAAATTAACGAAATTCTAAAATGATATATATAAAATTGAAAATCTGTAATCATATCAGTCTTTTTAAATCTGTTAATTCACTTGTATACTTTTTGTGTTAAATTGGCAATAGAAATAGTGTGGCTGACACTAACTAATTTATAGGCTAAGTTGGGGATTCACTCGGAAATGGACATGATAGAAAATCACTGTCCTACAACAATAGGCTTTCTCGGATAATGAGTATGACGACTTTATACTTTCCTGCCTAGTGAGCTCTTCTGTAGAGACAGTGGATGAACAAGCAAGGGGAGAAGGAAGCGTTGTGGTCCCAACAGACCATCTTGGAGGATGTGAAATAGATGCTCTGCCTACTGATGGTATTGATGGAGCAGAGAAACTCAATCTTGGTGCATGACATATGATGCCATCAACACTTGATGATCTTGGCACATGTCTTCCATACATGGCTGCTGATGGCTCTTGCAATGGAAACCAACTAGGATACTGCATATCTAGTATGATTTTGAGATTTTCAACAATGGCTCTCATGGTTGGTCTTTCTGATGGATCCCTTTGGAGGCATCTTTGTACAATGCCAGCTACTGATCTCACTACTTTGGGTGAAAATCGACCTTTGAGTTGAGAGTCCATGATCACTGACAATTGGAAATTGTCCGCTAGGAAAGGCCGACACCACTTGACTAAGTTCCTCTCTTTCTCAGGGAGATGGTTGTCCAAATTCTTTCTACCAGTAGCTCTAGAAGAACAATTCCAAAACTTCATACATTGCTCTTTGGAGTTAGCATTCCTTTTTCCAATGTCTACACTGAAAGGTTTGCTGCCGCCTATGTACACAGAAAATATGAATGAGAACAAAACTAAAAGGGAAAGCTTAGTGCACGAGCCTCTCACCAGGCGAGATATGGGGAATGGAATGTAGACGTACACAACCTCACCCCCACAAGCGGAGAGGCTGTTTCCAAAATTTTAACCTGTGACCTCAATGTACTACCTGACCTCTATTCTTTTTTTATAAGCACCATTTGTTTTTTCTCTTCATATATACGAAGAAAAGTAGGTAATAGTATATTAAATGTATCATTTTGTGTGTAGATGTTCCTAAACTACATTTTTCTGTATGAATGCATTCAACTTTGAATTTTCATTTTCCAAGATAAATTAATAGTATTAATAAGAGGTATATTTGAAAACACTAAATAAATACATCTTCTAATTTGAAATGAGGTTTATATTTAGGGACAGTTTTTTTTTTTTTTCAGTGAAGTGTTTGTAATTAGGAATAGAGGTAGTACCATGTGACTGTTTTAAACTAAGTCACACAATGCAGTTAGCATGAGTCAAAGAACTTACCGATGAACTGCTTGAAATGTCTTCGTCGGCAATATGTCCAACAAAACCATATCCTGTAAGCTTTGCATTGTAATCTTTGCCAATCTGTATATGTACTGCTGAAAAATCATTATACATTGCCTACAAGAGATATAAAGGTATATCAGTAGAGATTGAACTGTACTAAATTTAAAATTTAAAATCTAATAAATTATAAGAACAGAAAAAAGGATATCTACTAATGATATAATTGTACAATTCTTATTAAGTAGAAGACCCTTAATTGTCTAAACTCTAATTTATGCAATTTTAGGATATTTTATGTTAAATTGCATAGACACAGATCAATTGAATTTTATTTTGTAAATTAAATATAAAAATATACTTTATTAGAGTTAATAATATGTTTAATATTTATATATAATTTAATATATATATATATATATATATATATATTTTGAGACTTGATTTAAATTATTTGTCAGAGAATAATTTAATTTTGTTACGAAAAATCTAATATCGAGCAGATTTTTTAAAATGTCACTTGTTGCAAAAAAAAAATTTATGTCAAGAATAGATATTTTTTTTGAAAAAGTAATTAAAGAAAAAATGTATATAAAAATTGTTAGATATTTGTTGGTTTAGTTTTAATTATAATATATATATATATATATATAAATTATTATTAAGTGACATATGTATTAAACTTTTATATATATATATATATATATATATATATGAAAGGAAGGCAAGGCTAGAAACATAGAGAAAACAAAATCCCAGACTTTGAGATCTTCTTCTCCATCTTTCTTTATGTTTTCAAAAAAATAAAAAATCAAAACTGTAAAACACAAATCCTCATTTATCTACAAGATCTAAGCTTCCATTTGAGAAGTGACAGAAGAGAAAGTTGTTCATTGCCATGTTGTGGTGCTAGTGAGCTAGTTTTTGACGAGACGTCATGAACTTAAATTTTATCGGAATTAATCGCGGTGCCGTAATCGGTTGTTAAAGCTACAACGGAGGTAAGGACTCCTTCCAAACTTTTAGTTTGTATTTAGGATATTACTTGTGATTTTGTGGAAAAAGAACTTTGATGTATTTGATTTGTGAATTTGTAGAAAATAAATTTAATGCGATTACGTGTGATTTAGTGGAATTTAAATTTGAGGCGTGGTTTGTGATGATCCATATTTGATGTGATTTATATGTTCAAAAGTATTATTATAAATTTTTTAGATGTGATTTATTTGCGGATTTTGTGGAAAATGAATTGATGAAATTTGTTGGGTTATGTGTAAAAATATGGAGTTTTGAAATTGGGTGAGCTATGTTTGAAATGTTCAAATTTAATTGAGGTGTTATATGTGTGTTGTGGAATTGAATTGATTGTTATTGATGTGAATTGGAGGTAATTAAATTTGATGAGTTTGAATTACGTAATGAGTTATTTTCAAATAAATGAGTTTAAACTAAAGTTGAAATTTTATGAAAAATTTAGAATTGTCAAAGTTTTGAAAAAGTTCAAATTTTAACTAAGTTAAAGAGTTTGAGCAAAAAGATAGATTGAAATTAACAATGGTTAGATTTTAAAATGTTACTCTTTTAATTACTCTTGGATGGCGTTTAACAAGAAAAAAATAATTTAGAGTATTTTATTAACTCAAAATTTTCGGTGCTTTAATAGTCAAGTATGTGTATGTGAAATTTGAAAAATATTTATTTTATTTAGTTTTAAGTAAATAATATAGATTATTTGGTTTTAAAAGTTTGATGTGTTAGAAAGATTTAAGTAAATAATATAGATTATTGAGGTGTTATATTTGGTTTTAAGTAAATAATATAGATTATTTGGTTTTAATTGTCCAATTAGGGTTTTTAACCAATCTTGTACACCCAATAAGTTCATTTGTGTCATTGGATTAACATTTAAGCCATTTTTGTTCTCCCTAGGCTTATTCTTGTCCAATTAGGGTTTTTAACCAATCTTGTGCATCCAATAGGTGTGTTTGTGACATTGGATGAACATTTAGGTCATTTTCGTTCTCAATAGTCTTATTCTTGTCCAATTAGGGTTTTTAAGCAATCTTGTGCATTCAATAAGTTCATTTGTGTCATTGAATTGACATTTAGGTCATTTTCGTCCTCTCGAGACTTATTCTTAGCCAATTAAGGTTTTTAATCAATCTTGTGCATCCAATAGGTGTGTTTGTGTCATTGGATAAACATTTAGGTCATTTTCCTCCTCCTTAGGATTATTCTTGTCTAATTAGGCTTTTTAACCAATCATGTGTATCCAATTGGTGTGTTTGTGTCATTGGATGAACATTTAGGTCATTTTTGTCCTCCCTAGGCTTATTCTTGTCCAATTAGGTGTGTTTGTGTCATTGGATAAACATTTAGGTCATTTTCCTCCTCCTTAGGATTATTCTTGTGTAATTAGGGTTTTTAACCAATCATGGGTATCCAATTGGTGTTTTTGTGTCATTGGATGAACATTTAGGTCATTTTTGTCCTCCTTAGGCTTATTCTTGTCCAATTAGGGTTTTTAAAAACTAATCATTGACTCTAAATATTTATTAGTACAATCTTCCAAAATTTTAGAGATTGAATATGAGTGATTGATATTTGAAAATTTTGGTGATTCACGTTTGGTGAAATTAATGTGTTCATGATTAATATCATGAATTTTTAGAAGAAATTTATGTTTGACTTGGTGGAAAATAAATTTAATTCAATTTATGTGTGGATGGAATTTGGAGATGTGATTTATGTGTGGTTGTAGAAATTTAAATTTGTGTGAATAAATATGTTTGAGTATGCTCTGTGTTGTATTTGAAAAATCACTAGTGTTAAATGAGTATTAAAAATGAGGAATCTTTTAATAGTTGCATTTACTTAATGATTGTGGTGAAAAGAGTTAGAGTATGCTCAGACATTTCATAGTACATGGTGACTGCGATGGGGTCATGGTGATAGTAGTGACCGTGATGGGTCACAGGATGATGCCATGTGAATTGTTGGTTCATCTTATCCTTGCAGGAATTGTTGCGTCGTGCTAATCTGTGAGAGATTGCACTTTAGAATGTGTTGATCTATGAGTGATTGCACTCTAGAAAATTGTACTGGTTTGTGAGCGATTGCACTCTTGTATGTCGTGCTGATCTGTGAGAGATTGCACTCTAGAATATGCTGATCTGTGAGCGATTGCACTCTAGGAAATCGTGCTAGTCTGTGAGCGACTACACGCTAGTAAATCGTGCTGATATGTGAGAGATTGCACCTTGGTAATTAATACTGGTATGTGAGAGGCTGTACAATTATGATTTATGCCCTTCAAGGAGGGTTTTGGTTTGGAATTCCGGAATCATGCATTTTGGCATATACGCATTGCATTAGAGTGCTTGGAATGCGAGTCATGTTTGTTATATTATGATGATTGTATATACATATTTGGTTGTTGTTCTGATTTGCCGTAATTGCTTTGAGGTGTGAAGTTGGGTTGATTAAGTTTTGATGTAATTATGTGTTCATAATTGATTTCATGAATATTCGATGTGTGATTGAGGTGTGAATTTGTGGAGATTAATTTGGTGTTAATTATGTATTCATAATTGATAACATTAATGTTTGAAATGATGATTGATTCAGAACCCTTTTAGAATTGAA
Organism: Cicer bijugum; assembly: GCA_037974875.1. NCBI lineage: Eukaryota > Viridiplantae > Streptophyta > Magnoliopsida > Fabales > Fabaceae > Cicer > Cicer bijugum. The sequence goes on along the minus strand of JBBPBT010000564.1, from coordinate 339,136 downwards.
AATCTGCATTTTCTTAGTTGTATTCGGCTATGACAGTGCAATTTGTCAAAACTTCATTTTTAAACATTGTTTATGCATTTTTGGACATATGAAAACCCTTTCGAGGAGTATGCTAAGACGAAAGGTTCTTTTGAGCATTTAAAAATATAAGAATTTTGCTAAGTGTTATTTTTTATTTCGGTTGGTGATCATTTACAATTATTGTGGAAATTTGGGTTTTGCCCTCAGATGAGAACCAGGATCGTCCTATCGATTAGTACTTTGGAGACGGGCATGTAGTTAGACATACCTGACCGAAGCTGTGTCAGGAGGATCTTGCGGGGCGCGTGGAGATCACCCGAGTTATATAGTGTTTGTAGCATGATCAGATTAGGTGGTTGTATAGGGACTAGATGTCTTTCTTTTGTGGTTGTATTTATTTCATTTTGGAATATTGTATCTAGGATTAAACTGTTTGATGACTTTTCTTTTGATGGGTCCATGTTCCACTTTTTGAGGTGACGTGGGGAAAATAGAGATTCTTGGGGCAGTGCTTTTATGCAAGTGTCTGTCGACAATACCCTAGGGGTATGAGCTATGTCTGATAGGTTTCATAGCCCCAGTGTATTTTTTGTTAGACATAAGTCCATTTTGACATTATTGACAAATATACATCATTTGAAAAATCTAACATTTTAAACTGAGTAAAATTTCATGAACAACAACTCAACCCTACATACTTGAGACAATAGCTTGGAACTAAAGGAATCAACCAAAGTTGGAAGATTTACTAAGAAAATCGATTAGGCAATCGATTCTGTAAAGGGGTTGTATGAAAATGTGTATTCTATGATTAAGGCAATCGATTGGGCAATCGATTGGCACATCCATTGATAAGTCAATTTTGTAAATCACAAAACCAAGCCTTTAGTGATTAAATCGATTGGCATATCGATTGTTCAAATCACATAACCAAGCTGATAGTAAAATAATTGATTAGCAACTCGATTGTGCAAATCACATAACCAAGCTTTTAGTAAGCTAATCGACTGGCAAATCGATTTCGAAAATAAGGTTTCAAAAGGAACATGTTATGTGATAAACACAATCAATTGGAGAATTCATTAAAACAAATTTCTTTTGTAACAAGTTTGGTATCAATCGATTAAGAAATTGATTGAATGAACTAACTGGTAAATCATTTTTCAGAAACATATTACATAATCGATTGGCACATCGATTTGCTTGAAATAGCTAACTCTCTGTAATAATCCAAATCGATTGGCAAATCGATTTGATGAAAACAATTGAGTCCCTCCCTGTGACCAGTGAAATCGATTGGCAAATCGATTAGAACAAAAAGTTTAAGTTACAGGGAAAACTTAACCTATAGCCAAATCGATTATGTGAATTAATGAATCGACTGAGTAATCGATTGTTTTGATCTCGTTGTTGGAACAAAACACCTTTAATCGATTATGCAATCGATTCCAATATGAACTGCATAACAATTTCTAAAAAGTGCATTAAAATAATCGATTAGGCAATCAATTAGTCCATATAGTTTCAAGATTCAAGAAAAACAAGACACGCGATAATCGATTGGGAAATCGATTGAGCCTGCTTTTATGCATTAATGAATCAATTGGGAAATCGATTTATATGTTGTTTTTCAAAAACTATATAAACGATTATAATCACTTTTTCTCATAACTTTTCATATCTTTTGCTCACAACTGGAATAACCTTTGATATTACTTTTTAATAACCGAACCAAATATTCTTCATGATCTTAGAGAGCTGAAAAAGACAACTTGAGAGAAATAGAAAAATCTCACAAACACTCATTTGGAAAAGTACTTCTTGTGTGAGATGCATTGCAGTGATTGAGTCAACTTCTGTATATCTTTTATCTTTTCTGTAAACAAAGTTTTGTAAAGAAAGTTTTGTAAAAACCCAGTATAGAAACTGGTAGCTATTTTCGTTGATGAGGGTGTTCATCAAGAAGAAGCTTAATCATAATCTTGGGAGAGTTTGCTGATTAACTCGAGGGATACGGTGGGTGCACACTAGGAGCAAGAGAGTTTTAAGATAGATAGGCCTTGTGAGCTGGACAATCTGTAAAACACACTCTAGAATATTCTATTGGAAAAAGGCTGAAATCGGTTCGATTTCGGGACTGGATGTAGTTTGTCATACTGACAGCCGAACTAGTATAAATATTGGTGCACAATCTTCTTTCCCTTATCTCTTTAGATTAATCTTGAATATATGTTCTTAAATGTTTGTATGTGAATCTTTATCTTGTTAAGACTTTGAATTCATAACTGTTGAATTGGAATAATATTGATCACGTTGGTTTCGATATTAATTTCAATACTTGAAAACTGTATATATTAACCTGGTTAATTAGTTTGTAAAATTGGTAAATTCGTTTCATATAATCCGCTAATAGAGGACAAATAAACCAACATTTTTCTATTTAAATACTTTGGATTTTTGTTTCAAAAACTATTTCTGCTGTTTGTAAATATTGTTGACTTTTGTCATTGTGTTACGACTTAAATATTTTATCCAAAAATATTTCTTTCTTTATTTCTTTGTTTTAAAAAAAATATACACTCGCGCTAGTAATAATCGGGGTGTTACATGGCCCCTCAGTAATTTAGTACTTCGGTCTGTGATAGGCGGTACAATTATGATTTACTGTAAGACCCATAATTTTAAAGTGTACTTTATGTATTTTAATGGATTTTGGTATTGAACTCAGGGGCTTTTTAGCCAAAGTTATTAATATTTTGGAGTTTATATGATCCAAAGGTATTTTGATGCCCAATTAGAATTACTCGTCGATAAATAAATTAAATTAATTGCGGCGAATCTTTTGCGAAGAGTTTAATGCGTTATGGGTGAAAGGGTAATTTAATAAATATCTAAAGATTTTGAGATATTTGTTAATTATAATTAATATATATATATATATATATATATATATATATATATATATATATATATATATATATATATATATAGAAAAGGAAGGGAAGGAATTGGAGCGAAAGCAAATAGAAAGGAAAGAAAAAGGAAGAAAGGAAAATTGAAGGAAAACAGAAAAATTTTCCGTCTCCTTCCTCTCTCTGCCTCACGCATACTCCAATTCCCCCTTCCTCCATTGTTGCTCGTTTTTACTTTCTTTTCTTTCCTTGGAGTTCGAAATTGATAGAGGGTGATAGGACAAGGATTTCTCAACTTCACTCTTCACCTTTGATTCGAAAACGAAGAAAAACGGTTTTAGGGATTCAAACTCAAATCTCTCTGTTTCATCTAGATCTAAGCGTCGTTACAAGAAGTGATAGAAGGGAAAGTTGCTCACCACTACACTACGGTGCTAGTGAGCTAACTTTGGAAGCAGCATTGCGAGCAGATATTTTTACCGGATTTGCTCACGGTACCGCAATCGAACGAAAAAGCTAAAGTGAAGGTAAGGGCTCCTTCCAAACTTTTAGTTTGCATTTAGGGACTTACTTGTGGTTGTGTGGAAAAGAATTTGGTTAGGGTTAAAGTAAGGTTTTATGGAGAATGAATTTTAAACCCATTTATGTATGATTTTGAGTATATGAAACTTGTTGTGTTTGAGTGATGGATTGTGTTGATTTGTGCTCGTTGTTTTGACATGTTCTAAATTGATAACTGATGAAACTTGAGTTTGTTTTGTGTGGTTTGTGTGGAAAATGATTTGGTGTGAAAGTATGTTTGAGTTGGTTTTGTGTGGAATCTGAAAACCATTAAGTTAAACGAGTATTAAGAATGGAGAATCTCTTAATGTCTTGTTTACTTAATGTGAATTGTGAAAATCGTTTAAGTTAACTGAGCGTTAAGAATGGGGAATCTCTTAATGTCTTGGTTACTTAATGTTTGTTTTTGAAAATGGTTTCAGGGAAATGAGTATTAAGAATGGGGAATCTCTTAATGACTTGTTTACTGAATGTTTTGTTGTGGAAATTGATTAAGTCAAAAGTATATTAAGAATGGAGAATCTCTTAATATGTCTGTTTGCTTAATGTTTTGGTGTGAAAATCGATTAAGTAAATGAGTATTAAAAATGGAGAATCTTTTAATATCTGCATTTACTTAACGCTTGTTGTGAATGGAGTTAGTGTATGCTCATGCATTTCATTTGGTAAAGTGTGCTGACCCGTGATAGGTGACACCTCGGTAAACTGTACTGACCCGTGGTAGGTGGTACGTTTACGATTTACTTTTTGGTAAGTTGTGCTGACCCGTGATAGGTGGCACCTCGGTAAGTAGTACTTTGGCCTGTGATAGGCGGTACCCTTACGACTTACGCTTTTTCTTTTGGTAAATCATGCTGACCCGTGATAGGTGACACCTCGGTAAATAGTACTGACCCGTGATAGGTGGTACGTTTACGATTTACGCTTTTTAGTAAATCGTGCTGACCCGTGATAGGTGGCACCTCGGTAATTGGTACTTTGGCCTGCGATAGGCGGTACAATTATGATTTACGGCCCTTCGAGGAGGGTTTTGGTTTGGAATTCCGAGTCCATGCATTTTGGCATATACGCATTGCATTAGGGTGCTTGGCACACTAGTTGTGATTGATGCAAATTTATGATTGTGTTGATTTTGCTAAGTGTTATGGTTTGAAACTATGTGTAAGTGTGTTTGATTCAAATTGAGATTGTGTTGATTGTTCTAAGAGTTATGTTTTGGAATCGTGTGATAGTATGTTAGATTGTAAAACGTTTTCGAAACTCATAATGTCGTGGTGATTGTATGGGTATTGCTAAGTGTTAAGGTTTGAAGTGGTGTTTGAATGTGATCGAGTTAGTTTATGTATTTTTGAAAGAATATACAGGGAAATCGATTTACCAAATCGATTTGATGAGTTATAGGGGCCCTGTTTTGCACGAAATCGATTTATCCAACCGATTTTGTAACTTGTCTTTCAAAATCATTTAAGAAATCGATTTGATAAATCGATTGGGTTCAATTGGATTCAAGTCAGGGGCTTTGTCTTCCAAAAATCGATTTGCTCAATTGATTGAATTCAATACAGGGGCTCTGTCTGTCAGGAAATCGATTTACCCAATCGATTGAGTCAATCGATTTACCCAATCGATTGATTTAAGCCCAGAGTTCAGTTTTCACTAAAAACTTTTAGGAAATTGATTTACCCAATCGATTGGCTCAGGGGAAAATCTTATTTTGAGTTTGATAACTGATTGCTCAATTGATTTATCAATGCTTTGTTCAGTTATGTATTACTTGATGGATTGATAACTCTATTTGATGTCATTTACATTTGGCAAGCTTTACATGAACTTTTAGCATGTGGAAAAACCCATCTAATATGTATGATAAATTGAAAAGGTTATTTGTGCATTGAAAAGTTTAAATGTTATGTGTTAACTGTTAATTTCGGTTGGTGACCCTTTACAACTATTGTGGAAATCTGGGCTTTGCCCTCAGATGAGAGTCAGGATGATCCTACCGGTACGTACCCTCCGGAAGGGAATGTGAATGGGAGTGCTTGATTGGAGCTACGTTAGGAGAATCTCACGGGGCACGTGGAGATTACTCAAGGCGTATAGTTTTTTTTGGTTAGGTATAGAATGATCAGACTATGTTGTCACTCAGGACACATATGTCTTTCTTTTGGACTACCTTTATGTTAAATTGAAAGGATGTACCTGTACTATTGTTGACATCAGGACATGCTTTGGATTTATATTTTGAAAAACTTTTCCGCTGCTTGTAAATTTTAATGACTTAATTATTTATCCAAATGTTTTACCTTATTTATTTCTCTGTTGAATTTTAATTTCTTTTGAAAAAAAAATACACCCTCGCTTTGAAAAACGGGGTGTTACATTTACGGTCCTTCGAGGAGGATTTTGATTGGAATTTCGAGTCCATGCATTTTGGCATATAGGCATTGTATTAGGTTGCTTGGCATGCGAGTAATGTTTGATTCAAGATTATGATTGAGTGTTTGAACTCAAGTGGTTGTTGTGGTTGTGACATAATTGCTAAGTGTGAATGTTTTGGATTTGTGTTTAAGTGTGATTGATTGCAAAACGTTTTCAAAACTCAAGTTGTCATTGTGATTGTGCCATAATTGCTAAGTGTGAATGTTTTGGATTTATGTGTAAGTGTGATTGATTGCAAAACCTTTTCGAAACTCAAGTTGTCATTGTGATTGTGCTATATTTGCTAAGTGTGATTGTTTGGATTTGTCTGTAAGTGTTGATTGATTTTAAAACCCTTTTAAAAGTTGAATTTTGCTGTTTTCTGTTGTTTTCTTATGTGTATTCGAATACAGAACGTTGTATTCGAATACATACGTCCTATTTTAGCTACTAACTTATGTTTAGTCGAATACAAAAGGTTGTATTCGAATGCATACATGTTATTTTTGCTACTGACTTATGAAATAACCTTGTATTCGAATGCAAAGATGTTGTATTCAAATACAACAATGCAGTTTTGTTTAAAACTCAATTTTTCAACTTTGATTATGCAAGTTTAACATATGGAAACCCTTTCAAGGTGCATGCTAGGTTGAAAGGCCATTTTATGCATTTGAAATTTAAATGCTATGTGTTAATTGTTAATTTCAGTTGGTGACCCTTTACAACTATTATGAAAATTTGGGCTTTGCCCTTAGATGAGAACCAGAACCATCCTACCGGTTAGTACCCTGTAAATGGGAAGGTAGTTGGACACACCTGACTAGAGCTGTGTCAGGAGGATCTTGCGGGGCACGTGGAGATCACTCGAGTTGTACAATTTTTGTAGTATGATCAGAGTAGGCGGATGTATAGAGACTAGATGTCTTTCTTTTTGGTTGTATCTATTTTGATTTGGAAGACTATACCTATACCAAAATTGTCACCTCGACATTTTATTTGATGGGTTCATGTACAACTTTTTGATGTGACGTGAGGTAGTTAAAATTCGTAGGGCAATACTTTTGTACATTTTATGCATTTGAAATTTAAATGCTATGTGTTAATTGTTAATTTCAGTTGGTGACCCTTTACAACTATTATGAAAATTTGGACTTTGCCCTTAGATGAGAACCAGAACCATCCTACCGGTTAGTACCCTGTAAATGGGAAGGTAGTTGGACACACCTGACTAGAGCTGTGTTAGGAGGATCTTGCGGGGCACATGGAGATCACTCGAGTTGTACAATTTTTGTAGTATGATCAGAGTAGGTGGATGTATAGAGACTAGATGTCTTTCTTTTTGGTTGTATCTATTTTGATTTGGAAGACTATACCTATACCAAAATTGTCACCTCGACATTTTATTTGATGGGTTCATGTACAACTTTTTGATGTGACGTGAGGTAGTTAAAATTCGTAGGGCAATACTTTTGTACAAGTGTCTACTGAGAATACCCCAGGGGTATGAGCTATTTCTGATAGACCTCATAGCCCCAACTAGACTTTTATTTTGATGTGTAAATACTTTGGATTTGTATTTCAGAAACTATTATGCTGCTTGTAAATATTGTTGACTTTTATTGTTGTATTACGACTTAAATATTTATCCAAAAGTATTTCCTTCTTTATTTCTTTGTTTTTATGAATTTGTTTTGAAAAAAAAAAAAATACACTCACACTGTTAAAAATTGAGGTGTTACAAATCTCATTCTACCTAAGTTTAAATTTGACTAATTCCTTTCTGGGTTGTAAGGAGATTTTGATCCATGTTTTAATGTGAAGAAAAAACACAGATATAAATGTTTGAATCTGTTTTAGGTACTCTTATATACTAGCAAGTACATAGTATTAGTAGAAATAAGTAAAATAACATACACAGAATAATAATTGTTTAGGAATAGAGCACTACTTTTATGAAAGAATACATTAATTGATCAAATAAATTCGCAGTCGCACATACTTTAACATACTAGGTTTTAATAAGAGGTGTAATGTTGGTGATATCATGAAGAAAAAAAAGTGATATATTAGTATTATTGTATATTATAGCAATATTTGTCAACAAATAATTTTTTATATATTATTTAATTTATACATAATTATTTCACAAAAATGTATTTTCTTAAAAAAATATTACTCATGAATCTATATATAGTAAAAATAGCTAAAATATGTCTAATAGATACCTTTGCGAATATGAGGTAAATCCACAAAACACTTTATTCAATTGAAGAAGTAAGATATCTCCTCATGATTATGAATATCTATTTACATATGGTATTTAGCCAAATTAACTCTATTTTGTTGGTTT
>JBBPBT010000564.1:300047-330303 GCA_037974875.1 Cicer bijugum | reverse complement strand
AAAAAAATTGTTGTGATTTATTTTGAAAAGAAATGAAAGAATGAATGTGTTATATAAAAATAATAGTAGTACTCTCTAAAACAAAGTTGAAGTAATAGCACCATTAAAAAAATACTAGAGAGACTGGGTTAGTAGTAAATTACTGGGGCGTTTACGTTTTCTGATAAAAAATTATAAAAATAAATGAATAGGGTTATAAATGAAAGAAAATATAAAATGTTATAAACTCAAATGCTACTTGAAATAGCGTATCATAATAAATTATAAACTGGTGAAAAAAGTTTGTTTAACAAACACATCTTATTTAATTCAACAAACTTATAAACTAGTTTAATAAATTATAAACTAGACTATTGACGTTACCAAGGAGTGTATTTGTTAGCTAATCCAATAAGCTATAACTCAACTTATTAGTGTTACCAAACACAAATAATACCCAAATCATGCCTTAATTCTAGAAATTTTATTACTACTATTTTTTATTCAATTTTTTACACAACTACTCTTTAATGCAATTTACTTAATGATAAAAGACAGCGAACACAAAACTACTATTTTTTCATATTTATTTATTTTTTACAAGAAAAAAAAGTAATCTATTAAAATCATGTATGACAATAAATTAAAAGTCCAGACTAAAAAAAAATTTGGAGTCTCTTCTATTCATACATGATCAGGATATATGAAGAATAAATTTAGCTAAATAGTGAGCAAACTAATTAACATGAAAATTAGAACATAATTGCATACAATCTTCAATGATAGAAGCCAAATAAGACGCGTAGTAATGATGTTAAGTCAAAGTCAAAATAACATTTAAGGAGTTTGATTCAGTTACAAGATCTAAAATTAGGAATTCATTTGCAAACCCTAGAGCTTTTAACATAGCTAGATCTTTTTGTAATACATGATCAACAACTACAACTCTATCTCCATCTATCACCCCTCCTTCTAATTCCCAAATATCACCAAAAGGATATGTTTTCATAATAGGGTGCATTACTCAATAGGATGACTGGATTCTTTGCCTTTTCAGCACATCTAACGGTGTCAACATTCACATTCTTAAAATATTTTTTTCTTGCTAACCAGATCTCATAACAGACAATGATAATATGATGTGCTATCTCATCAGCCTCCGATTGTCTACTATTCTCAATCTGTTACGTAAAGGATATTATATTTTCAGCAACATTTTGAAAAAAGTGATTCTAAAATATGAAGCAAACCAAACTTGTTTGGACCACTCACATTTCATAAACAAGTGATAAATTGTTTCGGTGCTTTGGCTACAAAAAAACACACATAGGTGAACACCTTACGCCCGTATTAAAAAAAAATGTCTAACAAGGAGCTTCTCATGTATAATTCACCATACAAGATGTGGGTGTCTAGATATGGCTTTTACCTTCACAATTTAGACCAAATCGACTCATCATTCTTAAACTCTAATTGATGAGAACGACACAATTTACTTCAATTCTTAAGAAACCTGTAAGTACATTTAACACTAAATATACCATTTTTCAGTTCCCCAAATAAACGAATCATGCTACATAGTGTTAGACAATGGGATTTGAAGAATTTGATGTGCCTCAAAAGGAAGGAAAATTATGAATCAACTACGCATTCCAGCATCTAGTATCTTGAGCAATTAATTATGAAGAAAAAAAATGATACGGGACAATTTTGAAGTCTATAACTAGTAGCCTTGTTGAACAATCAGTCAACCATCTCCAACTTTGTCAGTCACTTTACCATAAACTTGTAAACTACTTATCCATGTATAACTCGGATTGTATCCTATTGTAGTACTCATAACACTACAAGAAAAACTTAAATTTGTGGTCAACTTTATAAATATTTTGTGGCCGAATAAAACCCTCACAAATTAGTGACCAAAAAAGCCATCACAAAAGCCAAAATTGAAATTGGTCTTTATTTGTGGCTAAAAAAGTCCTCACAAATTTTTAAATATTTAACTGGATTTTGTGGCTGCCTAAGCCCTCACAAAATCACAACATTGTGATTTTGTGAGGGCTTAGGCAGCCACAAAATCTAGTTAAATATTTAAGGAGTTTGTGAGGGCTTTTACAGCCACAAAAAATGCATTTGTGAGAGCCAAATCCGTCACAAAGGAGTGACGTGACCAGTGACATTTGTGGCTGCAAAGGCCGCCACAAAGGAATGATCACGTGAAATTTGTGGCTGCAAAGGCCGCCACAAAGGATTGAGAACGTGAAATTTGTGGCTGCAAAGGCCGCCACAAATGCTCAAACAACACTATATATATTTCTCCCCCTCCTACTTCATTTTTTCACATCCAACTTCTCTCTAAAACCTCATTCTAACTATTCTCTCCTCCTTCTCTCTACACAAAATTACTCTTAAGCTTCATTTAAATATAATTATAATTATTAATTTAAATATATAAATATTTAAATATTTTATTATTAATAATTTAAATATCTTATTATTAATTTAAATATTTTATTATTAATATTTTATTATTTAAATTAATCTTTAATGTAATTATTAATCTTTATTTTTAATTTAAATATTTTATTTTAAATTTTTAATTATATTAAGATTAGTTTATTATATATTACATTTAATTTATAATTACATTATATTTTAAATTTAATTTAAATTTTAATTTAATTATAATTTAAATTTTAATATTATAATTATATTAATTTATTATATATAATATTATAATAAACTATTAATTTTGAATTTAAAAATTAATTTATTAAGTACGAATTATTTTGTGGCGGCCTAAGCCTTCACAAAATATATTAATTTTTAATTACAATGACATTTGTGGCGGCCAAAAGCCCTCACAAAGGTCCAATCAGCAAATTCAGCATGTCCTTTGTGGCGGCCTATGCCCTCACAAAGACAGACTTTTGTGGCTGCAAAAGCCCTCACAAATGCCAACCTGTTTCAGACACTTTGTGGCTGCAAAAGCCCTCACAAAATCCACCTTTGTGGCTGTTTTTTCCCCTTTGTGAGGGCTTTTGGCCCTCACAAAATTCATGTTTTCTTGTAGTGTAAAGTCCTTCATAACAAGATACAATTCGAGTTAAATATGGATAAGTGTAAAATAGGATACAATAGGACTACTTATCTCATTTTCTGGAACTAGGATACAATAGTGTTAGATAATGTTATTATATATTAGTAGTAAGGGTATTTTAGACATTTCTATTCTTATGTATATATACTCATTGTAACCCTATTAATTTAAGTTTGATTCATTCTATGCTATGAAACCCTAGAGTGGTTGTCTCTCTTCTTCCTCTTTACATTGTTAACATGATATCAAAGAGCTTTAGTTGATTTTGGGATCTATTGTAAAGAAGAGAGATTATTTTGATAGAAAATACAACCACCAAAAGAGAAAAGAGAAGAGTAACCGTATTCTAGATTTTGTTAAATCAGTCTCAGAAAAACATCGATTGCGCATTCGTTAACCATTGAATCGAGATAATATTTGGACAACAAGTTCGCAACATTCATTTCTTCGTTGTCAACGGTCGGATCGAGGAAACGACATCTTGAGGGGGAAAAATCGTGCTCGCACAGCACCAAGTTATCCCTAATTTACTTTGTCTTAGTGAATGTGTTTGTCGTATTTTCCTGTCATTATTTGTTATGCCTAGTGCTAAGGATGATTCTCTTTAAGCTATTAGTGTTCACCTTAATGGAAAAAATTACTCTTATTGGAGTTATGGGATGAAAAAAAAAATTTGATTGGAAAAGATATGTGGGGTTTTGTTGATAGAACTTCTGTTAAGCCTACATATAAAAATGTTGAAACTCAATATGCAAACGATCTGAAAATATGGAATATTAGTAATTCAAAAATTATTACTTGGATTAATAATTCTGTTGAGTTGTCTATAGAAGCGCAACTAGCAAAATATGATATTGCTAAAGAGATTTGGGATCACTTGAAACGTTTGTATGTTCAGTCTAACTTTGCAATATGACCATTCAGGAATTCTATTCGGCAATGACTAATATGTGGGATCAATTGGCTCATATGGAATCACTTGAGTTAAAAGTTGTTGAAGCATACATTGATCAAAGAGAAGAGCAACGTATGGTTTGGTTTCAAATGGCTCTTCGTGATGATTTTGAGGGCCTTCAGGGGGTATTTTGCATTGTTCCCCCTTCCTAATGTTGAATGAGTAGTTTGTGAATTGTTGGCAGAAGAAATCAGACTTCAGACTCATTCTGGTGTGTCAGATAAGGGAATTCTCTCAACTCCTCCATCTGTTTTTGTTGCTCTTGTTCAAAATGGAAAATCTCAAGGAAGGGTTGGGCTTGGTAATGATGAATGTGCATTTTGAAAAGAAAAAGGTCATTGGAAAACACATTGTCCGAAATTAGGGAGAGCACATAAGAAAAATTTTAGGGGGTCATCGTCCAATGTTGTTACTTCTACTCCTCCTACCATTGGCTCTAGTTCTGTTTCTGTATACTCATCTGAGACTGCTTCCCAAATATCTGATATTGCAGAACAACTTCAAAAATGTTTTGCCACTCAATCACATGTCATGTTTGCCACCTCTTCTAAAGGTTTGAACTTCTCTTGTATGTCAGGTATATCTCTTTCCATATGGATTCCTGATTCTGGAGCATCTCATCATATGATAAACGATGACAAATTTTTTGTGTTTGTGAAACCTGCCTCGTCTGTGTCGGTTATGACTGCTGATGGCACTCCTATGCCACTTGCAGACACTGATTATGTCCCCACACCTAACCTTTCTCTTTCGGATGTTTATTATATTCCTAATCTTAATAAGTCTTGCTTGTTAGTTAAATATGTGATTTTTGTTATTCAGTTATATTTTCTTCCACTTCTTATTGTGTGTAGGATCCACATTCCAGGAGGCTGATTGGGACAACCCATAGACAAGGGGGACTTTATATATTGGATGACCTGTGACTCCCATATATTGCAGCCTCAACAACTACTGTTGACTTATTATCTAGTTTTTGCTTGAATTCCTTATCTTCTAGTTTTTATTTATGGCATTCTCGCCTTGGACGTGTTTCTGCTTCTAGATTAAAATATTTGGCTTCTACTGCAGCCTTAGGAAATCTGTGATATCTCAGATTGTTGTGGTTGTAAACTTGCAAAATTTTCAACTTTACCGTTTAGTAAAAGTGTTTCTGTTTCATATGTGCCTTTTGATTTAGTTCACTCTGATGTTTGGGGTCCATCACCAGTACTCACCAAAGGTGGATGTAGATATTAGGTTTCATTTATTGATGATTACACTCGTTATTGTTGGGTTTATCTTATGAAAAATCGATCTGATTATTTTACATTTATCATATGTTTTGTGCAATGGTCAAAACTCAACATAATTCTGTTATAAAGTGCTCTCATTGTGATTTAGGTGGTGAATATACCTTTAATAAATTTTCTGAATTACTGCTTATGATGGCACTCTTCACCAAACATCTTGTACGGATACTCCTCAACAAAATAGTGTTGATGAAAGGAAACACCGTCATATTATAGAAACTGCTCGTTCCCTTTTGTTGTCCGCTTCAGTTTCTAGTGAGTTTTGGGGAGAAACAGTTCTTACTGTTGTTCATGCTATTAATAGAATTCCATCCTCTATCATATCAGGTTTGTCTCCCTTTGAAAAATTGTATGCTTCTACCCCGAATTACTATTCTTTGAAAGTTTTTGGTTCTACTTGTTTTGTTCTACGCCCTCAAGTAGAGCGCAATAAGTTGTCTTCTCGTTCTGCCAAGTGTGTTTGTCTTGATTATGAGGATGGTCAAAAGGGTTATCGTTGTTATGATCCTCATGCAAGAAAACTTTATGTATTTTGTAATGTTGTTTTTCTTGAGCACATCTCTTTTTACTTTGTTTCCTCTGATTCTCATATTATTAAGAGTTCTGAACTAACCCATATTGATCCGTTTGGTCCTAATGATAACGCTTGTAGCGATTGTAATGTTGAGAATTGCAAGACAAATACTACTACTCCACATGATGACATTCCTCTTGTCCCCCCGGCTGTCCAACCACCTCCTGCAATTGTTGACCCTCCTCGTTACCCCTCTCGTCAATGTAAGTCTACTCAGTCACCTGATTTTGTCTATTCCACTTACTCAGCTTCGTTTGTTTCTTTCTTAACCTCTATTCATTGTTTGTTTGAGCCCTCTTCCTATAAAGAGGTTGTTCTTAATCCTCTTTGGCAGCAAACTATGGCAGAAGAACTATTTGCATTGCACAAAACTAACACTTGGGAATTGGTACCTCTTTCTCCTGGAAAACGTGTTATTGGGTCTCGTTGGGTATACAAGATCAAAACTAAGTCTAATGGGTCAGTTGAGCGCTACAAAGCACGTCTTGTTGATAAGGGTTTCTCTCAACAATATGGTATGGATTATGAAGAAACTTTTTCTCCTGTAGCCAAGATGACCACTATTCGTACTCTTATTGCAGTTGCATCTATTCGTCAATGGCATATTTCCCAAATGGATGTCAAAAATGCTTTTTTAAATGGTGAGCTTCATGAAGAAGTCTATATGGTCCTTCCACAAGGAGTTTCTCATAATCAAGGGGAAGCATGTAAGTTAAAAAAGGCACTATATGGTCTTAAACAGGCTCCTCGAGCTTGGTTTGAGAAATTCTCTACTATGATCACTTCTCTTGGTTTTCACTTTAGTGAACATGATTCTGCATTGTTTATAAGGTCCACCACTTATGGTCGCATTATACTTTCATTATATGTTGATGATATGATTATTACAGGTGATGATGTTAGTGGAATCAATGAGTTGAAATTGCAGTTAGCCAAACAATTTGAGATGAAGGATTTGGGAACTCTTCGCTATTTCTTGGGGATTGAAGTTGTCTACTCTCTTAGAGGCTGCCTTATTTCTCAATTCAAGTACATTGCCAACATTCTTGACCAGACTCATCTTTTTGATACTAGAGCAACAAATACTCCTCTTGAGTTGAATGTGAAACATGCTCCCTCGGATGGTGTTCCTTTACCATATTCCACTTTGTATCGTACTTTGGTTGGCAGCTTAGTGTATCTCACAATTACCAGACCTAACATTGCTTATGTTGTTCATGTTGTTAGTCAGTTTGTTGTCTCTCCCACTACAGTACATTGGGTAGTAGTTCTTTAGATTATTTGTTATCTTCGAGGAATTCAATTTCAAAGCCTTCACTTTCCTTCGTCATCCTCATTGGAGTTATGAGCTTATTCTGATGTTGATTAGGCTGGTGACACCACATATCGTAAATCCACCACAGGATTTTGTATCTTTTTTGGAGACTCTCTTATTTCTTGGAAGAGTAACAAACAAGACATTGTCTCTCGCTCCTCTACAAAAGTTGGGTATCATGCTATGGCATCCACTACCGCTAAAATAATTTGGTTGCTTTGGCTTTTGTCTGATACGGGTATCTCTCTTTCTGAGCCAACTCCGATGCACTACGATAACAAGAGTGCTATTCAAATTGCTCACAACTCGGTCTTTTATGAACGCACCAAACGCATTGAGATTGATTGTCATCATACTCGTCATCATCTTCAGCATGGAACCATTACTCTACCGTTTGTCTCCTTATCTTTACAGATTGCTGATTTATTCACAAAGATGCATTCCATTAAACGTTTTCGTTTTTTAGTTGACAAACTCTCAATGCTCTATGTTAATGCATCGTGAGTTTGATGGGAGATGTTAGATAATGTTATTATATATTAGTAGTAAGGGTATTTTAGATATTTCTGTTCTCCTATATATATACTCATTGTAACCCTATTAACTCAAGTTTGATTCATTCTATATTATGAAACCTTAGAGTGATTGTCTCTGTTCTTCCTCTTTTCATTGTTAACAAATAGGACTACTTATCTCACTTTCTAGAACTAGGATACAATAGGACTACTTATCTCACTTTCTAGAACTAGGAAGTGACAGGTGTTCATTATGAATAATATGCAACCCTTATTTTGCAAACATAGCAAGATTAAATTCTTTGGAAGTTCTAAAATGCATACGACATTTTCTCTCTCTCTATATGTCATGTCCTAATTTATCCATAGACAAGCCATTGGCACAAAACAAAAATGTTGAATCAGAAAGATATTTTTGTGTGACTTGTGATGTTTGGTACCGAAAAGAGACATTGTCATGTGTTTAGCGATGCTTTCAACATTGGGGAAACTGATGAGGAACTCCAAGACGCTCAAAGACAACAAGAGAATTTGATAACAAGAAGGAAATATTGCAACTTTATTTGGTGTTAAATTTGTTGGAGAGCTCAATGAAAACAAATTATTCCAAATAATACTTATTTCGAATTAGGAATATTCTTGGAAGGTGAAATAAAATTTGTTGAACTTCATTCTTTATAGATTTTAGTTGTATCATTTTGTAATTATAACAGCTTAGTACTCTTTATAAGCCTATTGTTTAAGTTAGGCAGATAAGTTAACTTGTACTAACCCAATGTGTGTGTTTAGCATTTAATTTACAGGTCTATAAATGGTGGTTTACATATATTTGTAACTAGATTTTAATAATAATTGAAGATGCAAGTTCTCATAGTAATTGTGTGGGTAGAAAATCGCCTCCAAAGGTTCTTGGTTGAACCAATTATGGATCTTATGAAGAGGTTTTTGGTGGTGATCACCTTTAATCTTATCTTCCTCTTAGAAGTGACAAGCGTGTCAATTTGTTTCTTGAAAAGTTGAAATCGCTAATGGGAAGATCATTTTATCTTGAACATTCCCCTTAAATTAACATCAGAAACACAATTGGGGCTCCTCACCGTGTTGGGACCCTGTGCTATTGGTCTTGGTGCACGGAAAAATGACCCTGACACTTTAATGAGAATGATGTAAATCCACATAATTTTAACTCTCAAATTGAAAATTTAGAGAATGCAAAAGTAAATTGGAAAATGGAACAACGTGATACTTTGGTTCGAAATAGTAATAATGAAAATAATATTCATGTCAAAACATAATATTTTAATGTTGTAGGTCTTTATGAAAATTAACTTATCTCTACTTTTGCTGATGAAAAACCTAGTCAATCTATTCAATTAGAACATAAAAAACCCTTAACAGTGTCTTTCGAGACGAATTAATAATAAATGGTCATAAAAGAGATATGAAATTGCTAATGGTCCTAACAATAGCTTTGGAAAATATATCATCACATCACCATATTACATTTGTTAGTGTTATATTGGAGAAAATAAAGATAGAAATTTTAGCTTGTTTATTTTAAATAATTTAAGTTTGTTTTTATTTTTGTTCTAAGGTATTTGGTACATGTCATAAAATTAATAACTTAGTAAAAGAAAATTTTATTGATTGGAGGCATATTTCTTGAAGGTTCAAAAAACATGAATCAAGTGGTACACACATGAATTTTAGGAGTAAGTGAGTTGACTTACCAATTGATAAACATTTTCGATAACTTAGCAAAAATGAAAAAAACAGTAGAAAGATGTCTTAATTAGGATAATTTCTATTTTTTGATATTGTGTGGAACAAAATTAAAATTGAAAGATATATTTTTAAATTAAAATTGTAAGATATTATTTGTGAGTACAATAAAACAAAATAGATTAAACAGATTGTTTTGAATTTTAATAAAGAATTTTACCAAAAATCTTAAGTTTTTAAAGAATTTTAACTATGAAAGCGTCATTAGTTTTTTTTTTCAACTAAAAATACCAAAAATCTTAAGTTTTTAAAGAATTTTAACTACGAAAGCGTCATTAGTTTTTTTTTCAACTCAAAATACAAGGAGAATAATATTCAAATAGTTACAAAATAACTCATTTGAGCACCAAAAGTCGGCTTTGAAAATATGGTACAAGAGCACATGGTAGAAAAAGTGTGTATTGCCAATGTAGTGTGGTGCGCTTAATTATTCAAACTGAGATAGATTATTATAGACAAAATTATATTTTTAGTCTTTTGTCTTATTTAATAATAATATTTAAGTTATTTATTTTTTTGTCGTATATAAATTATTTATTTTTTAAATATTAACAAGTTGATTATCCTTTTCAATATTTTTATTAAAGTTTAAATATAATTTTGGTCTTCTATCTTTTACCTAATATTTATTTTAGTCAGATATTTTTTTTTAATTTAATTTTTATAAATGGCGTATTTTAATCTTTGTCACGATCACAACAAAGCTATAACAATAATTGGTCACTAGAATCCTTCTAACATTTGTCAACATGTATCCAATATAATAATTCTTTCAACTAAACATACATTTAACCTCGTAATAAGCTTACACTAGAAAAAAACTCTTTTTACATGTTTTGAAACATATGTGTAAACTCTTTAAGATGAAAGATATTTATCATAATTCTCTATATTTTTATCTCATTCTTGTTAAGATTGCATATTTAACTTTAAAATTAATCCAAAATTAGACCTCAACAATTCATGGCAATAATGATACCCATTGTTTGAAAAGAGTACCATAAAAAAGACCAACATTCATCATTATAAAAGATAAATGCTCAAAACATATATTTAATAAAATATAAATGACAAAAATATATTTAATCCTTTTATTAAAAATCGTTGAGGTGTCAAGCTACATCAGTGTTTTTCTTGATTTTTACTTTTAATTTTTTTTAAAAAAAAATTAATATTCTTCAGCTGCTTCATCATAAAACCCATGAAAAAATACCCAAAAAATCAAAACTCTAAAGTAAAAAAAATTCCAATTAAAAAATAACCTTAGATTTGTTCACTCAAAATATATAAAACCTAACCTTAGCTCCAATTTTGATCTCAAAAAAGACAAAAACTTCTAATTTTCCATGAGGAGAAAGAAGGTCGAGAAGATTGTCAATAACAATGTCGGTCAAAAGGGTCAAAATGATCAAAATAATTCAAAAATACGTATTTATTTATAACAAGTGAATCCCTTCTGTAACACTCCAAATTTCTTATTTTATATTTTTTTAATATAGGAATTAATTGTTAGAATATGTGTGTTTGGTAAAAAAAAATTGTTTTTTGCCTTTGTGTGTTTGCCTATTAATTTAAATTATTAATATAATCTATATTTAGTTTGTTTTTTTAAATAATAATAATAATATTATAATGTGGAATTTACACATGCTCAATTTTCGGAAACTAATTTCTTGTAAGTATAATTGTTTAAATGGGATAATGAGAAGTAGTACTTCTCGAGACTCGTCGTGATGGAAGGATATTACGTGTCTAGAGATTTGAGGTAGGGTAGTCAAAACAGTAGTTCTCGAACAACTTAATAAGAAGAGTAGGTAATGACATAAATACTTTGTTTAGGTATGATCCATGGTTGGAAGGTGAGCCGTTACGTAGTAGGTTTAGTCGATTTTTTGGAGTTGTGTGTGATAAATTTATAACAATAGCGGAAATATGTAGATTGGGGTAGGAAGTTAGGGGAGATGGATGGGGATGGCGTCGTAGTTTATTTCAATTGGAAGAGTACTTGGGGGAAGAGTGTGTTTCATTGCTTTTTAATGTTCATTTGTGGGATTAAGTTGAGGATTTGTGGCAATGGAAAAGTACTACGTATAGGGTGTACTCAGCAAAAGATGCTTATTAACGATGGATGAAAAAATCTTTTGTAAATCGTTCTCCCTTTGGTGATATGTTTGAAATGATGATGTCAAAGGTGTCTCTCTTAGCATGGAGGTGAATACATAATCGGCTGCTTACGAAAGACAATTTGTTGAAAAGAGGCCTTTTGGATAGCTCTTCCAGCTTGTGGGTGAGTAGGTGTGGACTTGAAGAAATTGTTCATCATCTTTTATTTAATGTCCTTTTCTAGTTCGATTTGAAAAAACATTCTTACATGGTTAAGCATTGACAGTCTTTTGTCTAATGTTGTTTTAAACCACGCTCAACAATTTGGTGTATTAGGTGTATTTGTCTGAAAGAGTCAATATTTTTTCAATCTTTTGTGGTTTGCGTACATCTAGGCTATAAGGAAAAAGAGAATCATATTATATTTAAACAGAAAGAATGCAACACTATTGAGATGACAAAACATGTTATACTGTTATGTTAATGTTGACTTCGTTATAAAGGAAATCGTTTTGAATATGACATTAATCAATGGCGGTTTAACTCAATTTATTATTTGATGTAGTTTTTTGTGATATTTTTGAGTTGTTTTTGTTGTGTAGATGAGATTTTATTCCCTGGACTCTTGTTAGTTTTGTTGTACAATTGTGTTTTGTTAGCTATTTTAGTTTGAATATTCTTATTACTTGCAAGTCATGTGTTTAAAATTTTATGATTTTAATATATTATTTTATTGTTAAAAACAAATAGTAGCCTACTAACATTTACTAGTATAGATAGCATCTATTATAATATATTAAAACATAATCTCAAATTCTATTTACAACAACTCTTCTTTATTTATGCTACATCCTTCAATCTTTGTCAACTCACAAAAATTCTGATGTGGCACCTTCTAAAACACTATTATTTTCATCTTTTACTTTCATTATGTTTTTCTTTCTCCAATATATAACGCAAACCTTTTCACTTGTCCATCCAAGTATCAATGTCATACATTATACAATTTCAGCTTTAATTTATCACTCAATGACTCGTCAATATACTTAAAAAACTTTAATTACTCATCAAAACTTTCATTTCAATAGCTCATACAAAAAACTTTAATTTCAATAGCTCATACAAAAAACTTACAAATCATCCAATATCTTTAAATCATCACTATGCAAGTTCAACTACATACACACATCTAGATCTATCTTCTATTTTTCAACCATTCTCTTGTAAATTCTCAATTCAAACAATGATAATGACATTATAAAATGCGACCAAGCTAGAACTATAGTGTGACACACTCGTAGTTCATAGATACTTCAATAATATTATTTTTCTATTGTCAATTATTGTTCAAGATCATATATCAATATTATTGCATAGGAAATGAGCTTTTTCCCTATGTTGAATGTGTCTCTGATATCATTTTTTTTTATAATTAAAAAAATACAAATCATAATTGAAAAAAAAAAATAATATTAAATATTTGGAAATGAATAACTTCGAACTATTTCTTTATTCACTTGAAACTTTCTATGTCTTAATAATTTACAAAACTTTCTTGCCCATAATTCTTTTCATCCACTCTTGAAGTTTCTTGACCGTGTAAAATAATTATTTGAAAATTCCAAGACGCACACGAATGAATTGTTTCAATATTTTGGATTTAACAAACTATCACTCACGAATGAATGTTATAACACATCATAAGACACACAATATTATTTAGTGCATGCTTAGATCGATGGTGATACTGACAGAATTACGCATATAAAATTGAAAACCTGAAAAAGTACATAAATTTAAAAATCTAATGTTTCAAATCTAATATAAATTATATAAAATGAAGAAATATTATAGTTAAATGTATAACTTTAACAATAAAGAAATGAATAACTATTTAACAAATATAAACTGGTTCTACATTTAAAAAATATTAAAGACTATAATTGCATATCTAAAGTTGTAAACCTTATATATAGTCTCATATTTCAATATACTTTGAATAAATTGTACTTTTCTTTTGTCCTAAAGCAACCCTAGCTTATATATAATTATTCAAATATATATTTACCTTTAGGTACATAAACACTTGAGTAAATTATACTCTACAACAAAAGAAACATTACTTTTAAATTACATATTGGGTGCGTATGTTTCATATTTTTTTCATGAAAAATCTTGTTTTTAAACCAAATATATTTTTCTTATTTGTTTCATACTTTACAAAAATCATTTTGTTAAAAAAAATCATTTTTTTTTTGGCTAAAAAGAAAAGGCCGAGAAAACGACTCACATGTTGAAACATGGGAAAACGACTCGCACCTGAAGCCGAGAAAACGACCCGCATGTTGATGTCGGGAAAACGGTTTGCACCCGAAGCCGAGAAAACGACTTGCTTTTTGAAGCCGGGAAAACGAATCGCACCCGAAGTCAAACGACGCACATGTTGAAGCCGAGAAAACGACTCGCATCCGAAGCCGAGAAAACGAATTGCATGTTGAAGCCGAAAAAATGACTCACACCTGAAGCTAAGAAAACGACATGTATGTTAAAAACGGGAAAATGACTCGCACCAAACCTGAGAAAACGACCCGCATCTTAAAGTCGGGAAAAGGACTCGCACCCGAAGCCGAGAAAATGATCCGCATGTTGAAGCCGGGAAAATGATTTGCACCCAAAGCCAAATGACCCGCATGTTGAAGCCGGAAAACGACTCGCACCCGAAGACGAGAAAACGACCCGCATGTTGAAGCCGGGAAAACGACTCACACCCGAAGCCGCTAAAACGACCCCCATGTTGAAGCCGGGAAAATGACTTGCACCAAAGCTGAGAAAATGACCCGTATTTTGAAGCCGGGAAAATGACTTGCACCAAAGTTGAGAAAACGACTCACATCTTGAAGCCGGGAAAACGACTCCCACCCGAAGCCGAGAAAACGACCCGTATCCTGAAGTCAGGAAAACGACTCGCACCCGAAGCTGAGAAAATGACCCGTATCTTGAAATCGAGAAAATGACTCGCACTCGAAGCCAAGAAAACGACCAGCATCTTGAAGCCGGAAAACGACTCGCACCCGAAACCGAGAAAACGACTCGCATAAGGTTGGTTACCACAATAAACTACCAATCTTCCATGCCATAATCAGAACATCGCTGCTTGCAAAATAAAAATCACCTTCCTATAGATTAACCCATCAACACTACTATTTCGTGCATTAAAAATATGAAAATGTGAGTGTATTTGAATACTTTAACAATTTTCCATGGTAGTTTTGAACCTAAATTTTCATCTTATCAGAATTTTATATTAATTAAATTGTAGAGTTGTGTAGTAAATTAACATGAACAGTAAAGGTTATTTTTGAGGTTCTCATCTATTATACTAATTCCTCATATAATTTTTATTCTCATATTTTCTTTTATTCTTTTATCTACAAACTTACAATTTTTTATGTGTAAAACACTAATTAGCTTGTGTAACACTTCAAATTTTATAATAAATATTTTCTTCATGAAGTGGGATTTTAGATAATTAATATGGTGTTAAAACTGTTTTAGAATATATGTGGATAAATCGTGTAACTAACTTTTGTTATATGAGTGTCTTCTACGATAAGCTAAATTTATATATATTTGACTAAATAAGTGATATAAATAATAAATATTATCTTTTAATATTTTATATATTTTTCTATATATAATAGTATTTTAGTGTAAATATTTTAAAGAATAAGATTTTAGACGACTCTACATGTATACGTGTGTTTGTAATTAATGTGATATTTTCTTGTATGTTTGATTGATGTAAAGTGTGCACATAATTATATTTAATTATTTATTTTACAAATAATCCTCTTGATATATTAGTAATTTTAATATTGATTTTCTTTATTATTATATAGTTTCTATCGTATGAGGATTTTATGCATATTTATTTTGATTTAGTAAGTAATATAAATTGTTGATGTTATATTTATTTATTATATCATTTCGTCTATTCTATAAAGATAATGTATTTTTATGTAATTATTTTGAAAAATGTTATAGTATATTTATTATTTTGAATATGAAGGTTTTAGTTTATCTATGTTAAGGATAAATAATATTATGTTAAAATGAGTATTTTAGAGAAAAGTTTCTAAAAATGTCAAATAAATTATTTATTTATAAAGGGTTTTTATTAATACTAGAAAATGAATTTTGGATCAGACGACTGTTTGAACCCCTATGTTTTACTTTTTCATATTAATTTGGGCTATTATTGATTGGACTTTTCCTTTCTACACATGTGAGTTACTCATTACACCCCTATTTCTGCCTCAGACTTGACTACCTGTGTTGAGCCTTAAAGTTTAACTCTTGTACATGTACATCTGCAATCTGCACCCCTCTTTCTGCAATTAAAAAAATAAAAAATAAAAAATAAAAAACAAAAATCTGACAGATAAATCACTCAAACCCCTTTTTCTATCAAATTCACTCCCACCAATTCCTTGTTGTTTTGAAACGATCTCAACCTCTATCCCACACAAAATCGGCCACTGAATCCATTTTTTACATCAATTATAATGATTGTGGCTCCGTTTAATCAAAAACATATGTGTTTCTTTCCTTGGGAGAGTTGTATTTGGCCGATTCCGATCACCAAATTTGTGAAGTTGACGTCAATTTATTTAGTGAAGTTGACGTCAGACCCTTCCAGCGCTCTAACCAGTCAATGAGACTTTTTCTACAATTTTTTCTCGTCGTTTTGACTCAATTTTTGTTCCTAAAATTATTATTAATTATTTAAAATTTATTTTTATGTTCAACATAATTTATCAGTCGAGTCTCAACGACTTTGTGAACTCGTCGTTTATTCGGATTCGCTCGCTGTACTTTGTCGATCTACAATTGTTGTTGAAAATTTCCATTGATTTCTGTGTTTGAGAAAGCGTCTAAATAAGGTAAGCGGTGAGGGAGCGTTTGAATTCATGAGCATAATATATTGTGAGATGAACGAAAAAATTGTATTTCCCAACAATTCATCTAGAGCTCGCTACGTACAATAGTAGCCCTTTGAGAGATAAATTAATTAATGTGAAAATATTGGGTGTTGGATGTTGAATGTTGAATGAAATTATGTGCATATGTTTGATTAGATGAATTTATGTAAAGTGATAATAAAAGATGGATGCTTGTATGACATATATTTATGTGATGATAATGATGATGTTTGACTCATTCATTCATTCAAGATATTTTATAAATTCAAAGCCGAGAAAACGACCCGTATGTTAAAGCTGGGAAACGACTTGCACCAAAAACCGAGAAAACAACCTGCATGTTAAAGCCGAGAAAATGACTCGCACCCAAAGCCGAGAAAACGATCCGCATCGGAGAAAATGACACAAATGTTAAAGTTAGGAAAACTACTCGCACTCAAAGCCGAGAAAATGACTTGCATCTTAAAGCTTGGAAAACGACTCGCACCCAAACCAGAAAGAAACTACATTGTTTTCCAACAAACTTCTACTGTTTGAACAAAATTTGTGTCGTTATCTTTACTTTTCTTTTACTCTCAAGTAAAATCAAAGCAAAGAGGAGCAGTTGTAGACACCTAATTTTGTTCGCCATTTTTAAAGTCTTTATGAAAAATAAAAAATATATAATTAAAAAATAAAAAAAATAATGATAAAAATAATAATAATAATAATAATAATAAATAATAATAATAATAATAATAATAATAATAATAACAAAAATAAACAATTAGGCTGTTGACACCTAATTTTGTTAAAACTACTCGCACTCAAAGATATCAATTATGATTTAATTTATTGTTTCTAAAAAAAGTTTAAAAAATCATACATTAACTGATTATGGTAGGTTTTTGAAAACGCTAAGAATAACCTTAATGATTATTAATGAGAATTATTCTCTTCTAAAAAATTTAACCTAATTTCTAACTTTAAATAAGAGGACAAGGAAACTGAAGAGAGGGGCAGAGAAGGGAAGACAAGAAATATTGAAACCAAGAGCTAATAAAAAAATTCTCCAGTACGGTAATCTCTATTTTTATTTTTTTTCTCCTCGTCTATTTTTTGACATTATTGTTGTTATAGAGTTGTTTTTTTTTACTATTCTATGCACCTGTGATATAAATAAGAAATTCTTTTTAGTTTAACGATCAAGTTTTATACGGATCAAGTCGATTGTTGTATAATTGTCTACTTCTTTATCAAATTCATGATTTATTATTCTTATTTTATTTTTATCTTGTACGTTAGATCTTAAACTCTTTTGTTATTACCGCCGTCGATTCGCGTCACATATGCGCCGCCGACTCGCGGATCTGCTCTTGAATTTTTATCATTTAGTACAAGTATTTTTTTTAAAATAAAACGATACATAGATTATTAAACAACACATCACTCCTACTATTATTATTATTATTATTATTATTATTATTATTATTATTATTATTATCACCATTATATTGTGAATTTGTTTTCATATGTATGCACATATATATATATATATATATAAATTAATTATAAAATCAGTCAACACAAAAATATTTACTACCCAAGAACTACGTGAGTTTTAATTTCCCTATTGCATCTGGGGTTACATAGTGGCGGAGCTTGACCGATAAACTTGGGGTGGCCGACATAAAAATATCGAAACTTTATATGCAACTTAAAATACTTATCTAAATCAATTAATTATTTTACTCTTCTTCATTCTCACAAACTTATCTAAATTAATCAATTTAAGAATCATAAAACATCTTAAAAACAAAAAAAAAAAACTAAAATACTTTAAAAAAAAAAAAAAACTCAAACACGTTCTATCCAACAGAAAAACTCAAACACTTTATATCCAACCAAAAAAAAATCAATACAATTTATATGACATATAATCAAACACCTTATGTGCAACAAAAAAACTCAAACACTTTATATAAACATAAAAGCAAACCCCTTATGTGCAACACAAAAACTCTAAACAATAATCAGCACTAACCTCTAATTGAAACTCCAAATCAAAATTTCAAACTCCAAATTAAAGCTCCAAACTCCACACTAACAAAATAAGGTTTAAATTTCATGCTAACTGAACAACATAAGCAAAAAACTGCACTAACAAAATCAAAACTAACAAAATAGAAATTTAAATTCCAAATCAAAATCAAAACTAACTAACAAAAATGAGCACTAACTAACAAAAATCAGAACTAACAAAATATAGAGACGAACAGAGAGGCGAGAGCAACGAACGGCCACCGCCCACTGCCACGGAGGCAGTCAGGCAGAGGCGGCAGCAGGCCCGCAGCGTGCAGATGAGCATTCATGATTCGTGATTCGTAATCTGGCAGAGGCAGCCGCGAGTTTGTCGTTGTGAATCTAATTCTGGAGGAGGGTGAGAAGAAGGTTGTAAAGAGAGAGAAGAAACGTTGTTGGAAAGAGAGGAGAAGAAAGAGAAAGTTGAATTAGATTTAGGTATTATTGTAATTTTTTAGTTTTAATCAGGACATTATGTAGGAGCAAGGTTACGTAAGAGCAAGGTCTCCCCCTTGTCAAACCAAATTAATAAAAAAAATATATTTTTTTCTTTCTTTTACTAATGTAAATAATTTATTTTCTTTTTTATTATTCTTTTTGGGGGTAAAAATAAATAAATAAATTGTTTGTATACAATTAATTATGGGGTAACCGTTTTAATGGACGTTATAGGGTGGTAATACTTCCATACTCGTAATTGACTCCCGAATCTGAAGTTTTAGTTCAAAAATCATTATTTTAAGTTTTACCCAATTTTTCCTTTAATAAAAATAAAATTGGTGGCGACTCCTTTTTCGCGGACAAACCGGACGCGACAGATGTGATATTAGGTCAATTTATTACTTGTGTGTTCCTCTTACATATCTTATACTATTATTTAATTTCAAAATTCACCTCTCGTTGTTTGTATTTGGCGTTTGCGATGGACATAGACCATTCGCAAGTTACAAGTGATGATTAGTACTCTCGGAGTGTTGAACGTCGTTTTATTTTGAAGAATTTTGTTATGTATTTTATGTTGATGTCGTTATTGAACATCTTTTCATTTTGGAAATTCTTGCTCTGATAGTGACATCGGATTGAGATTATTTTCTTTTATTTTTCTAAACTCATTAGCTTTTTGTTTCGAAGGAATTTTGTTATCTAATATTATGACTTTGAGTCGTTAATTTTGATAAATAATTTTTTAGAATTATTGTGATGTGTCAAGTGACCATGTGATGCTTTTTGTCTTTAGGTTTTTTTTTTAAAAAAAAAAAAAAAAGAACTTGCATTCTTAATTATAAAGGATTTCCTTTTTAAATGATAATTTTCAAAAATATTATTTTAGAGTTTAGGGTGTCACACCTTTGTCCAACGCTGCTATTTTAATAGATAATGGGTCTAAAAGTCTTGAAAACGGGATAAATTTAGAAGGAGAAAATTGTCAATTTCCTGTCATAAGGGCATAAAGAGCATAAAACATAACAAATGAGGTGGGAATCTAAAAGACGCACTGAGAAAGTCAACAATTTTTGGATGCTTTCTGTAATGCCCCAGATTTTTTAATCTAAAATGTTACTTAAAAAATTTATTTCTTAGAAAAATTTATGAATTTTATTTTTGAATACTTAATATTTATTCATTTTACATAATTAGTAACAATAACGTTATTTAATATCACTAAGAAAATATTTAATCAAAATTAAAATAAATGTGAAGATAATTATTCTTAACGGAATGGAACCACTTCCGTATTTCTAGAATTCTAATACATTTTAAAAGTTTTTGATAAATGATTAAAAGAAGTTAAAAATATTAGACAATCCCATTATTACAAAATCGTCTTGAAAGAAAAACTCATGCTTTACCCCATGTTCACCACACGTCAATAATCATTAACTACTCTTGAATCTCCTCGAACTCATTAGCACCTAAAATATTGTTGTAAGGATCTATTTTTTCCATCATTCATATCAAACCAAAGCAACACACATCGAAGAATAACACAAAACATATAAACGTAAAAACTTCCAATTTAAAAGAAAAAAAATATGCAAACTGGTATATTGTATATCAAAATATATGCATAATGAATACTTCTAAAACTACATGATCGTGACATAAATCTGTCACTAACGCAACTTCCACACAAAAAGATCATCCATACAAAGAGGAAAAACAAATCTGCCACTAAGGCAACTTCCAGAAAGATCACCCACACCATTGGGGAAAACAAACTTGTCACTAAGACAACTCCCACGATGATGCATATGTCATGACATGAAGATATAGTATCAAATAAAGATATTCTCACACAACCCACTAAGAATCATGTCATATGCATTCAAAATCACTTTTTAAAATTATCACCTTATTCACATATCATTAAGAACACATACACACATCCATATCATGCGTATCACATATTCGTAGACAAGTAATCATAAAAATTATGATTTGCACCACATACACATAAAAATAGAAACTTGATATCATCATATAGGGAATAAAAATTAACACTTTAACATATATAACAAGAAAATTCACATTCCAACTAATATACATAATAAAAGTTAAAACTTTATTGCATATAAGGTAAAAATTCAAACTTTATTCCATATTCATCATAAAACTACAAAGTTATCACGCATAGTATAAAATTCAATCTCGACAAAAATTGGGGTTATATTATTTTAATTCATTGATCTACATTTATTCCTTTTAAAATATAAGTAATCATAATTAATAATTTATAACTATAATTTGTGTGGGAAGAAGCCCTTACCTTGACCGCTTTTCTTCCTAGTACAAAACTCTAAATCCCACAAAGCGGTTCACAAGAAAAAGAAGTTCTAAGCTTTTGATGCCGAAAAAGAGGAGGTGATGGTGATGTTGGCTAGGATTTTGATATTCCTTTTTGTTTACAGAATTTTATTTATAAATGGTTTGTGAAATAGAGTTTTAAGTAGTGGCTAGGTTTTCAGTTTTCTTTTTTTAGTGTTGGGCCTAAACGAGGAATAGAAGAGATAAAATATTATTATTATTATTATTATTATTATTATTATTAAACAATACCAACAATTACTAAAACTATTTTTTTAACACAATTTCATTACTAACGTATTACCAATATTTCAAAACTAATATTTATAAAAAGTAATTTAAGTGATTACTATTTTAAAATACATTAATAACAAAAACTCTCATATTCACAATATTAACTACAATTATTACTATACTATTTTACAAAATAGTCACATAAAAATACTATCATCTTTATAGAATAGTCAAAACAATAAAATAATTAAATATAACATAAATAATTTATATTTATTACTAAATTCTAATAAATATGTATAAAATCATCATATCATAGAAAATATATAGAAATAAAGTAATTAATCACAATACTACTACTATCTTAAGATCATTATTTATAAAACAAATAATTAAAATACGAAATAGTCCTAAATAATTAAAATATAATTATGCACACATTTATTATGTAGTTTAATGCACATGAAAATATCACCACAAACATCTAATGCAAATCTATATGTAAACTCACTCAAAATCTTATCCTATAAAATACTTTTGCTAAAATACCATTATATTTTTGAAATAAATTAAATAACAACATACTATTATTAATTTATATTTCTTATTTAATCAAATATATATACGGTTATCAAAACATAAAAAACTCACACATATAAAGAGAAATAATCATTAAATTAATTAAAATATATTCTAAAATAATTTTAAAATCAAATTAATTTTTTTAAATTTTATTTAATTTCTAAAATAATTTATTATGAAATTTGAGAGATTACTTTTTCGTATTCTGTGCATTTACTTGTGTCTTTGTCCCTTCGTATATGTGACATTAATGATGTGATGATTGTTTTCTATACTACATTAAGACCATTCAATTGATTGATTATTCACAATGTCGTTTGCTTGTAATAATTCACTTTGCACTTTTGTATTTATTGAATTATACCATTTGAACCTATATGGATTTCAATTTGTCCTATTCCTCCAGTTTGATTCTCCTTGTTATTTGTCTTTGTAAGTCTCTTTTGTTGTTTTTTCAAAGTTAAAATGATAGATACAAACATTGTTGAGATCAATTAATTCTTTTTAAACAAGAAGTTTCTCATAAATTTTTTGAAATCAATTAATTAACAATACATTCTCCAGGTAACAAAAGCATTAAAAAAAATCAAATAATTTGAGGTGTTCAACCTGGTCTACAACAAATCAAATGGTCACCAACTAAAAAAAACATGCATATTTCACATATATGAAGCGCGACTCGTGTGCTACAGCACCCCTGTACAAGGCCCATATGTCAGTCCACATGATTTTGAAATAACTCACCTTTCACAAAGAGGTGTGAACCACTTGTCCATTGATCGTTCTAATGTAATGTGAAAGCCCTATAAACAGTCACAACTCAATAACTTTCTCAAAGATATGGCAGTCTATCCAAACAAACTATCGGCCAATTCAAACGCAATAGAATACTACATGCAACTATGAATGTGTGAGCTTACATATATGCAGTTAGGAAAAGACACTTCTTTTAAAAACGCATTCAACACTAATAATTCTAGTCACATATTATATAGATCATACTCTTAGCATTCTCATAAAAGATTCATAACGCATTCAACACTAATAATTCTTGTCACATATTATATAGATCATACACTTAACATTCTCATAAAAGATTCATAAAATAAGGCACAAACACGTATGTTTAGTAGTTATGAATGCAAATCAATACAACAATCACACAATCTCAAATACAAACATCAACACATATAAATTCTGAAGGTGCAAACAAGAGAAAGAGATTGAATTTTGTTTGACTAAGTTGGATTCTTTTTTCTAATTTATTTCAAATTGGATCGGTTTGGTGACTCTATTAGAATAAAAGTAGTAGCAATTGAGTTATGTGATCGGATGTAGATTTAAAACAAGAATTGCATATTTAAAGTGACACAAGGATTTATTCTTGTTCACCCACAACTTGGTAGCCACTATCGAGTTGGGTTACAAGAGCACTTGACTCTACAACTTTGTACACAACACTTGATCCTACAAATCAAATATTCTCAAGACAACCTAAAAATCTACAGATTTCTTGAGTAACATGAAAGCCACTATAGGGTTGGGTTACAAGAGTTTGGAACAAATTGGTTGAATACTAACATACTGATTGTAACAATGACTCTCACACTAGAAAATATTTCTTTTGAGAAAGTGTTTCTCTATACCATAACCATATCAACTCTAATAGCTTAGAAAATTTTGTGCTAGTGAGATTTCTTATTTTCTTCTTCAGCCTTGACTATCTATTTATAAAATTGTTTAGAATTTCTCCTTTGTCCTTCCAAAATCTGAATCATATATTTGCAAATAATAAATATATCTTCTTGTAAATAATTCACATGTTCTTGTAAATTATTCATATCTTCTTGTAGATAAATCTTGATCAAATCTTCTTGTAAATAATTCATATCTTTTTGTGATAAATCTTGATCAAATATTCTTGTAAATAATTCATTTTTTTTTGTAGATAAATCTTGATCAAATCTTCTTATAAATAATTAATATTTTCTTGTAATAAATCTTGTTCAAATCTTCTTGTAAATAATTCATTTCTTCTTGTTGATAAGATCTTAACCATATCTTCTTAAACTCTTGATCATATCTTCTTTTCAACTTGGTCAAAGACTTTCTTCAATTATAAATCTGAATCCAATCTTATTTTAGATTGTCTTCAAAAAACTGAATATTTTTTCATATTCTTTCTTGATTTGAGTTGGAATGGATTCATGTTTTTCTTGGATCTTCGTAAAAAAATTTATTTGGCTAAGTCTTCTTTTCATACTTTATTCTTTCAATTTCAGTTATTGATATTCCATCAGAGGCGTTCACTTTCTGGTTTGAGTGAGATGTTGTATTTCTTGAATAATGATAGTCATAGGAAAAATTACATGAAGTAGAATTAGTGGCATTTGGCAAATCACTTTGTTGAAACTTCGAAGTCGCTGCAACATTAGAGGTTGCATATTAGAGGATGCATTTGGAATGTGTTGCACCATTTTGATTAGTGAATTGTGAGCTTTGAATTTATGATTTGAACAATATCTTCAGAGTTAATTATACCTTGATATGAACTCATCAGAGGCATGCTGAGTTTGTGCACATCAGAGTCATGCAAGAGCATCAGAGGCATGATTCAAATTCAGTTTTTCAAATAGTCTTTAGAGGCAGTCTTCATACCTAGTTTCAGAGTCATTCTTCAAATGTAGTCTTTAGACATAAACATCAGATCTAGACTTCAGACCCAGATATCATACTCAAACATCAAAGGCAATCTACATAACCTTCTAAGGCACGTTATTTTTATAGGCATATGTTCAGAGGCAGACGTGTATACTTTATGTTCATATGATCTTATCCTTTGTTGGCTTCCTCTTGTCACTTCCTCTGGTACCTTCTTCTAATTTTCTTCTTTTAATTTTTGCATACTTAATGAAGCCATTAATCCAAATTTATTGTTCTTATAAATATTTTGTTGACATCAAAACTATAATTGAAAACCCAATTTGATTCTAACAAATTCCTATATGGGAGAACTAAAGACTTGAAAGAGTCATTACCTTGTTTGTATTTCCTTACATAACAAAGTTACACTATCCAAAGTTACCACATTGTTGACAATGAAAGTCCTAGATCTATTCACTCCTCTTAAACCCTTAAGAAGTAAGCTAAACCCCACACAACCAATTCTCCTTAAAATATACTTTCTTCACCAAAATAATTGACATATTCCTTTAAATTAAACTAGATCCTTTTTTGTTCAAACACTATAACCAAAAATATAAATCTTTTATTTATTTTTTCAACGACCCAACCCTCGTTCTCAAAATTTCAATCACCAAAAATAATATTCAAGTTTATTTTAAATCAATGTTAATGAAAAATTCTTTCTAAACCTTTAAATACAGTTTTTCTTCAATACGTTATTCTTTAAAATACCATTTTCCAACTTTATCATTAAAATTTCTTTTCATACTCAAACCTATATTCGTTGAATCAAACATATAGTTTATAAATCAACAAAAATAAATAGTGAATATTTTATTGTTAGATAATATTATTATATATTAGTACTAAGGGTACTTTAGACATTTCTATTTTTTAATATATATACTTATTATAACCCTATTAACTACAGTTTGGTTCATTCTATGTTATGAAACCCTAAAGTGGTTGTCTCTTGGTGGTCTATCTTCTTCCTCTTTTCATTTAACATGGTATCAAAGAGCTTTGGTTGATTTTGGGATCAACTATAAAGAAGAGATAAACTATTTTGATAGGAAAGACAACCATCAAAAGAGAAAAGAGAAGAGTAACCCTGTTCCCGATTTTGTTAAATCAGTCTCATAAAAACATCAATTGTGCATTCGTTAACCGTTGGATCGGGCTGCTTTTTGGAAAGCAGGTTCGCAACATTCATGTCTTCGTCTTCAACGGTCGAATCGGCGAAACGACGTCTGTAGAGGGAGAAATCGTGCTCGCACAACACCAGATTTATTTTGTCTCAGTGATTGTGTTTGTCGTATTTTTCTGTCATTATTTGTTATGGCTGGTGCTAAGGATGATTTTCTTCAAGCACATTGGAAAACACATTGTCCTAAATTGGGGAGAGCACATAAGAAGAATTTTAGGGGACCATTGTCCAATGTTGTTGCTTCTGCTCCTCCTACCATTGACTCTAGTTCTGGTTCTGTATACTCATCTGAGATTGTTTCCCAAATATCTGATATTGCAGAACAGCTTCAAAAACTTCTTGCCACTCAATCACATGCCATGTCTTCCACTTCTTCTAATGGTTTGAACTCCTCTGGTATATCAGGTATATCTCCTTCCACATGGATTCTTGATTCGGGAGCATCTCATCATATGACATACGATGATAAATATTTTGTGTCTGTGAAACCTGTCTCGTCTATGTCGGTTATGACTGTTGATGGCACTCCTATGCTACTAGCAGGCGTTGGTTCTGTCTCCACACCTAACATGTCTCTGTCTGATGTTTATTATATTCCTAATCTTACTTTGAGCCTTGCTTCTGTTAGTCAAATATGTGATCTCGGTTATTCGATTATGTTTTCTTCCACTTCTTGTTGCGTGTAGGATCCACATTCCGGGAAGCTGATTGGGACAGGTCATAGACAAGGGGGACTTTATGTTTTGGATGACCTGCGACTCCCAGATATTGCAGCCTCAATAACTACTGCTGACTTATTATCTAGCTTTCGCTTGAATTCCTTATCTTCTAGTTTTTATTTATGGCATTCCCGCCTTGGACATGTTTCTGCTTCTAGATTAAAATATTTGGCTTCTACTGGAGCATTAGGAAAGTTGCAAACCTGTGATATCTCAGATTGTTGTGGTTGTAAACTTGCTAAACTTCCAGCTTTATCGTTTAGTAAAAGTGTTTTTGTTTCACATGCGCCCTTTGATTTAGTTCACTCTGATGTATGGGGTCCCTCACCAGTTCTCACCAAAGGTGGATCAAGATATTATGTTTCGTTTATTGATGATTACACTCGTTATTGTTGGGTTTATCTTATTTAAAATCGGTCTGAATTTTTTGACATTTATCATATGTTTCGTACAATGGTCAAAACTCAACATAATTCTGTTATAAAGTGTTTTCGTTGTGATTTAGGTGGTGAATATACCTCTAATAAATTTTCTGAATTACTTGCTTGTGATGGCACCCTCCACCAAACATCATGTACTAATACTCCTCAACAAAATGGAGTTGCTGAAAGGAAACACCGTCATATTACAGAGACTGCTCGTTCCCTTTTGTTGTCCGCTTCAGTTCCGAGTGAGTTTTGGGGAGAAGCAGTTCTTACTGATGTTCATGTTATTAATAGAATTCCATCCTCTATCATATCAGGTTTGTCTCCCTTTGAAAAATTGTATGCTTCTACCCCTAATTACTATTCTTTGAAAGTTTTTGGTTCTACTTGTTTTGTTCTTCGCGCACAAGTAGAGCGCAGTAAGTTATCTTCTCGTTCAGCCATGTGTGTTTTTCTTGGTTATGGGGATGGTCAAAAGGGTTATCGTTGTTATGATCCTCATGCAAGAAAACTTTATGTATCTCGTAATGTTGTTTTTCTTGAGCACATCCCTTTTTACTCTGTTTCCTCTGATTCTCAAATTACTAAGAGTTCTAAACTAACCCATATTGATCTGTTTGGCCCTAATGATTATGCTTCTAGTGGTTGTAATGTTGAGAATTGCAGGACAAATACTAATACTCCACATGATGACATCCTTCTTGTCCCCCCAGTTGTCCAACCACCTCCTACAATTGTTGATCCTCCTCGTTACCCCTCTCGTCAACGTAAGTCTACCTAGTTACCTGATTTTGTCTATTCCACTTATTCAACTTCGTTTGTTTCTTTCTTAACCTCTATTCACAATTTGTCTGAGCCCTCTTCCTATAAAGAGGTTTTTCTTGATCCTCTTTGGCAGCAAGCTATGGCAGAAGAACTATCTACATTGCACAAAACCAATACTTGGGAATTAGTACCTCTTCCTCCTAGAAAACGTGCTATTGGATCTCGTTGGGTATACAAGATCAAAACTAAGTAAGATAGGTCAATTGAGCGCTACAAAGCATGTCTTGTTGCTAAGGGTTTCTCTCAACAATATGGTATGGATTATGAAGAAACTTTTTTCTCCTGTAGCCAAGATGACCACTATTCGTAGCCTTATTGCAGTTGCATCTGTTCGTCAATGACATATTTCCCAAATGGATGTCAAAAATACTTTTTTAAATGGTGAGCTTCATGAAGAAGTCTATATGGTCCCCCCACAAGGAGTTTCTCACAATCAAGGGGAAGTATGTAAGTTAAAAAAGGCTCTATATGGTCTTAAACAGGCTCCCCGAGCTTGGTTTGAGAAATTCTCTACAATGATCACTTCTCTTGGTTTCTGCTCTAGTGAACATGATTCTGCATTGTTTATAAGGTCCACCACTTATGGTCGCATTATACTTTCTCTATATGTTGATGATATGATTATTACAGGTGATGATGTTAGTGGAATCAATGAGTTGAAATTGCAGTTAGCCAAACAGTTTGAGATGAAGGACTTGAGAACTCTTCGCTATTTCTTGGGGATTGAAGTTGCCTACTCCCCTAGAGGCTACCTTCTTTCTCAATCCAAGTACATTGCCAACATTCTTGACCAGGCTCGTCTTTTTGATACTAGAGCAGCAGATACTCCTCTTGAGTTGAATGTGAAATATGCTCCCTCATATGGTGTTCCTTTACCAGATTCTACTTTGTATCGTACTTTGGTTGATAGCTTAGTGTATCTTACGATTACCAGACATGACATTGCTTATGTTGTTCATGTTGTTAGTCAGTTTGTTGCCTCTCCCACTACTATTCTTTAAAAAGCAAGACATTGTATCTCGCTCCTCTACAGAAGCTGAGTATCGTGCTATGGCATCCACTACTGCTGAAATAATTTGGTTGCGTTGGCTTTTGTCTGATATGGGTATCTCTCTTTCTGAGCCAACTCCGATGCACTGCGATAACAAGAGTGCTATTCAAATTGCTCACAACTCGGTCTTTCATGAACGCACCAAACACATTGAAATTGATTGTCATTTTACTCGTCATCATCTTCAGCATGGAACCATCACTCTACCGTTTGTCTCTTCTTCTTTATAGATTGCTGATTTGTTCACAAAGATGCATTCCATTAAACGTTTCAATTTTTTTGTTGACAAACTCTCGATGCTCAATGTTAATGCATCGTGAGTTTGAGGGGATATGTTAGATAATATTATTATATATTAGTAATATGGGTACTTTAGACATTTCTATTTTTTAGTATATATACTTATTGTAACCCTATTAACTACAGTTTGGTTTATTCTATGTTATGAAACCCTAAAGTGGTTGTCTCTTGGTGGTCTATCTTCTTTCTCTTTTCATTGTTAACATTTATAACGCTTCACAATAAAAATCACTAACACCTAAAAAAATTTGCAACACTTTACTACTTAACATAGTTTATATCCTCAAAGTTTTTTTTCATTTTTTTTTTTTCACATTTTGAATTCAAGAAAATTTCACTAACAAATTTCAAAGTAATTTTTAATAAAACTAACAACAACTAATAAGCAAAAAGTAATAGCCTTCGTTTTCAAGCATCCAACTCAAAACTACTATTCTTTAAAAAGCAAAAGTGACAAATTAACTTCAAAAATAATTTAACATCCAGACATTGTTTTAATTAGGTTCACCAAATTTTTTAACACTTTTACTAGTCACATATGTCTCTGTTTTTTAGTGTTCACTTCCCTGTTTTTTTCTACTACGTCCAAATTAATTACTTACGTGAATTGAGCTTACATAAAATTAAATTCTCATGTATAGTAAATTAAATTTCCATAAGATACGTAAATTGAGTTCACATGATTTATTTAAGTATAATTAAAAAAAAAATATAATCAACAAAAATGTTTATCAAATTGTTAAATTCAACGCCTAATAAAAAATA
>JBBPBT010000564.1:285192-299853 GCA_037974875.1 Cicer bijugum | reverse complement strand
TGTTATTGGAGTATCCTAAAAAAATTTTGCAATTACATATATCTTTCTTTTCTTTCACATTTGACATAAAATAGACAAAAATATCTGATAATTCTCTTCATCCTTAATTTAGTGTCAATTATTTTGATTCTAACTCCTTTTTTAGACTGAAAGAATATCGTTTAATTTAAATATAAGAAATTTTAAAAAAATTCTTTAAGGAATACATACTCAACCAAAAATAATTCCAACTCTCATATTTTCATTTGAAACTTACTAACCTAATCAAACTTTTCTTTTCTAAAGTCACAACATTAGAGTAAAAATCAAATTATCTCATTTCTTAAAAATATTTATATCCAATTTAAAATTTTTTATCATGACAAATCGAATAGGTTAAAACTTGAATTTTTCATAACTTATTTAATTCAAATCATATTTGTAAAGTTTATAACTTTAATTCAAACTCTTTTATTTAAAATCAACTCATTGCATAACTCAAAAATATATAAAATAAAATAAAATAAAATAAAAAACAATTTATCACTATTCAAAAATTTAAGGTTCGTCTATTTCAAAATAAATTGGGCGGCTTCTTTCCTTTGTTGCTTTTCAACTAACACACAGCACAAATATTTTCTCCTCCTTTGTAATGTTGCTCGTGGATTTGTGAGAGAGAGAGACGAGGAAAGTATTTCCATTTTCATTCAAAATAGCAACAACAACCATGAAGGGAGCACAACGCTGGTTTTTAAGGGAGCAGGGAGAGTTTTGCTTCTTATAAATCCTTAGTCCAAATAAATGATTACTCCAAGTAACACTACAAAAAAATTGACTTGTCGTGACACATAAAGTTTGTTACTAAAAGTTAAAAACTGTAGGTAAAGGTCAATAATACTTTGAATAACATCCAAATGCACAATCAACTTTAAAGGGCATTTTGCAACACTTTGAGAACTGTCACTCCATGTTTTGAGGTATGTCTCACATGTTTTATATTTCTACCTACAATAATGACTGTCACTAAAAAGTAGATAAATATAAATAAAAAATTTATCTATTTCTACAGTATTATCTGTCACTAAAAAATAGATAAATATAAATAAACAGTTAATCTATTCCTACCGTATCGTCTGTCACTAAACATTATTATTATTTATTAAATTAAATTTATTTTATTTAATCTCCCAACTAATTATAATTCTAAATTATTAATACCAGTAAATTAAATTTAAATTTTAAATTTATTTTTATTAACTAATATCATTGAAACATATAATAAAATATAATTTAATTTACTAATTCTATTAAAACATATAATAAATAGTTAATTTACTCTAAAAGATTCGATAAACTTTCAATAACAGAGATAATGAATTTCTTAACATTTATTGTGATAAACTGCAAACTAATTTTATAAAGAATAATAATCATCTTCCTAAACAAAATATTTGATAAATACTCCAAAAAGTTTTAGTTATGAATATAAAAAGTAAGTTGGCTCTATGCTAGACCTTAAATGACTCCCTGAGCTCTCCAGTTTACATTGTGTATTGGCGGAGCTGAGAGAAGATTAGTGCCACCTGAACTGCCTCTAACATTGAAGCTAAGTCATCATAAGAGGGACCCTTGTGTTTATTAGCAGCAAACAGAATTGTTTGCAAGATTTGCAGGGGATCCCCATGGCTTACAACCAAAATTGCACATCTGCAGGATGTGGAACATAATATAGTAACATTGATTGATAGAATATGAATATGGATACTACTAGCTACACAAGAGTAAGACATGGAAATAACCCTTGGAACTCTGATTGAAATTTTCTAAAATTAATAAAAGTTAAACTATAGATCAGGGATATAACATTATCCATGGGGATCTGCTGATGGAGGAGCTAAACTAGATTGGATCTGATTACAATTGGAAATGTGATTGTTTTAGTACAAATAGTTTAATAATCAATACTACCATATATCATATTATATGATTTACGATAAAGTTAGACAATTTACCTGCCATGAATCATAAGCAGCATTAAGAAGAAAGAGTGGAGTTCTAACACTGTTAATAAAATTCTGAGGAAAGAAGCACTGGAAAGAAGTAAAAATAAAACACTAGTCATTAAAAATTCAATATAGAGCAAACAATATCAAGAGATAAACATTCTGCATATTCTTTCAAATGAAACTGATTTTCCTAAATTTATGTACATGAATGTGTCTATAAGTATAACTTGATTTTTCCAAATTTCCCATTGCAGTTTCCCAAATACGATATCCTCTGAGTTGAAGTTCTGCAATCTATCTCACCAGATAACATATGCAGGTAAACAGTAAACTCTCATTCCATCATATGAATTTAAGTAAATTCAAGTCATGTATCTCAAGAGTGCTACTCACTCATTCAGTTTTCTGTTATAAAATGGTGTTTTTAAAGCTAATCGTTTTCTTCAAAAAGTCTAACGTGAAACTCGCACACAATAAGTGTGGAGAAGAGGGCTATTATAAAAATAAAACAATAGATTACATGTAAGGCAGTGTCGTTGATAAGCAAACCACTAGCAGAAACTTTCTTTACTAATTGTTCCTTGAACTTATTGTCCTTTGAAAATAAATATGCTACAAGTGGCTTTGTTCCCGAGTTGATCACATTGAAGCTTTCTTCCAACTTCTTCACTTGTTCCAGGCACAAAGCAAGATTATAATTCATCTTCCATTATTTTAAATTTGATACAAGCTGATGAAGGTTATCGATGAATATTAGAAGTCTAAATACATGTTTCCAAGTTATGAGTTAAGCATTTAGCTAAAAAGTTTTCCAATTTGTCCGCAATTAAAGGACAAGCAGCTGTTAATTTAGCTGTGATATTTTCATGTAACATCTATAAACCATTTTAAGAGTTTGAAGTCTTTCTAATTTATGATAATCTGATTGAATACTAACTCTTAAAGGTAGAATCACTTTTGACTCTTGTACCACATTAAAATGCACATATCAATTACACATGCAACAAAACTATGTGCGTAGATTGTTCACATTAGATTATTGGAAGCAATGGACCAAAGATCTCTTCACTCATTATCAGCAAACCTCATGGAGCATCTAATAAAATAGTAGGAGCAATCCTGCTGTAATTTGCTTGTGTCAAGATCCATTGCATTGCACTATATAACAACTCTACACACTAAACTCAAAGTAAGAAACAAGAGAGCTTACAATTTGCTTTTGTTGAAGTTGTGGGATTTTAGAGAAAAGGAGGAGAGAAAATAATAAGGGTTTGAATATTATTGATAATAGCTTAATGTTGACTTTATTACAAAAGATTCAATACTAATCTCTATTTATAGAGAAACATAGACTCAACCCTAACTCAGGAATAAATAATAATAATGAGAGATATTATAAGATATCTCTATGATTATAAATTGATAATCAGAAATAACTCAAGATACTCTAATATAATATAAAAGATCTTATAAGATATTTTATAATATTCTGACACTTCCCGTCAAGCTAAAGCTTACAAGAAAATAATGTTTGGCTCTGCAAAATAATAAAAAAAGATGGAAAGGCAACTTAGGGATGCAGGTGAAGTCGGAGAGAATTACTATAAATACAGTCTAGCCAGATAATCGGAATGATCATCAGCATGAGAGAAATTCATGGCAAGCAGTTGAACAAAGCAATGTTCGTCCTTCTAAAAGAACTGCATTTGGAAGCTTCAAACCAATAATATTAGAGACTCAAAATATTTAAACATGAATTTGCTTTAAGGAGAGAGAGGCATGCTTCAGGGAGAGAAAGGCAAGGCCAGTACATTTGGGACAAAGATGGGGACAGTGTATCTAGGACAAATTGCCAAGTTGTATGCATGTGGCTCAAAAGAAAAAAACTTAAAACAGATCTAGAACCAAGAAGGAAAACTCAATCTAGACAACTGAAACATTATGTTGGAAGGCGGACAGACGCGCCTAAGCTCGAGGCTGTACGCGGCGGTGCGTGGAATGAACACGGAGGATCTTGAAGGCACATGAGCGCGGCGCGTGGAGCAACTTTTGACATAAAAAATCTGGGTTGTGTAGATTGGGAGATTCCGCACACAATGGAAGTGGTTGTGTTGGAAAACTTGCTGGAAAACTTTTCCAGCAGCGACAACAGATGGAAGGCAGCAAGAGATGGCGGATCCTGAAGGTAGTAGGTGTAATCGTAGCCCGAAACTAGAATACTTGGGCAGATTCAAAATCGCGAGGTTAGGGTGTGATTGACTGACCAAGCAGCAACTGAGAGGCGTCAAAACGCATCGTCACACGTCGTGAAGATGGCGGCGCGTGAGATCTACTCGCAGGAGAGATTAGCAGCACGTGAGAGCGCATGTGACGGCTTTTGGCGATGCGCTTTCGGGCATGACCTGATCTGGAGATGACGACGCTGCTTGCTGGAAAATTTGCCTAAAATAGTGGCAGCGGCGACAATAGCAAACTAAACGGAAAACGAGTGAAACGTGTCGGAATGTTGGAAAAGATAAACTATATATTCCCTAACTGTTGGGAACTCAGCAGCGGAATAGAGGCGGGATCGTTCAAGGAGGATCGAAATAGGCTCTAGATACCATGTTGAAGTTGTGGGATTTTAGAGAAAAGGAGGAGAGAAAATAATAAGGGTTTGAATAATATTGACAATAGCTTAATGCTGACTTTATTACAAAAGATTCAATACTAATCTCTATTTATAGAGAAACATAGATTCAATCCTAAATCAGGAATAAATAATAATAATGTGAGATATTCTAAGAAATCTCTATGATTATAAATTGATCATAAAAAATAACTCGAGATACTCTAATATAATATAAAAGATCTTATAAGATATTTTCTAATATTCTGACAGTTTTCATCCTTTGCACCACCATAAACAATTTTGTCAGAAACCTTATCCTCATCCATGAGCTTTATCCAGCGATCGAAGTGGTTAGAACTCACAATGCGCGACAAATCATTTGATTCTAATGAATTATTTCCGAAGAAGTTTTTCAACTCGGTCTTTAAAGCATCTACCTAAAAATGAGATGCACCAAAAACATTAGATACACAAAGACAAAGATTTAGAACTCTAAATAACTTCACAAGGAAAGTTTATGGGTACCAAAAGGTGAAGGGCAGTGCCAAAAGTTTGTTTGGTTCAAGTTATATAAAACACAAGATAATTTTGTACCAGCTTCCGAGGCTGCCCAGTTGACTGCAGGAACTGCTGGAATAGGTTGTGGAACAGCATCAGTCCATGGTTGATCGATTACAGCGGGCCACTGACCATCAGAGGGAATAGAAGATACATTGAAGTCGGCAATGGCATAATCTGGTGCAACAACTTCATCCTCCTCTGGCTGCTTGGCCTCTTCGGGTTCTCTGTAGAAGAATAGATCAACCTGCATCAAAGAAAACATGAGACAATGTACTTGTTCTAAACTTCCAATTCAACCTCGAGATATTGAAGACAAAGCCATGTGTAGATACCTCACATAGCAGAAATGAGAAACAAACAGAAGAATACATACTCTATTAATTATAAACACATAAGAAATAGTTTACTATAACATCCCATTTGAGGCCAGTCCTAATAGTACCACGCATCTGCAACACCACCCTAGCCAAAAGCCAAAAGAGACAGCCAATGTTGTGCTTCCCCTTGTTAGCAGGAATTCCAATGTCAACATAATTCATAGGACAATCGGTGTAACAGAAAGCAATTGTGGGAATATTTCCAAGAGCAGCTTCCTTGATTGGCTGCACACAAGCAAACACAATTAATTACTAGTACAAGACAAAAAACAAATAGAACTAATGATTTGTATCAGAAAAAGACAAAGCAGGCAAAGCT
The DNA here is from genome assembly GCA_037974875.1 of Cicer bijugum. NCBI lineage: Eukaryota > Viridiplantae > Streptophyta > Magnoliopsida > Fabales > Fabaceae > Cicer > Cicer bijugum. The sequence goes on along the minus strand of JBBPBT010000564.1, from coordinate 294,000 downwards.
AAAATAAAAAATCCATAAAGAGGAATGCCCAAAAAATAATCAATCTAGGAAATTAATCAAAGATATAACAATAAATTGTATTATCAACAAAATCAATGTAGCAAAAATAAATTATCGAACAAAGAGAAACCTGGAGATCTTTCTTGGATCAGTAAGGATAAGAAGACGAGGCTCCCTGAAGGAAGTTTGTAGCTGATTGGTGAAGGTTCCAGGAATGTGCCTTCCAGTGATAGCATGAGCTCCAGTGTATGAGCAAATTTGAGAACAGCTCTTTGTCCATAAGATCTTGAAGATTGAACAATGATGAGTTCTCAATGGCAACAATGATCCTAGCAGCAAGGTTAAGTTTATCCCATGTCTTCCCAAGATTTATGATATAAATACCTATATCAACACACAAAAATCCAATCAAATATCCGATTTGCATAAACAGAGCCTATGCAACATATTAATTTTTATTAAGGAAAAAATTGAATTGGGTTGAAAATAGGAGCAAGGAACCCCAAACACAAGGTGCAGCAAATTGAGCAGAAACAAATTAAATTAAAAATTTTCAACTTAAACATCAGAATCGAATAGAATAAAATGCAAATCAAAACCAAAATACCATAAACTAGTATTTAATTATGACATTTCACAAAAAATTAAGGTAGACCAAAAAGAAATAGGCACACATAAATCTCCAAAAGAATGCTTCTATTTTCCATTTATCCTATTCCGCGTAACAATTGTCAAAGAGACACGGATTTTTTTTTGCCACAGTGGAGTATCATAGCAAACATAATTGAAAGAAGAACCCTAATTCAAACATCATTATTTATTCTGTAAAATTGATTATTTACAAACATAATCATAACAAAATATGGATTAACAAAACAATGAGAAACAAAAAACAAGTAAAGCACCCCAGATTCTACTGATCTCGATTATCAACTAACTAATTTCAAATACTTGAAACTGTATAAACTAAAAAATTCATAGGACAATCGGTGTAACAGAAAGCAATTGTGGGAATATTTCCAAGAGCAGCTTCCTTGATTGGCTGCACACACGCAAACACAATTAATTACTAGTACAAGACAAAAAACAAATAGAACTAATGATTTGTATCAGAAAAAGACAAAGCAGGCAAAGCTAAAATAAAAAATCCATAAAGAGGAATGCCCAAAAAATAATCAATCTAGGAAATTAATCAAAGATATAACAATAAATTGTATTATCAACAAAATCAATGTAGCAAAAATAAATTATCGAACAAAGAGAAACCTGGAGATCTTTCTTGGATCAGTAAGGATAAGAAGACGAGGCTCCCTGAAGGAAGTTTGTAGCTGATTGGTGAAGGTTCCAGGAATGTGCCTTCCAGTGATAGCATGAGCTCCAGTGTATGAGCAAATTTGAGAACAGCTCTTTGTCCATAAGATCTTGAAGATTGAACAATGATGAGTTCTCAATGGCAACAATGATCCTAGCAGCAAGGTTAAGTTTATCCCATGTCTTTCCAAGATTTATGATATAAATACCTATATCAACACACAAAAATCCAATCAAATATCCGATTTGCATAAACAGAGCCTATGCAACATATTAATTTTTATTAAGGAAAAAATTGAATTGGGTTGAAAATAGGAGCAAGGAACCCCAAACACAAGGTGCAGCAAATTGAGCAGAAACAAATTAAATTAAAAATTTTCAACTTAAACATCAGAATCGAATAGAATAAAATGCAAATCAAAACCAAAATACCATAAACTAGTATTTAATTACGACATTTCACAAAAAATTAAGGTAGACCAAAAAGAAATAGGCACACATAAATCTCCAAAAGAATGCTTCTATTTTCCATTTATCCTATTCTGCGTAACAATTGTCAAAGAGACGCGGATTTTTTTTTGCCACAGTGGAGTATCATAGCAAACATAATTGAAAGAAGAACCCTAATTCAAACATCATTATTTATTCTGTAAAATTGATTATTTACAAACATAATCATAACAAAATACGGATTAACAAAACAATGAGAAACAAAAAACAAGTAAAGCACCCCAGATTCTACTGATCTCGATTATCAACTAACTAATTTCAAATACTTGAAACTATATAAACTAAAAAAACATAATATTAGAGGCTATACATATCCTTCATACATAATAAAAAAAAACATTGGTGATATGAATATTACCATCATTGTGGCGTTTAAAAATGTAACGCTCCATCTGGAAGGGTAGTGCCAAAATGTAACATCAAAGATTGAGAACCAACCTCAGACGCATAACATCAAACACCTAACACTCACTCTTTCACCTAACCAAACTCCGATTCTCAAAATGATGCCGGTTTTCAAAACCCTATTCAAAGGTTACTCCGTCAAGTTCAGTCCATTCTACGAAAACTGCATAGCCGTCGCCAACGCTCAACCGCGTTTGCCGTGACTCTTTCCTCTCTGGTCACGACGATGTGTTCGCTTCCGCTTTCGGTAATTGCACTATCCACGAATCAAGTGCAGCTTCGTGAGCTCCACTGCTCATACTACCGCATGCAAGCTCACTGAAATTTTCTAATTGACGTGGGTTTGATTGGGAATAGCTTGGGACTCTAGGATAGGAGTGAAACAATGGTAGAAGTAAAAGAGATTTTAATTTGGGTAAAAATGAAAAGCATACAAATTTTGATTTAGAGGAAATGAGAAGTTAAATGAAAAATAAATAAGGGTGAAGTGAATTTATTTTCTTAAATCTTTTACCTACATCTAGTGACGATAGATATATGTCATTTTAATTTTAATGATAATCAATTACAGTTTTCATGCAGCTAAAAGTAATTATAGTGAAAATAGTAATTATTGTAAAAATATTAAAAGATAAGTGTTACAATAGATATTTTTTTTAGTGTAGTCTCTTTTATACAAATTATATTATTCACTTTCAAATCCATTTTAGTAAAAATATTTATTTTTATTGCAAGTCAACTTATAAATAAATCTAACTATACATTACAGCTAATAAAATATTTGCCCTTAGTAATTCATTTATATTACCACTAAATTAACACTTGACGAAATACTTTTAATTGAACTTTTGAAAAACATTTATCAAAATTCAAGTGGGTAATTTGTCTAACTATTTAAAATAATGAAATAATTTCAGTTTTGGATTTCAATGAGTTTAACATAAGAAATAAATAAAGTAATTCAATCATCAAAACATAATCCTTAAATTTTTATTTATTTTAAAATTTAAATTACCTTTTTCATTTCTAAATTATTTTTATGTTTTATTTTGTTCAATTAGATTTTATTAGTTTTATTTTAATCTTTTAAATTAGTGAATTTTCATGTTTTTAGTGATATGGTACTTGAATTTTCTGAGTTTTAATAAAGTGTCTACTAATAATAAAGTGCAGTAAATAAAAGAACACTTAAGATTTATCCTGGTTCCCCTTATAACCAAGGGTACGTCCAGTCCCCTTGCATACCACAAGAGATTGATCCACTAATTGTCAGAAAATGTACAACTCCCACCCTGGGATTCTTCCTACAAACTTCTAACAACACTTCTAAGATAGCACATCACTATCTTAGATTAAGCTACTTTTAAGAAAGCACTACTTTCCGTTACAAGTGATACAATAAGATTTGAATAAGAATAAGGAGAGATATATTGATAAACAATCCAATAACAATTCAAGTACTTGAGAACCTTTCTGAATGATATGAAAATGAAATGCAAGTACTTTGTAAAAAATCCGAATTTTGTTCAAAGTTGTTCAAGGTATCAATTCAAGGATTGTCTCTATTTTGATATGAAGTTATGGGGTATTTATACTCCATAAACATCCCTTCAGATTTGTGGCCATTGATCCAAGAGGTTTGATGAAAAAATACAATGTTCTAGAGCCATTCCAAATCTGAAAAATTGTATTGTTTCTAGTTGTATTTGAATACAGGATATGTGTATTCCAATACACCTCTTTGTAACATTCAAAAATTACACCTTGTATTTGAATACACCTTTGTGTAGTCGAATACAGATTAGTGAAAATTTGCCACTGACTTATAGTGTATTCGACTACACATAGTTGTAGTCGAATACAACTTTGAGATTTTAGCTTTTGACTTGCATTGTATTCGAATACAAGATGCTGTATTCGAATACACTTATGTATTTTGTCAAAAATATGATTTTTAAGACTTTGTTAATGTTGTTTTGACTTTTGAAAATACTTTAAATGCATATGTAAATATGACTTGTTCTCGTGTAATTGGAATATCGGTTTGTATCATATACCTTTACATTTTATCATCTAATGTATGGATTTGAAGCTTATTAATGAAGATATTTGATCTTTTTTTATCTTGTTGCATTGACCATAATTGATGATCTTTGTCTACATCAAAAATATGTAGTTTACAGATAAAAAAAAATAATTCAAGCTATTTTAAAAAAGGAGCTAACAAACGAAGCAACTTTTTAGAACAAAATATAAATTAAGTAAATGCCAATTTTTACGAGAGAGAAAAGAATGAGATAGATCACTTTGACACTCGTCCACCCATGATTTTCATAATTCAGAATTGATTTTTTAACCAACAATTTATAACAAACTAAATCACCATTCTTACATTTCTTTAATAATATCATTGGTACCCTATAGCATCACTCTAAGCATAATAAAATAGAACTTAAACAAGTACTATTTTTCTACAGGTCTTAAAGTTATGTTTTATAAGCCGAATAATAAATTGTAGAATAAAGACATTCCAGATAGACCTGGGTCGATGAAAGAATTAGGGGTCGTATTTTAATTTGGTAAATGAAACCTAAGTTAATAAAAATTAGCTCTGTACCCCCAAATAATTTTTAAAATGTTAAAAATATTTTTAATTTTTTGATTATTTTACATGATGAAAAGTTAAAATTTTCACCCTTTTTACATCTCCGGAGCAGTAAAAAAGAAATCCGATAAGTTCAAGATTTCCGGTAACTTCCGAAAAACTCAAAACCAAGATTTCCGATACACAACAGACTTCCAGGAAACTTGAAAAAAAATGTTTTCCGGTACAAAAGAGAAAACTTGTGTACCGGAAATCTTCAGACCCAAGTTTTCCAGTACAGACCTGTGTTCCGAAAAATTTCATCCACAAGGTTTCCGGTACAGAACATGTTACCGGAAAACTTTCTACCCAAATTTTCCGATACAGAACAATTTTTTTAAATCTAATTCTTTAATTTTTTTAATTTATTTTAAATGTTAACAGATATGGATGAACCGTTACTATTAATGGATAAAACTTGCGTCGATACTAGAAATAGTTTTGACACAAATCAGGTATGAATAAATATAAGTAATATTAATATTGTAAAAATATATTACGGTGATTAATTATAAAAGTAACAAATAAACAATTATTTATACATATATGATGCTCTACCCATACCGATTTACATGATTCTCCATATATCAATACTAATATATATATATATATATATATATGTATGTATGTATGTATATATATTAAATAAAAAATGATTTTCCTAACAAAATGATTTTTTAAAAATATGAAACAAACACATTTAAACCCTAAAAAAATGATTTTTAGTTTAAAAGAATGAAGTTTTTATTCTAATAAAGCGCACCCATTATTATCTCTCAAACAAACTCAAATTATTATCTCTCAAACAAATCCTCTCATACAAAATCATATTCAATAATATATATATATATATATATTAAATAAAAAATAATTTTTCTAACAAAAGATTTTAAAAAAATATGAAACAAACACCTCTTAACCCATAAAAAATGATTTTTGATTTAAAAGAATAAATTTTTTATTGAAACAAATGCACCTATTATTATCTCTCAAACAACTAAGAATATTATCTCTAAACAAATACTCTCAAACAACTCAGAATATTACCTCAAAACAAATCCTCTCAAACAAACTCATATTCAATAATAATAAACAATTAGGGTTTACAAGTTTATATACTAATAATATATATAAAGATAATAAAGAAATAGTATTAATTTTTATAAAATATAAAGGTAACAAATAAATAATATTGACTTTTATAAAAAAAAATATGTTGCTTACATACCTATTTGTTGGAGTGAGGGCAATGGAAATTAGAAGAAAAAAACTGGACAATGGAATAAATAGTAAAATATACATAGGCCGGCCAGTCAAGCCTAATAGGCTTTTTAATAAGCTTGAGTCTGACCTGTTTAAATAAATAGGCTTTAAAAACAGTCTAAGCCTAGCCTTTTTACTAAACAGGTCAGGCCAGGCCGGACCTTAAATAGGCCAGGCCATAGGCCCCTATGAACGGCCTAACCTATTCCCATCCCTAATCTCAATCTTCAAAACAGTTGTTGTTGAGACAATTTCATGAAGTTATTCAGCCATACATTGATGACATATTTGATGTGGCAGCGGATGAAAATTGTGGTTTTCGCACTATTGCATTATTGCTTAGACACGATGAAGAGTGTTGGTCTTTAGTATGCAATAGTTTGGACCATGAGATTGCTTCTCATGTAACTCCATATGATAGATGTCAGATGTGAACTAGAAGCATCTGCTCTAGTGGGCGGTACACTATAATCCGGGACATGAGGTACACCATCTGGTCGCACAAGCAATGGATGAGACACCTGATAGAACCACTCCAAATATCCATCTTCACACTTAGATGGATATGTAGATGGACGAAGCTTGTGAAACAGCTCTATCACTGGTGTCACATATCCCAACCATTTCACATCTACATCAAATAATTTAGAAGGATCTGGATGTGGCGGTGAAGGAATATATTGGATATATCCAAACTGTCTCAAACACCTCTCTGGCAGATATTTCACTATAGTGCTGCATAATCAGAGGTGACCAGTATAAAAGCATGATGTCATCAAAAGGAATGACACCCATGTGATTCTCCCATGGTCTCCATATAACATCTGCAGGTGTCAATGCATCAATAACACGTCTGTATTCATGGACCTTATGCTTGCCTTATTTGTAGCACCATCTATTCATTCGGGCAAAGCATTCCACGTCAGCACCCTGGTCACCTCTATTACAAATATTTGGAAAATATTCGTAAATCCAACATTGTTGCAAATAAAAATAAATATATTATTAATAAATAAACATATAATAATTAATATTGATAACTATATTAATAACATAATTAAATACTACTATAAATATATTAAATACTAATAATTAATACTAATAACACAATTAACATAAATTAAAATTAAATAAATAATTGATACTTGAAGCATCGTCAAATATCCACCTAGCTGTTTGGTGTCATAACAATATGCATCTGAGAGGTAGTCATAAAACACTACGAGTGCAGCAGTACCCCATGCATATTTATTTGTACCCTCTAAATATCTAAATAATAGAAGGTACTTCAAATCATAAGGTCCTTCAGGATACCGTGTGAGCTCACCAGGTCCCTCAGCTCCAGCATGCCCCTCCTCTATATGCTTGCTCTCCCTCATGAGCTGGTGCAGCCTCCTCTTGCTCATGTACAACCTCCTCCTGTACCACCTGTTCATGTACCACCTAGTCGGTGTACCACCTGCTCCTACTAATACATAACCACATGATCTTGATGTTCCTCATCGTCTTCTTCAATGATCACCCGTCTTCTTCAATGACCACATGATCATGAGTCGAAGTATCAGTGTCACGTGTAACTCATATTATTTTGATGTCTTTTCCTCGTGCGCCCACTGAAAAATTAAATAAATAAAACAATAAATAAATTAAATTGAATAAATTAATTAATTATATATTGAGCAAGTTCATGTTGAATTAATTATTAATATAAATTGAATTAATTAATTAATTATATTGAATTAATTAATTATTAAATTGATGTTCAAGTTCTCCGGTAACTACCGGAAATGTTGAGCATCAAGTTTTCCGGAAGTGTCCTCTGTACCGGAAAACTTCAATAATGTTTTTCGGCAGTATCTTTTGTACCGGATAACTTTGAATCAAGTTTTTCGGGGTACTTTTTCTGTACCGAAAAACTTTTAACCAAGATTTCTGGAAGTTTTGTAAAAAAACTTACTTTTTTTATTCCGGAAATGTGAATAGTGAATGAAATTTTTTTTAACGTTTTATTATATATACGAGGGCAAAAATGTCATTTCATTTAAAAAATGGAGGTATAGGTATAATTTGGGGGTATGGGGTAAAATTTTCTTAAGTTAAAAACTCTATTGCATATACTATCGTGCTTAAAAACGATATTCATTTATCCGACCTTCACGTCCTCCCATGTGCCGCAGCAGATAGGGTATACTTCGCAAAAGGGAGAAACGATAAACTAGATTTCTTTTATGCTTATTTCATGCTTATAAGTATTTTTTCCCTGGAATCCATCTTCATCTTCCATTCATCTTTCTTCTATGCACTTTTTTTATCATGATATATCGGATTTAAATGATAGAATTACTATTGTAAAACAATTATATATTATTTTTTAAAATAAACTTACTCAAGACTTTTAAACGTTATAAATTAATAAAAAAATTACTAAAAAAATTAATTAAGTTTTGAATAAATTTTATATTTAAAAAAATTTATTTACTCTACTAAATAAATAATTTCAATTTTTATTTTAAAAATTATGGATAACTAAACATTCTAATTTATTTATTGGATAAGCTCAACAAAACTATATGCTAAATATTATATTTAAATGAAAATATATTGTTGTAAAAAAAATATTTTTTTAAATTTAAATTAATATTCAAAATTTTATAATTTTAAAAATACTTTATTAG
>JBBPBT010000564.1:267064-282894 GCA_037974875.1 Cicer bijugum | reverse complement strand
AAATATTCAAATTTAAAAAATTTAAATTTAAATGTTTGAAAGTTTTAAATATTTTATTTATTTATTTTATGTTTTAAGTAACATAAAATAAATTTACTTATAATAATTTAATACATAAACAAAATAAATATTAAATAATGGTAAAAATGTAATAAATTTAAATATGAAATATAATGTTAAAAATATTTAAATTAAAATAAATACATTTTTAACTTATTTATATAGATATTTTTAAATTTTAAATTATCTAAACACATTCAAAATTTACCAAATTTAATATGCGAAGTCCTAACACATATGAACAATGTCCAATTGGTCCAATGTCAAAATAATATACTAAACTCTCCCAATAAATATCATTTAAGAGAAAAATCATAAAATTGCAACCACTCGATTCAAATATGTTCAAAGTCATTTCGTTCAAGATACAAGATTAGGGACCTCAGTAATGATTTTTCTAACATACATGAAGCTTTATGACTTAGATACAAGCATTCATATCAAGGTATTATTGAGAGCAACATAAGAAACACATATTTTAACAAAGACATAATCCTAGTGTAAAACATTCATCAATCACCTAAGAGCATATAATAAAATCCACTATACCCAATTTATAAAATGAACACCTAAAACCAAATCACAAACATTCCCATTATCATGCAATCAAAAACCATAAACACACCTAAAAGAGGTTTTCGTGGGAATTCTATGGTACTTTGAGTTCTTCTAGTTTTATCTTCTACCTTTGAATCCTAGTTCAACTCCATCTTCTTAATTTCCTCTTAAAAGCCAAAACCATTATTTAAGGAAGATTGTTGACCTTCTTCTTAGTTGTTGGTGAGGATGAACCAATAATTCATTCTCATTCTCTTTCTTTTCTTCCTTTTTCTCTCCTTTCTCTTCTTTCTCACGTTCAACTCTTTCTCTCTCTCTTTCCCTCCATTTTTTTTTTGTTTTTTCTTCTTTGCTTAAAGTTTTGGGCTTGAGATGATGATTGAACTCTTAATTCTACTTTTAAAACATGCATAATTTTATAAAACTATATAAAAACTTACTTTGAACAACAAGAGTCACTACAAAAAAAAAGATCTATCGTGACACTCAATCTTTAGTGATATATATTTGTTTGTCACTATAGTTACTTTTAGCTATAGAGAGAGTGTCACAAATGCTGAAATATTTAATATTAATGTAACGGAAATATTAATTTAATATTAATGTAAAAAAAAACTGAAATATTAATTTAATATTAACTGAAATATTAATTTAATATTAATTTATAATAACTTAAACATTTCACGCGGTTCACGTTACCTTCACCACCAGAAATTCATTTTGCCTTCATTCACCAAAAATATCCTTCAGTTTCTTTCTCTTCAACGCCCACACGTGAGAAATTTTCAAAGTAATTTTCGTTCTTGAATGCAATGCCTTCATTCCATTTCAATCTCTGAATTTCTTTTTCCCTATTTCTTCTCCTCTCAATTTGTTTCCCTATTTCATCTCAAAAATTGTCAAAGTGTTCAACTATTTACAATTTTGTTATTCAAACTCATTGATTCAAATTCAGATTCAGATTCAGATTCAAATTCTGATTCAACTTCAGATTCAGATTCAGATTCAGCGAGATTCACGAGTAAGTGATTTTTTTTCCGTTTTTAGCAATTGTTTTTCCATTGTTGCGATTTAGGGATTCAGAGTTTATATTTTAAAATTGATTTGAGGTTCTTCTATTTTCATTTTCAAGCTCAAAATGAAGTGGAAGATCAAAATGAAGTGTTTCTCGATTGTTATTCAATTTATTATTTATTTTCTTGATCCTTATTGGAATCAAATTTCCTTCTCTTTTTGCATAATTTGTTGATTTTGAATGTTGGTGAATAACTTTTCGTTTTACCAGAGAGATTGATTTGATAATGCGAGTGGTGGATTGACAATTTCATTTCCTGTTGTTTCAAACTTTTGATTTCTGATTTTGAAATTGTGAAGTCATACTGTTTGTTGTACTTTATGTAATATTTAGCTGCAAAATTTCACGAGTAGCTCTTGCATTTATTGGTATTTAGCTGCAAAATTTCACGAGTAGCTCTTGCATTTATATTTCATTATTATAATTTGTTTGTTTCAATTTTTTAAGTTCTTGTGTTCTTTATGCGTTAACTCTAAATAAAAGATACAGGGAATGATGTATGCTCCAGTGCTTTCTGGTTTTTTATTACCCAAAAAAGATTAAGAGCTAGTATTGCAATGACTATGGGTTTTTCAAATAAGAAAAGAAAAGTTCTCCACAATCACTTATAAGAAAAGAAATATTGAAATAGAATTGCAATGACTATGGGTTTTTCAAATAATTACTAATTGTATACATTGAAATTAGCTTCTGCATCTCTGCTTTTTCAATTTTTTCATTTAAATTCTCCTTATATACCTGTGAACCTAAAAAACTCTCATAAGTGAATAATCGAAACTTATTTTAACTGAGAAGCTCTAATAAGCTAGAAGCTATTCCAAGCTGGGCCTAAATAAGTTTTGTTTCCTTGAATGGAAAATTGAAAGGAGGGCAAATCTGGGAGCATTTGGATTTTTTTCTTTGCTCAGTATGCCACCCTACACAACCTCACCACCCTGCTGTGTTAAGTTTAGACACGGTGGCGGCGGCTTTTACATATTTTTATATTTATATATCAGTTCTTGGTTCATTATTTTCATCATTGCATTGATTTGCTTTCAGAAGTGCAATATTACTAGTCCACAATGTAAGCATGCAATAACCTTGACTTTTAATGTGATCCTCGGTTATGCAGTTCTATTGATTGAATCAATTGTAAGCATGCACGTTTTAGGTCACAATCCTAGGTTAGAACTCATTTGGCTAGAATCAAAGCAGGATGCCAAATCCCAATGTTTTTATAAGTAGAAATGTAAACCTTGGATGTAAGGTCAAGGTTTAAATCGCAGTCGCAGTCACATCACAGTTACAATGTGATCCTTATCCTTGATATTTCGGAAAATTGCATCAAATACAGCAGATGTGGTCACGATGCATACATACATAAAAAACCTAGACATAAAGGCCACAATCATGATTATGACCTTTTTTAAAATCTCACGGCATCAACTACAATCCAGTTTTAGATTATCCATTATATCCTGACACTACCCATCTCTGAAAAAGTTGGCCAACATTGCCCATCCCTAACCAACATCATCCTTTCATGCAACACTGCCCTGCTACCAGGGGTGCTGCTACTATCAGGTAACACAAGTGAAACCTTGCTACATCTTAAAATATTCTGTGATTGGTTGCTCCAGCCTGGTCCCTTCTCTCAATACTGCAACTTATCTATTCAAAATATCAATAAGTTCAATGTGGCTTGCAATTCTGTTTGGGCACTACATCTCTTGATAGGTCACTGAAAATTGGGCCTTAGCCCAATAGATAGGTTGTTTAGAAAATAAGAATTAGTTAGTAACTTAGTATATTCCCTGATTTTATGGGATTCTGCTATAGTTTTCTGTTATAAAGAAGAGGGAAGGAGAGTCAGTGAGGATTCAGAAATATTGTTAGAAACAGTTTGGAGAGAATTTTCTGGTTCAGGAGTAGTTATGAGAGGGTTTAGTTTTTTTTGCTGCATTTTCAGATTTCCACCATTATAAGAGCTTCAAAGCTCATCAATTTGAATCAATAAAATACTGTTTCCTTACGGTAAAATTCAGGTTTCTATCATTGACTTTTATTTTCATCAATGCAATAACCTTGACTTTTATTTTCATCATTGCATTGATTTGCTTTCAGAAGTGCAATATTACTAGTCCACAATGTAAGCATGCAATAACCAAAATTTCAATAAATAATATTTTTTGATACATGAGGCTTACTATGACAAACATAGCCAGACTTAGATATTCTACAGCAGCATAACAGCAAATACATCCGAAATAGTTGATTAACAGAGTGGATTGAGACATTTTCATGACTCAAAACATGGTTAGGTCTAATCAAACAGCTGCAATTTTTTGTAAAACTTACCTGATTAATATGTAGGTGACAGTACATGTTTGCATGGAAGAAAGGTGTTTCTCCAACCATTTTTTTCTTTATATTTAAGTTATATTTATTAACTTTTTGTGTTATTTCATTCAATTTTTCAGTTTATTGCATTGAATTGAATGGATAAGAGTTGGATATCCTACAACCCTAACAACTCTCTTAATAAAGAGAAGTACATTAGAGGAGTTATTAATTTTCTTGATTTTGCATTTGCAAAATCAAATGATGGAAAAATTTTATGTCCTTGCACCAATTGTGTCAATTGCAAGTGGCGCTCTCGAGTGGATATTTATGAGCATCTAGTCCATTTTGGGTTTCTAAAAGGTTATATTACTTGGGTCTTTCATGGTGAACAAGTTAGCTCGTCTAGTTCTCAAAATGTATCTCAAGTAGAAAGAGAGTTTGACCATGACATAGATACAATGATTCATGATGCCTTTGGAATACATCCAACTAATGAGAGTGATGGTGCAAATTTAAATGTGGAGGACGAGAATCCCAAAGCATTCATAGATGAACCCAATACTCAACAATTTGAAGATGATAGTAATTTGGATAAGTTCTATCAGTTGTTAAATGAGGCAGAGCAAAATCTTTATCCTGGTTGTAAGAAGTTCACAAAACTATCATTTATTGTCCATTTGTATCACTTAAAGTGTCTAAACGGGTGGACTGACAAAAGTTTTTCCATGTTGTTAGAGCTTTTAAGGGATGCATTACCAGAAGAAAATACATTGCCGGAATCTTTTTATGATACAAAAAAGATTATTTGTGGATTAGGTCTCTCATATGAAAAAATTCATGCTTGTCCCAATGATTGCATATTATATTGGAGAGATTCTGCTAATGCTCAAATTTGCTCAAAATGTGGTATGTCACGATGGAAACTAAACTCTAATGATAATGAAGGTAGAAAAAAAATCCCTGCAAAGGTTCTTTGTTGGTTTCCTCTTAAACCTAGACTACAAAGACTCTTTCTATCATCAAAAATAGCTTCTTTTATGACATGGCACGAGGATGGTAGAACAAAAGATGGACTCATGAGACATCCAGCTGATTCTTTTGCTTGGAAAGATTTTGATCGTCAACATCCTAATTTTTCGTGCGACCCGCGTAATGTTCGACTAGGTTTAGCTTCTGATGGTTTTAACCCTTTCAAAACCATGTCAATTTCTCATAGCACTTGGCCTATTGTTTTGATTCCTTATAATCTTCCTCCATGGATGTGTATGAAGCAACCTAATTTTATACTTTCATTGCTTATTCCCGGTCCAAAAGGTCCAGGAAATAAACTTGATGTCTATATGCAACCTCTTGTGGAAGAACTAAAAGAATTATGGGAAATTGGGGTGAAAACATTTGATGCATGCAAAAAAGAGACATTCCAAATGCGTGCTGCTATCATGTGGACTATCAATGATTTTCCGGCATATGCAAATTTGTCAGGCTGGAGCACTAAAGGTCGATACGCTTGTCCATGTTGTGGTTTAAAAACTGCGTCTCATTGGTTGCGTTATAGTCGGAAGTTTTGCTACATGTGTCATTGTCGTTGGTTAGAGCCTAATAGTAAGTGGAGATACAATAGAGGAGAATTTGATGGAACCCAAGAGTTTAGAGAACCGCCAGAGCTACATAATGGTGCAAGTGTCTTGAGACAATTGGAAGATCATGGAATAGGTAATGGGTCACCATGGAAAAAGAAAAGCATTTTGTTCACATTACCTTATTGGCAACATAATGTTCTTCGTCATAATCTTGATGTAATGCACATTGAAAAAAATGTCTGTGATAACATTATTGGAACATTGTTGCATTTAGATGGAAAATCAAAGGATAACGATAAGGCACGTTATGACCTTGTAGACATGAACATTAGAAGTCAACTACATCCAACGATGCATCCAAGTAAAGGTAAAAAATATTTGCCTAGAGCTTGTTACCAAATGACATCGAATGAGAAAGAAATATTTTTGGAAGTTCTCAAAAACTTAAAAACCTCAGATGAATATTTTTCTAATATATCTAGATGTGTGCAAGTGAAGCAACACAAGATATTTGGTCTCAAAAGCTATGATTGTCACCTTTTAATGCAAGAGTTTCTTCCTATAGCTATAAAAGGTTGTTTGCCTAACAAAGTGAGTTTAGCTATATGCGATCTTTGTCATTTCTTCAAAGAATTGTGTGGCAAGGTTCTTAATGAGCATAATTTGGAGCACTTGGAGAATCGAATTGCCAAAACGATGTGCCAGTTAGAAAAGATTTTCCCTCCATCTTTTTTCACTATAATGGTACATTTGTTAATTCATTTGTTATATGGAAAATATAAATCTTTTGAATCCTAGAGGGAGACCATTGGGGAGAAAGTGTAAAGTTGGATTCAATGTGAAGAAAAGAAAAAGGGCTTTACGGATCTCCCTTGACAAGAAAACATTGTTGCAAGCACATAGATATGTGCTTTTTAATAGCCATAATGTTGACCCCTTCCAAAAGTAAGTCAATTTATTTATGTTTATATTTAATTACTAAAATTTGGTTTGACACCTTTATACTAATTATAATTTCTAATATCTCTTGCCCTTTTTACATAGAGAACACATTGATCTTATTAGGAGACAAAATCGTCGACTATCTTCTTATGAAGTTGACAAAATTCATGGTCGATCATTTTCAGATTGGTTCCGTGAACGAGTATGTGTTAGAAATCATTTTCATCCCTAATATAGGATTTACAATCATTTTAAGTTTTAACAATTTGCAATTGTGATAGGTTTCACGGTTGGAAGAGCAAGGTAGTGCTCTAGTGACAGATAATATCAAATGGCTTGCACGTGGTCCACTAGAAATAGTGAGAAAATATAGTGGTTATATTATTAATGGAGTTAGATTCCATACAAAGAAGCGTGAAAGAGGCTTAAAGACTCAAAATAGTGGCATAGTAGTTACTGTTAAGACAAAAAGTTATGCTAGTTCAAGAGATAAGCACCCGAAAGAAGGGCAAATCAACTATTATGGTGCACTCACAAATATAATTCAATTAGATTATTCAGGAAAATACAAGGCATTATTGTTCAAGTGTGACTGGGTTGACATAAATAAAGGTTGTAGAATTGATAATTTAGGCATGACATTAGTCAATTTCAATTATTTGCAACATAAAGGGAATGATGTATGCGATGACCCATTTATTTTGGCCTCTCAAGCAAAAAAAATATTCTATGTGGAGAATAGAACACAAAATGATTGGTTTGTTGTTGTGCATGCTAAAGTTAGAGATGTGTATGATTTGGGTGATGAGTTGTCCAATGATGTAGATCAAGGGAATGAACAAGTCTTGCAAGATATAAATGCCAACGACTTGATTAGACCAGAAGTTGATGATAATCATGATATCATGGAAGTTACAATATCCATGGACAGCATTCTCCAAAATGATGAGGGTGGTGATGATACAGAGGATGAGAGTGAGGGAGACTTCTTCTAATATAGAGAGCAAATTATTTATCAATTAATTTATTTGACTTCTAATTTATTGAAGTTACAAAGGTGTGTAGTTATTTTTGCTCCCTACCATTTTATGTGTTTCATTTGAGGTAGATTAGTAATGTCATCGGTTAATTTTTGTTTACAACAATTAAAAACTAATTTATTTTTGGCATATGTAGAAAGTTCCATGGGGAAGCGCAGAAGGAAGTTGAATACTACTCAAAATTGTGGCCAATCACAAGAGGAAGGGCACTCAATTGATGGTTGTAATGAACTCAACCAAAATAACCATTTTATGTTTGAAGAGGGAAGTCATGTTGAAGCTGAAGGTAAATTATTTGACTTAGTGCAATAATAGACTTAGTGCTTACACACAATTCTATGCATTAACAGAGATTACACAAAAACAAAATTAGTCTTTTATACACAATTCTATTAGACTTATTGCTTACATATAAATAGCCTTGTTCTAAATCACGTTGCAAGCTGTTAGCATCGAATTTTTAGGTAGTAACTAATAAGGAACAGAATACAAAACCTAAGACAATTGCAACTATACTTAGTTTTGTTTATGGTTATTCTTTTGAATTGAATTATATTGCATTCTTCCTATTAGTTTAACTATACTTAGTGTGGTTGTATTGATATAAGACAATTAATATTGAGTGTTTTATGGTTTGTTAATGTGAATATATGATTTAGGTGAAAAGAGAACAAGAGGTTATACACACATGCTAGATGTGTGGGACATGCCAGATGGAGAGTTTATATTGGTGGATGTAGATTCTTTTGGTCATCCTATTGGTTGGGAAGGAAAAACTCTATTAAATGCAATAGGAAGTTTGGTAAGGAGATCTCAATGTGCGCCAATCAATTACATTAGGTGGAGTGGGATGCCTGAGTCCTATATTACTGATATGGTTAAACTAATTCAGGTGTTGTATAAATTTGTAAAAAGTTCTATTTCATTTCAAGTTTTGTAAATACTTTTTTTTCATATGATAGACAAAGTTTAGATTTGTGTTTTGTTAATTATTCATATGATAGACAAAGTTTAAAACTTTATAAATTTGTGTTTTGTGAATTATTCATATGATAGACAAAGTTTAGATTTGTTCTTGAATTCACCGAGCAAACTGAGAAGATACTAAAGGATAACATGAAGGTTAAGTGGAGGCAATTCAAGTATCATTTGAAATCAAAGGGATATGATAGTAGTAAGACAGAAGCAGAAATGGCTGCCTACATCCCAGACACAAGGATTGATCCTTCTCAGTATGGTGGTTTAGTACATCACTGGTGTTCCAAAAATGGACAGGTATATGTACAATGTCGTTACTATTTTGTTCGTATAACAATATTTATCATGTGCTTATTTTGATTGTTGACTTTACTTATTAATTGGATATAGAAAATAAGTAACATGAACAAAAAGCATCGCACAAAATATGAGGACATACATTGCATGGGAACCAAGAATCTTCCACAACTGATTCATGAGATGGTTTGTCGCTTTCGGTATTTTTTTAATTAATTTATCAATACAATTATGATGGTTAACACTCTTGTTACTAATGTTAGACAACAAAAGCTAGAGGAAAGCAACCATCGCGAGCACAAATTTATATTAATACTCGAACTCAAAAAGATGGAAGTATTGTTAATGAAAAGGCAGCTGATGTAATTGTAAGAATTTTAACCTTTGATTCAAACATAGGCAAAACAGGATTTGTTATATTAATACTCAGTTCTGCTCATATTATCTATATTCTTTAGGCCACCATGCATGATCTTTCTTTTTTTTTTCTTCCAAAATTGTCCGTTAAAGAATGCAAAGTTTCATGTTGTTAAATGTTGTAATTGGCTATGAAACTTTGTGTTGAATGTAGGAAGAACTAAAGAAGCATATGGTAGAGGAGGCAGAAAGCTCAAATAATCCTCAAACCACTCAAGATTCTACAAATTGGAAGAATGATATTTACTCAAAAGTTAAAGGGTCTGAAAAAAGAGGACGTGTGCGTTGTCTTGGCAAGATTGCTCAAAACGCAAGTTCTAGCTCTAACTCTCATACTAACCATAGAGTTAAAACATTGGAGAATTTGCTTGGAAATCTTGTTTCCGTTCTCCAAGTACGGTTTTCTGAAGATCCACAAATTAATGAGGTTTTACAAGCTGTAGCTGAACAAGTATAATTTATGTCAAATGATAATTGATAACTCATGACTATTTTAATTATATCACAAACATTTTGATTTTTGGTGGTTCTATTGAACAGGTGAATGGAGACAGCATTGGGTAGGGTTTTGGGTTCCACATTTTGTTTTTTGAAACTCACTCGTGATCAAGTTCTCTCTCTTTACTTGATTTTGGTTTATCATCAAAACTTTGATTTTTGTTATTAAACAAGTTAATTTTGTTGTGATCTCTCTGAAATTTGATGCAGGAATTGAAATGGTAGCGAATTCTTCTAATGGAGATCACCAAACAATGCCTAAGCAACCTCTTTTGTCATCTCCCCCCTGTGTTTGCCCAAATTCTTTCAGGTTAGAACAAAATTCAATTTCAGCACTGCCATGAATGTTCTCTTGCCATATACCTCACTGGTTTTTTCAGCATGCTGTTAGCCTCTCTTCTCTCATATATTCATTTACTAATGTTTTTTGCTTTTCAATTTTCACTTCATTTCTTGATAACTAGATTTTAGATACAATGCTCTTTGTATAAATTTCTTTCTAACCTGTTATCACTTTTATATAAATTTGCATAAGTTCATAGCTTTTTTTACTTACTGAAATTCACAGCATCATTTTCACTATTTAACTCTGAATAACTAAACTTGCTTTCAATTAAGGAGAATTGAAACCATGTAATTGAAAAACCATACTTCAATAACTAACAGGACAGAACTCGCCATTGTGAAATGGAGCAGCATTTTCATACACAATTCTTCTAAGAGTAGTTATTCCAAAGACAATCCACTCAAAAGTATCTATGTAGTTTGCACCAGTTACTCAAACATGCATTTAGTTGTTTGGATCTAATGTAATGATTCATAGTAGAAAATGAATTTGGATTTGTTGAGTTTTATGTTCAAACTTCTTGTCATAGCATAATTAGTGTTGTTTCAGCAGTTCTATGGAACACTTATTTTATCTTTTGGGTAATTTAGTCACTTATTTTATATTTGTAGCAATAATCCCAAATATGGTTAGTATTTCCTTTTTGTGGGTTCGAACTCTCAATCTCCTTATAGCTTCATTCTCTATCTCTGCCACCCCAGCCACCAAACCAGCATTATTTCCCTATCTACAGTGCAGTTTTGTAATAAAAGTGAATTATTGAGAAAGAGAAGGAGTAACAACCTTGATTATATAAAAAATGCGGAATGAATTTAAATATTAGTATAAACAAATTTGAAGTGAAATATTTTTTTAATTGTGTTTAAGTTTGTGTGTGTCTAAATCATGAACTGACGAGCTTAGTAGTGTTAATTATTAGTTGAAAGTAATTTCTTGATTAAATTAAGCGATGTTATGATTGTTTGGTTTTTATAATTTTTGTTAATTATATATATCTTTTATTGTGTGACAGGGCTTTAGGAGTTGGTTTATCAAATCTGAAATATTTCTCAA
Source organism: Cicer bijugum (assembly GCA_037974875.1). Classification (NCBI taxonomy): domain Eukaryota; kingdom Viridiplantae; phylum Streptophyta; class Magnoliopsida; order Fabales; family Fabaceae; genus Cicer; species Cicer bijugum. Next base: position 271,725 of record JBBPBT010000564.1, on the reverse strand, counting down.
AAGCAAGTGTTGCAGGACAAAGAATAATAGAATAATAGAGTTCCAAAGATAGATTCTAAAAACATGGAAGGAGAGATTTTAGAGAAAATGTTAGGATAAGTTGAAATTAAGAATTTATTCATAACTGGAGAAATATATCACTTTTGTAAAGATTTTATGATCTACTTAGTGGAGAAATATATTTTTTTATGATTTAATTTCATTACAATATTGTCACAAAGATATGATACTCATGTTAGTGCTATAATTAAAATTCTATGAATGCAAGTAATATTCATTTAATAAAATTAGTAAAATAAATTTTATTTTATTGTATGTTTTAATGATATTATTCAATAAAAATAAATTAAAATTTTAAATTTAATTTATTGGTAATAATAGTTTAGAATTACAATTAATAGGGAGATAAAATAAATTTAATTTAATAAATAATAATAAGTTTTAGTGACATACATACCGTAAGAATAGACTAATTCTTTATTTATATTTATATAGTTTTTAGTGACAGTCATTATTGTAGGTAGAACTCAAAAAACATGTAGTGACAATCCTCAGAACATGTAGTGACAGTCCTCAAAGTGTAGCAGGACGCCCTCTTAAAGTTGACACTAGATTTGAGTGTCACTCAATGTATTATTGACTTTTACCTACAGTTTTGAACGTTTAGTGACACATTTTTAATGTCACGATAGGTCAATTTTTTTGTAGTGAGTACAGGACTATGAATAATAATAATAATTTTGCAATAATAATTTTAAGCATAGTAATTTGGGATGTTATACGCATATTAATAAATATAATTCTAAATATAATATTTTTTTAGAAACCTATTAAAGGAATATATTGACCAGTAAAAAAATATAACAAATTATAAATCTCAATCAAAACCATCAAAATTTGAATTTGATTTATATTTCAAATGAAAATAGATGTGTAATAACTCATTGATCACTAAATCATTCCAATTCCATCTTGTATCTTTCCATTGGTTCTATTTTGTACGCAAAAGAAAATACGGTAACTCACAAAACACAATTCATTACCAATTATGAGTTACTAAAACACAAAAAACAATGAATGTTCTCATTACTAACATGTTTTTCTACATAATATTCTAACAGGGAGAATTTTCCATCAGTTATTATTCACATGAAACCAAAAAATAGCGTGGATGATCTGAAATTTTAATTCTTTGACACTTATGTACTTATTGAATTAACTCGATTGTCTAAGCACAAAAATGGATTAGAATAAATTTATTAAAGACAAAAATGACTTAAAATCTTAATCCATTGTTACTTATGCACTTATTGGACGAACTACATTGTCTAACCACCAAAATAACTTAGAATAACCCTATTAAAGACCAAAGTGACCTAAAGTCTTAGTCGGTTGAAACTTATGCACTTATTGTAGGAACTAAATTGCTTAAGAACAAAAATTGATTATAAAAAACTTTTTAAAGACCAAAATACCTAAAATCTTAATCCATTGACACTAATGGAGTTATTGGATGAACTAGATTGCCTAAGCACCAAAATGAAATAGAACACACCTATTAAAGACAAAATTGTCCTAAAATCTTAATTCATTAACACTTATGCACTTATTGGATGAAATTGATTACTTAAGAACTAAAATAGATTAGAATAAACGAATTAAAAACCAAAATGACCTGAAATCATATGCTATTGCTACTTATGTACTTATTGGACAAACTACATTGCATAATTACCAAAATAAATTAAAATATACTTATTAAAGACAAAAATGACCTTAAATCATATTTAATTGACACTTATTCACTTGTTGGACGAGCTGAATTCCCTTAGAACCAAAATGTATTACAAAAAGCTATTAAAAACCAAAATGAAACCTAAAATCTTAATCCTCTATCACTTATACACTTATTGGACAATCTAGATTGTCTAAGCACCAAAATGACTTAGAATAAACTTATTAAAGACCAAAATAACCAAAACTCATATTTCATTGCTATTTATGCACTTAATCGACGGACTACATTGTCTAAGTACAAAAATGGATTAGAATAAACTTACTAATGACCAAAATGACCTAAAATCTAAATCCATTGACACTTACGCAATTATTAGATGAACTAGATTGCCTGATCACTAAAATGGCTTACAATAGACATATTAAAGACAAAAAATGACCTAAAATATTAATTTGTTGACACTTATGCATTTATTAGATGAACATGATTTTCTAAGCACAAAAATGGATTAGAATAAAACTATTAAAGACCAAAATGACCTAAAATCTAAATCCATTGACACTTATGCAATTATTGGATGAACTAGATTGCCTAAACACCAAAATAGCTTAGAATAACCTTATTAAAGACCAAAATGACTAAAAATCTTAATTAGTAGACACTTATGTACTTATTGAATGAACTTGATTTCCTAAGAATCAAAATAGATTCAAATAAATCTATGAAAATAAAAAAATGACATAAAATGATATTCCATTGCTACTTATGCAATTATTGGACCAACATCATTGCCTAAGCTTAAAAATGAATTGGAATAAACCTATTGAAGACCAAAATGATCTTAAATCATATTCTATTGACACTTAAGCACATATTGGACGAACTAGATTGCTTAAGCACCAAAATGGATTAGAAAATACATATAAAAGACCAACATTACCTAAAATCTTAACCCATTGACACTTATTGGACGAATAAGATTGCCTAAGCATCAAAATGGCTTTAAATAAAGCTATTATAGACCAAAATGACTTAAAATCTAAATCCATTGACACTTATGCACTTATTGGATGAACTTGATTGCCAAAGCACAAAAATGAATTAGAATAAACCTATTAAAGACCAAAATGACCTAAAATCTTAATTCATTGCTATTTATTCACGTATGGGATGAACTACATTGTTGAAGAATATAAATGGCTTAGAATATCCTTATTAAAGACTATAGTGACCTGAAATTTTAATCGGTTGAAATTTATTGTAACGTTCCGAATTTTTAATCTAAAGCATTACCATAAAAATACTGATTTTTTAAAAAACAATTACGACAAACTTTTTTTTTTTGTAAGAAAACTTAACTTTTATTTATTTAAGTAGTTAGTAACAACCACATTATTTAATATCATTAAGAAAATGTTTATTCAAAAACTAAAACAAAGTACAAGCAATTATTTCTATCGAAAGGGAACCCACTTTCGTATTTCTAAAATTATAGTGCATTTTAAAAGTTGGTGACAACAGATTAAAAATAAACTTAGAAATATTGCGGCAATTCTATTATTACAAGGTTGTCTTGAAAAAACCCATTTTTACCCCACGTTCACCGCACATCAATACTCATTAACTACTATTGAATCTCCTCGAACTCATAATTAGTACCTAAAATGTTGTTGTAAGAATCATTTTTTTTGTCTATCATCCACATCAAACCAAAGCTAAACTTATAGAAAAATAACACAAAATATATAAAACTAAAAAGATCCAATTTAAAAGAAAAAATGAGCAAACTGATAAATTGAATATTAGAACATATGCATAATGCATGCTCCTAAACTATATGATATGGATATAAACTTAGCACTCAGACAACTTCCACACATAAAGATCACCCATACCAATAGGAAAAACAAACCTGCCACTAAAGAAACTCCCACGAAGATGCTTATGCCAAACATGATGATATATTATCAAAGAGATATATTTCCATACAACCCATGAAGAATCATGCCATATGCATTCAAAATCACTTTTTAAAATCATCACTTTCTTAACATATCACTAAGATTACATACCACACATCCTTATCATGAGTATCACATATTCATAGACAAATAATCATAAAAATTGTTACTTTTCACACTTACACATAAAATCGAAACTTGATGTCATATAGCCATAAATATTAACACTTTAACATATATAACAAGAAAGTTCAAACTCCAACTCATATACATCATAAAATTTAAAACATTATCACATATAAGGTAAAAATTTAAACTTTATTTCATATTTATCATAAAACTACAACTTTATCACACATAGCATAAAATTCAATAGTTTACTTCATAGAAGTCATATATTACAGATCAATCTCAACAAAAATTAAGGTTTTATTATTTTAATCCATTAGTCTACATTAATTCCTTTTAAAAGATAAGTAATCACAATTTTTATTTCATGTCATCCAACCAACAATCTAACTATAATTTGTGTGGGGAAAAACCCTTACCTTTGTTATTTTTCTTCCTAGTACAAAGCTCTAAGCCCCACGAAGATGTTCGCAAGGAAAATAAATTTCAAGCTTTGGATACACGAAGAAGAGGAGGTGTTAAGGTGATGGTTGCTAGATTTTCGATATTCCTTTATGTTGATTACTAGTCAATATACAAAAGTGTTACTCTTTTTTTTTTTTTGTTAACCTTGGTCATAAAAAATAACCAAGCTATAAACCCCTAGCCCAAATTCTTCTTGCACTAGAAAAAAAAACTCATCTACATATAATATATATCTACATAAATATATATATATATATATATATATATATATATATATATATATATATATATATTTAAACTGTCCCATCGATTAAATAATTCTTACCAGTAACATTATCAACATCAACAAGTCGAACAAGGCAAATAAT
>JBBPBT010000564.1:247406-267040 GCA_037974875.1 Cicer bijugum | reverse complement strand
ATATATATATATATATATATATATATATATATATATATATATATATATATATATATATATATTTAAACTGTCCCATCGATTAAATAATTCTTACCAGTAACATTATCAACATCAACAAGTCGAACAAGGCAAATAATTATCACACAGTTTAATATTGACTAATATTGATAGATTCTAATTATTTTAAATAATAAATTTAGCGGGTGTTACACATATGAAATTATTGAACGAACTAGATTCCCTAAGAACCAAAATGGATAATCAAACTATATTAAAGACCAAAATGACCTAAATTCTTAATTCATTTACACTTATGTACTTATTGGACGAACTAAATTGCTTAAGGACCAAATGGATTATAAAAAAAATTTTAAACACCAAAATGACCTAAAATCTTAGTCCATTAACACTAATAAACTTATTGGATGAACTAGATTGCTAAGTACAAAAATAGATTAGAATAAATCTATTAAGGACAAAAATAACCTAAAATCTTAGTCGGTTGACACTTTTCAAAATATTGGATGAACTAGATTGCCTAATCACCAAAATGGATTAGAATAAGCCTATTAAAGACGAAAATGAGATAAAGTTTTAATTTGATGTCACTTATGGACTTATTGGATGAACTTGATTTCCTAAGAATCAAAATATATTAGAATAAACCTAATAAAAATAAAAATGACATAAAATGATATTCCATTAATACTTACACACATATTGCACATATTGGACAACTGATGGAAGATGGTGAAGAATTATATTTTGATCTGAATTTGTCTTATCTTCGATTCTCACCACAAAGCTCTCCTATGGATGTGCCTATGGCGTCTCCTGAAAATTTGCAAGAATCTGGTATGACACCTCCGCTAAATCTTTCGTAACCCATTTCAATTCCTCCTGATACTGCTCCAACCTCTTATGCTGCAAATCTTGAAGAACCTGCCCAACCTCTCCCTGAGGTCACTGGTTTGTTTAGCTCCATTGATTCCTTTTTCGCTACAACGATTAATAACTCATCTAAGGACAAAGCTGGGGGTTCTCAAAATAAGAGTTCCATTGTCAATGATCAACCTAAGGACTCGACCCCTAGTAAGAGGACTGAGGAAAGGTAGAATCGCAAGTAGGTGAAACTTCTCAAGTCAATTAGGAAAGATCAAAAGAAACTTCTTCAAAGTTTCACTCACTTCCAGAACTTTATGGCTCAATTTGGTCTCATTCTTGAACGGTTTACCAAACATTTGGCTCCTACAATTGCTCCTAGAGATCATCCTCCTGGGCTACCAGCCCAGCCTTCATCAGCTGTTCATGTCCCTTCTCCAATATCCTCGTCTGACGAGCCTTCCTCCTCCGAGTAATGTGTAATTCATACTTTTTGCTATTGACCAATTCAGGGGGAGATAGATTATGATTATCTAGCTGTTGTCTTTTTGTTGAACTAGTTGTTAAGTTGAACATTTTAATGCCTATGTTATGCTTTTTAATGTTTATGTTGTTTTGAACCATCTTTTGTAATATCAATCTCATTAATATGAAGTTTATTTATGGTTCAATCTTAGTTTTTCAAAAACTTTGGCATATGTTTAGGGGGAGTAATTATTTTTAAATTTAAAAATACACATATGATTTAGGGGGAGCATAAAAATTTTATCTCTAATTTTATTTCATATTTAAAATCATAATCTAAAGAATTTTGTCATCAAAAAAAAGGGGAAGATTGTTGAGACAAAATCTCTCGAATGGTTTTAATGATAACAAAATTATTTAAGAGATTATGATTGTAGTTAATGACTAATTTTTGCCTTTGAGTTAATCCTTATAAGAATACAGGTTAATCATTAGTAAGATCAAAAGGAGAAAATTCTGACTCAATTTATCAAGTGTTCAAAACTGGAGGATAGGATGAACCCGTGAAAGGATGACCTTCAAAGATGCATAATATTCATCTTCATTGTAACCATGATTTTTAGTCATGATGAGAAGTTAAAATGGTATCCAAAGATGAACAAACAAAGCATTTTAATCAAAGAGGTCATAGGATAGTTTTATCTGGTACGAGGGTGAGATGCACGAGATCCGAGGATGGCCAATACGAGGATAGTCAGTACGAGGATGGCCAGTACGATGTAAGAAGATTGATATATAGTCAACATCATTCTCAAAAGTTGAAAACGACCTAACACTTCAACCTACAAAAGGTTGTAGCCCAAAAAAGTCAGAAATATAGCCTTACATGTGTTGAAGAATGAAAAAAGAAAAGGACATCTTATGACCAAGTTCATAAGAGGTTTGATTATTCTGCACGAGGATGGCAGTTTAAATACCTATCATCGCAATTCGCATCCTCCCTTAGAGGATAGGTTTTAAAAACATGTGAAGAAACCCCTTTTTTACATCAAAATCCCTATTCTACCTCCCTTCTAGTGATATTTAGCTACATAAAAAATAACCTTAATAAATAATAAAATATACATAGGCCGACTTGTTAGGTCTGCTTTATAAGTTTGAATATGATCTATTTAAATAAATAGATTTTAAAAATAGCCCAAGCCTAAACTTTTTAGTAAATAGATCAGGCCATGCCAGACTATAAATAGGCCAGACCATCAGCCCCTAACGAACGACCTATCATATTCCCATCCATAACAGTTGGTCATGGTAGTGATCTTCCTAACATTTACCCAGATCTTGTTTTTCCTAACAATAACCCAAATCTTGCAAGATCTCCAGATATTGTGTGTATGATACGTGATTTGTTTTGAGTACATAGATTTATGGTTTATATTTTTAAATTAAGAACTTTAATTTTAGAGTTTTGATTATTTTTTTTACGTTTTAGGAATAAGATTATGAATAAGGTGATGATGACGATATTTTGTTATATTTTATTTAAAAAATATATAATTTATAAAAAAAATAATTTGATGTGATTTGACAAATAAAAATTTAAAATAAAAATAAAATAGGATCAATTAGTGCACGATTTAAAAACATAAATAATCGATTTAAAAAAAAATATAAAGAAATAATCTATTACAACTAAATAAGATTAATGCTTAAAAAAGATAAAAGACTAAAAATATAATTTTTTCAAAGAACTATTTAATTTCATGTATATTTCTTTTTTTATTTATTTTGATAGATGTTTACTCAAATATCCTTTGATGAAATGGCTTTATTATTTGATATTATTTAAATTAAAAGACTAATATTCTATTTTGTAAAGTTAAGTGACTAATTTATCAATTTCTCTAATTTCAAAAATTAAAATAATTAGTTTCTTAAAAAATATTTTTTAGGAAGTTGGCCATATCTAAGTAGGGATAAAAATGGGTATTCAGGGGTACAAATAGTATTACTCTCTACCTAATTTGTTAGATAAAAATAATATGTGAACCATATCAATATCTTTGGAGTGTCCGTTTAAAAGAATTCTTTTACGTTTTTAAGTATTTATAAGTATTACTTGATATATTTGGATATCATCTTTTGAATAAAAAAGTCATTTATGTACAATTTTCTCACTATTTTATCAATAAAAAAAAATAATAACACATAAAAACATCAATGCATTAACACATACATAAAATATATAACAAAGTTCTATATAAAAACTAACAATACATTAATACATAAACAAAACCTATTGCAACATATAAATTTTATTAATTTACTATTAGATAAAAAATATCCGATGATACATATTGTTAACAATGAAAAGAGGAAGAAGATAAACAACCAAGAGACAACTATTTTAGGGTTTCATAACATAGAATGAACCAAACTTTGGTTAATAGGGTTACAATGAGTATATATACAAAATAATAGAAATGTCTAAAATACCGTTGTTACTAATATATAATAATATTATCTAACATCTTCCCTCAAACTCACGATGCATTAACATGGAGCATCGAGAGTTTGTCAACTAAAAAACAAAAATGTTTAATGAAATGCATCTTTATGAACAAATCAGCAATCTGTAAAGAAGAAGAGATAAACGGTAGAGTAATGGTTTCATGCTGAAGATGATGACAAGTAAGATGACAATCAATCTCAATGTGTTTGGTGTGTTCATGAAAGACCGAGTTGTGAGCAATTTGAATAACACTCTTGTTATCGCAATGCATCGAAGTTGGTTCAGAACGAGAGATACCCAACGAGACCCAATAACACGTTTTCCAGGAGGAAGAGGTACTAATTCCCAAGTGTTGGTTTTGTGCAATGCAGATAGTTCTTCTGCCATAGTCTGTTCTCAAAAAGGATCAAGAACAACCTCTTTATAGGAAGAGGGCTCAAACAAACTGTGAATAGAGGTTAAAAAATAAGCAAACAAAGCTGAGTAAGTGGAATATACAAAATCAGATAACTGAGTAGACTTACGTTGACGAGAAGGGTAACGGGGAGGATCAACAATCGCAAGAGGTGGTTGGGCAGCCGGGGGGACAAGAGGGATGTCATCATGTGGAGTACAAGTATTTGTCCTGCAATTCTCAATATTACAATCGCTAGAAGCGTTATCATTAGAACCAAATGGATCAATATGGGTTAGTTCAGAACTCTTAGTAATTTGAGAATTAGAGGAAACAAAGTAAAAAGGGATATGCTCAAGAAAAACAACATTACAAGATACATAAATTTTTATTGCATGAGGATCATAACAACGATAACCCTTTTGACCATCCCCATAACCAAGAAAAACACACATGGCTGAACGAGAAGATAACTTACCGCGCTCTACTTGAGGGTGAAGAACAAAACAAGTAGAACCAAAAACTTTCAAAGAATAATAATCAGGGGTAGAAGCATACAATGTTTCAAAAGGAGACAAACCTGATATGATAGAGGATGCAATTCTATTAATAGCATGAACAACAATAAGAACTGCTTCTCCCCAAAACTCACTAGGAACTAAAGCAGACAACAAAAGGGAACGAGCCGTCTCTATAATATGACGGTGTTTTCTTTCAGCAACTCCATTTTGTTGAGGAGTATCAGTACATGATGTTTGGTGGAGAGTGCCATCATAAGCAAGTAATTCAGAAAATTTATTAGAGGTATATTCACCACCTAAATCACAACGAAAGCACTTTATAACAGAGTTATGTTGAGTTTTGACCATTGCACGAAACATATGATACATGTCAAAAAATTCAGACCGATTTTTCATAAGATAAACCCAACAATAACGAGTGTAATCATCAATAAACGAAACATAATATCTAGATCCACCTTTGGTGAGAACCGGTGATGAACCCCAAACAATTGAGTGAACTAAATCAAAAGGCGCATATGAAACGGAAACACTTTTACTAAACGGTAAAGCTGAAAATTTTGCAAGTTTACAACCACAACAATTTGAGATATCACGAGTTTGTAACTTTCCTAAGGCTCCAGTAGAAGCCAAATATTTTAATTTAGAAGCAGAAACATGTCCAAGGCGAGAATGCCATAAATAAAAACTAGAAGATAAAGAATTCAAGCGAAAACTAGATAATAAGTCAGTAGTAGTTATCGAGGCTGCAGTATCTGGCAGTCGAAGGTCATCCAAAACATAAAGTTCCCGTTGTCTATGGCCTGTCCCAATCAGCCTCCCAAAATGTCGATCCTGCACACAACAAGAAGTGGATGAAAATATAATCAAATAACCGAAATCACTTATTTGACTAATAGAAGCAAGACTCAAAGTAAGATTAGGAATATAATAAACATCAGAAAGAGAAAGGTTAGGTGTGGAGACAGAACCAATGCCTGCTAGTGGCATAGGAGTGCCATCAGCAGTCACAACTGACACAGGCGAGGCAGGTTTCATAGACACAAAAGATTTATCATCGTATGTCATATGATGAGATGCTCCAGAATCAAGAATCCATATGGAAGAAGATATACCTAACATACCAGAGGAGTTCAAACCATTAGAAGAGATGGCAGACATGGCATGTGATTGAGTGGCAAGAAGTTTTTGAAGTTGTTCTGCAATATCAGATATTTGGGAAGCAGTCTCAGATGAGTATACGGAACCAGAACTAGAGCCAATGATAGAAGGAGTAGAAGCAACAACATTGGACGATGACCCCCTAAAATTTTTCTTATGTGCTCTCCCTAATTTCGGACAATGTGCTTTCCAATGACCTTTTTCTTTGCATAATGCACATTCATCATTACCAAGCCCAACCTTCCCTTGAGATTTTCCTTTTTGAACAGGAGCAACAAAAACAGATGGAGGAGTTGAGAGAATTCCCTTATCTGACACACCAGAATGAGTCTGAAGTCTGATTTCTTTTGCCAACAATTCACTAACTACTGATTCAACATTAGGAAGGGGGGAACGATGCAAAATACCCCCACGAAGGCCCTCAAAATCATCATGAAGAGTCATTAGAAACCAAACCAGACATTGCTCATCTCTTTGATCAATGTATGCTTTGACATCTTTCAACTCAGGTGATTCTATAAGAGCCAATTGATCCCACAGATTAGTCATTGCCGAATAGAATTCCTGAATGGTCATATTGTTCTGCTTAAGGGCTCTAATATAACTTTTCAACTGATAACGTTTTGCAAAGTTAGACTGAACATACAAACGTTTCAAGTGATCCCAAATCTCTTTAGTAGTATCATATTTTGCTAGTTGCACTCCTATAGACAACTCAACCGAATTATTAATCCAAGTAATAATTTTTGAATTACTAACGTTCCATGTTTTCAGATCTTTTGCATATTGAGTTTCATCCATTTTATCAGTAGACTTAACAGAAGTTCTATCCACAAAACCCCACATATATTTTCCAATCAAAAAGTTTTTCATCACATAACTCCAATAAGAGTAATTTTGTCTATTGAGGTGAACACTAACAGCTTGAAGAGAATCATCCTTAGCACCAGCCATAACAAATAATGACAGGAAAATACGACAAACACAATCACTGAGACAAAATAAACTAGGGATAACCTGGTGCTGTGCGAGCATGATTTCTCCCCCTCCAGATGTCGTTTCCCCAATCCGACCGTTGAAGACTAAGACCTGGATGTTGCGAACTTGCTATCCAAAAATAAGCCCGATCCAACGGTTAACGAATGTGCAATCGATATTTTTCTGAGACTGATTTAACAAAATTTGAAATAGAGTTACTCTTCTCTTTTCTCTTTTGGTGGTTGCCTTTTCTATCAAAATAGGCTCTCTCTTCTTTACAATAGATCCCAAAATCAACCAAGGTCTGCGATCCCTATATCCAACAAACTTGTAATAGTGTCTGGAACTAAGGTCTTACATGTAAGTTAAAGCAATACATGAAATTTTACAGTCAAACATGAAGCCACAAAAGACAACATTTTAGAGCATAAATTATGTGGATAGCCAAATTATTTCACAAAAAACAAAATTATTCTTTCAATTCGTACAAGCACTAACAATAGTAATAATAATAATGAAAAAATTTCAGAACCATAGCTTTGCATACAGGCCATATGTATTAATGCAGAAGACATAACAACACAATGTGATAGTGTGGTTCGTCATAAATAAAAAATTAACATAATAATGTACACATACCGCCTATATTCATGTTTATAACAACAATTAATTAATCATTGTGTGATTTACAACTATCTTATAATAATCACTACAAAAAACATATTTAATGTGACATTCATATTTGTGATTTTTTTTATTTGTCACTAAAACTAATAAAAATGTACAAAATCGAATATTAGTCTTTTAATTTAAATATCCGCTGTGTCACTAAAAAATATCCACTGTGTCACTAAAAAATATCCATTGTGTCACTGTTTTTAAAAATATTATATTCTTTTGTAAAAAAAATTGCACAAAAATGTAAGTTTTGACCCTTTGATTTTCTACCATCAAAATGCAACTACACCTTTTCTTTGTATTTTTCAAACCATTTTCTCTCTACTATCTTCAATGAATCCTAGTTCTCAAAGTTCCTACATTCAATTTCGAACAATCCTAAATTCATCTCTCTTATTTCACTTCGGGATGTGCAGTAGCAAGTAAATTGTATTATCTTTCCAAATCATTTCAGTTTATGATTTCAAATTTTATTTTGGTAATATTGCTTGTTAAGTGTCATTAATTCGCGATTTGCTGAATGAGATTTCATCTCTCTGGTTTTACTTCGCAATTTGCAGTAGCAAATAAATTCTATTAGCAATTTTCATACTTGTTTCATATTTACTTGATATATTTTTTTTGAGATAATTTTTGTATTGGTATTCCTTCAGCTATGTACTTGCAAGGAGCAGACAAAGAAAGAAATAGCATTAAAGAATGAAGCGTTGAATCAGAAAGCATCAATGCAGATCCAGCTTCATGTGGAAACAGAGGCGAATTACTCTGCCGCTTTATGTTTTATTTGTGATAATTTGACTATTTTCAGCTCAAACTAACTTTTATTGATTTCATGCTGACTTAGAGCTTGAGAAGTCAAGTTTGAAGCGTTTTAGATTGCAGTTTGATTGAGTTTCTATACTTTGTTTATTATATAATACTTTTTTTGTATGTTTGTCAGAAACACTGAAATGACAATGGAAAACCAAACTTTGTGTTTGGTGGATTTTGAACAAGCTGAGTTTGGAATTATGAGTTTGGATTTTGAACAAGCTGAGGACAACGAGCCAGTATTGAACATATCCTAACCTTCATTTTCTCAATGTTGGTTTTCATTTAGATTCGTCCTTTGTTTTCATTGAACTAGGGGAAAAAGTTAAAAGTTTGCATGAATTAAGAAGTAAAGTTTGAATAAGCTTTGGACTATTTAAAAGTTTACATTTCTAGGGTATGGTCATGGACAATGATTGAAATTGAATACCATATCAGTAAAGGAGAATAAGATCCCTGATGTTATTATTATTTTTTTGTTTCTTTTTGTCCAGACTTAAAATCTTCGTACCTATAGCGTTCCTTGCGTGGGCGATGCTGGTTCCAGTCAACTGGACAAGCACTGGGATAGAAACGGCAGGGATAAAAAACATAACTTCCAGTAACATTGATAAGCTCTCAGTTTCGAATGTCCAGCGAGAATCTGAAAGGTTTGGAAAACTATTATTCAGTGTAATTACAGTTTTGTTGCTGCTTCTTGATGCTGTTTAATAAATTATCTTCTAATCCGAAGTACCTGCATGTCAAGATGTATTCCTGACCTAATAATATATATGGATTAACTATGTCTGTGAGGCTTTATGTCTAGTGTGTGTAACCTTTATTTACTGTATACAATCTTGATTGTTTCACATCTACTCTCTAGAGATTATTACTGTTATTATATTTTAGTTACTTTTTCTTCTTATCAGTATCTCGTAATGCGACGTCACTTCTCCATTTCAATTATCATTTTTGTTTTCTTTTTTTGTGAAATCTCATTTTTTTTAAAGTTGCATAGCTGCTTTTACAGTGCATTCATGTCCGTATTTGATTATAAACTATTTTCAAGTATTGTTTTTTTGACATTGTTGCTAAATCTGGTGCTTTTCTAAAATTTTAGACTATCTCAGGTTTTGGTCACACATAGTAGCTGCTTATGCATTTACCTTCTGGACATGCTATATTTTGATGAGGGAGTATGAAAAAGTTGCCTCAATGAGATTACAACTTGTTGCAGCAGAAAAGCGTCGTCCTAATCAATTTTCGGCAATATTTTGTTCTCTATTTTTAGTGAGGAATTTTTCTATGTAAAACTACTACTTTTCTCTTTTTTGGGAAGCTTTGAGACTCTGATTTTATGTCTCTTGTGTAAGAGGTGGTATGCTTTTTATTTTAGGTGCGTAATACATTTGAACCTATAGGCTCAAACTACCAAATCCTCTCACCACTATCCCAATCACAGTGATTAAAGGTGCTATGCCTACTTTAATTTTTCTAGGTAGATCTCAACTGTATACTTCACATTTAAAATATGTAGATTACCATTGTAGATTTTCTAGTAATTAGGAAATCATAATAAGAATCCAGCTATTTATATCAGTGAATAAGAAAGTAAAATAATAGAGTGATGACTGTTATGTGGTATTTAAATTAAATACATCAAAGAGATATAAGACAAGATAAAAGGTCTAGCAGAAAGTTCTATAAAAACTAATAAAACAAGGCAGGAACAAACATAAATTTAGCACTGAAGAGCTCTCCAATCTGACAATATCTTTACGATAACCAAGTTTGGAAAAATTGCTATTATAGGTTGAATTGTCACATGTTAAAATTCAGATATTTGCCATATTCCTTCATACATATTTTTCTTATAGAAACATTCCTCCAGATCCTGATGAATCTATTAGTGAGCTCGTTGAGCACTTCTTTCTGGTCAATCATCCAGATAACTATCTTACTCACCAGGTTGGTTCCTTTTGCTACAATGTTAAACTTATTAATTGTCAAATTGATTTTGAGATGATGTGTATGAAATGTGAAGTACATTAATAACTAGATATATTACAACAGATATAATTTTGCCCATTTATTTAGGAAGCGGAAAAACAGTATGTGACAGCATATTTATTGTGACACCTTACACAGGTTGTTTATAATGCAAACAAATTAGCAAAGTTGGTTAAAAAGAAGAGTAAGCTGCAGAATTGGCTCGTCTATTATCAAAATAAACTTGACAGAACTTCAAAAAGACCTGAAATGAAGGTATTAGTTTTAAACTGATGTGCTTTCAGTATCTTTATCAGTACCTCTTAATGCGACATAACTTCTCCATTTCAATTATCATTTTTGTTTTCCTTTTTGTGTAATCTCATTTTTTTAAAAGTTTACATTTCTAAAGAATAAGCTTTGGACTAATTAAGAAGTAATGTTTGAATTGCACCCTCTTTGGTGCGTGGGTATGTTAAGAATTAGGATCAGACCTTAATTATGAGAGATTATGTTAGGTACTGGGTTTAGCTCACTAATGTCTCCTCTAACGGATTTGCCCATAAGCATATTGTAACCAATTCTCCGATTCACCTATTTATTGTTCTAAGTCCCAAACCCAGTACCTAACAGATTGCATCAAGATGGGCCAAGGAATCAAGTTGGCACGCCTTGTTACAGTACACATTGGTATTTAGTTCAAAACTAGATTCGTATGGAAAGCTGATACAAGAGTTGATATAAACTAGGGGGAGTTATTTGGCCTGGCAGAGGAGCTAGAGGGAGTTGTTTGGTAGGGAATTCAGTTTTGGGTGGTAGATTAGGTGTTGTTTAAAAGTTGGAGGATGATACACTATAAAATTTATTTATATGTTTTTCTAATTGAACTATACATGATCACCCATTTTAGGTCTCCCTAAATTATAGTTGAAACTGTTTGTTGTCTGTTCAAGAAAGAAGAAGCCAATGCTTTAAGAATTGTTGAGTGCTTGCAGCTCAAGTTTGTGTTCAAGGAGGAACATATTGGGATTCTTGTATTTGAAGGAGATCTTATGTAGGATGACGGGGGATTTACGATCATGGCAGGCTACATTTATCCTGTCATAGATTATTGACTGTTTGAGAGAACTACAACCCCAAGGTGGCAGACAGGCCGCATGCCTTTTCTAAGGAATCAAATAGTGATGGGGCCACCTTTATCGATGCTGGCCTATTTTCCGGTGGACGCACAATTTTTTTACTCTATGTTTTTTTGTTATTGTTTGTTTACTTATGTAAATTATGTATTATACTTTATAGGTTGGAGCGCCATTATCAACCTTTCAGTATTTTGAAAATGTTAGGAACTTTTCGGTGGTTGTTCAGGAAATTAGAAGTCCTGCATTTGAAGCATGTGATCTAGAACAAGTATGTCAAGCATCAAATGTTTAATATTGTTATGATCGTTATTGTGGTAAATGTTTTCTCCTTTTGTTAGCTTATCATAGCTATCATTTCTCATTTGATTATTTGAATTAGAGTTTATTATTAAGATAGTTTAGAGTTAGTTATTTTTGTTACCATTTTCCCTTATTTTTAGCTTTAATTTATTTTACTCTCTATAAAAGGATCCTATTTTCATTTATTGGGATTCAAAAGAAGAATAATATACAATAATTTGTCTTCATTGTTATTAAATGAGATTAAGAGAAATTTTAGTTTAATATGGTATCAGTGGAAATACTCTGATGTTTTTAATCGTTTTCTCTTTTTCTCTCTCTCTTTCTATTTCCTTTTTCATTTTCGTTTCTCCATCGCCCCTTTATGGATTTAGATTCAGAAACTCCAATAATTTCTCCTCTACCGCCTCCACCTCCGCTTCCGGTAACAACCAATCTCACCTACCAACATGATATGCTTGATCCATACTTCATGCATCCAAGTGACAATCCTAGTGTTGGTTTCTCGGGCTCTCTCCACCTCAAATTATCACTCGTGGTCGCGTTCAATGATTGTTGCCCTCCGTTCTAAGAAGAAATTAGGGTTTGTAAATGGTTCTCTTCCTCGTCCTTCTGATCTTGACCGTCTTTCTATGGCGTGGGATCGCTGTAATACTATATTGATGTCTTGGATGACGAATTCCTTGGAGCCGGATATTGCTCAAAGCGTGATGTGGATGGATTCCGTTGCTGAAATTTGGTCTAAACTGCGTGAATGATATCATCATGGAGATGTGTTTCGTATCTTCGATTTGCAAGAAGAGATTTATGGCCTCCGTCAAGGTGACTCTTTGATTACATCTTATTATACACGGTTAAAGAAAATTTGCTAGAGCTTGAGAATTTTTGTCCCCTAACTTCTTGTACTTGTGCAATCAAATGCTCTTGTGCCCTGATTCCCAAAATTCGTGAATACCGGGATAGGGATTATGTGATTCAATTTCTTAAAGGTCTAAACGACCAATAATCTAGTCTTCGTTCCCAAGTCATGCTAATGGATCCTCTCCCTAATATCAACAAAGTGTTTTCATTGTTAGTGTAACAAGAATGTCAAATCTTTCCTAATTTTGAAGAAATTCCAACCATTGCTAATGTCTCCAACTCTAATCGTGCTAATTCAAAGGGGCGTGGTGATATTGGTGGTTGTTCATCTGGTAGCAGTGGTCTTCACCCACGATATTCCTCTCACTGCCACCATTCAGGTCACACCATTGACGTTTGTTTCCGCAAACATGGTTTTCCTCCTCATTTTCGCAAGAATGGAAATTCTTGTGCCAATAAGTGTGTTGCATCTGATGTTGATAACGACGATCACAAATCCAGTTGTGTTGATGATTCTCTAGGTGATTTACCCCATTCTGGTTTTACTACTGAGTAACATAAGGCTTTATTGGAGTTATTACATACATCTCAAACCAGTTATTCTTCTATTGTGAATCACCTCTCTAATTCATCTCACACATATTCTTTTTCTTTTCCTCATATTTCTAATATCATAAATACCCAATCTTGGATTTTAGATACTGGTGCTACAAATCATGTATGTTATTCTGATACTTTTTTTTCCAATCTTTGAAACATATTAAACATGTTCGTATTTGTTTGCCTAATGGTTGTACAATCATAACTGAACTTGCTGAAACTATATTCTTTAATTCTGAATTTTACCTATGTGATGTTCTTTTTATTCTAGACTTTTCTTGTAATTTGATTTCCATTCCTTGTCTAACTATGTCTTTAAACTACAATTTAATTTTTAATGCTCATAATTGTTGGATGTTGGACAACCTTTCCCAGAAGAGGATTGGTACAACTGATTTGATTCATGGATTATACTTGCTTTCTGATCCATGTTTACCTATTGTTTCCACTCCTGTCGCCAATTGTAGTTTTTCTTGTTTAACAAATGTTATAGGTCCTACTGTTTGTAATATTTGGCATAATCGCCTTGGACATGCTTCTTTTGATGTTTTGAACCATATGAATAAAAA
Source organism: Cicer bijugum (assembly GCA_037974875.1). Taxonomy (NCBI): domain Eukaryota; kingdom Viridiplantae; phylum Streptophyta; class Magnoliopsida; order Fabales; family Fabaceae; genus Cicer; species Cicer bijugum. The sequence goes on along the minus strand of JBBPBT010000564.1, from coordinate 253,199 downwards.
ATTTCCCTTTGTTAGAATTTCTAAATCTATCTCTCCATGTGATGTTTGTTTTCATGCTAAGCGTAAACATTTGCCTTTTCCTAATAGTACTACTATTGTTGATTGTTGTTTTGATCTAATTCACATGGATATATCGGGTCCTTTTTCTATGCCTTTTATTTTGGGTTAAAAATATTTTTTAACAGTTGTTGATGACAAATCTCGTTTTTGTTGGGTATATATATCTCATGAAATTAAAATCAGAAACTTCGCTTCTAGTTAAATCTTTTGTTTCCATGGTCCAAACTCAATTTCATAAAACCATTAAATGTATTCGTTCGGACAATGGAAGCGAGTTTTGCCTCAAAGAATTTTTCCAAACCAATAGGATTTTTCATCAAACATCTTGTGTGGGTACGCCTCAACAAAATGGCATTGTTGAGCATAAACATAACATATTTTAAATGTTGCTCGTGCTTTAATGTTTCAATCACAGTTATCAATTAACTTTTAGGCACATGTTGTTATACATTTTATTTTCTTAATTAATAGGCTGCCATCTAAGTTTTTAAGTTACAAGTCTCCTTTTCATATTTTATATGATTTTTTACCTGATATTTTTGAAATAAAGGTTTTTGGTTGCTTATGTTATGCTTCTACCTTAAAATCAAATAGAAAGAAATTTGATCCCCGATCTCGTAAATGCATTTATTTGGGCCATAAATTTGGAACTAAAGGATATATTTTATTTGATTTACATAATCGAGAAATTTTTGTTTCTTGTGATATTGTTTTCTTTCAAAATATGTTTCCTTTTAGTGGTTCTCAACAGGATAAACTACCTTCATCAATTCCTATTATCAATCCTACTTCAATTGATTCACTTTTTAATTTACCACCAACTCCTATAGAGAATGCTCTTGCCCCTAGCTTTTCACCGCAACATCCATTTTCAAAATCTGCCACTCCTTCTTTTTCACCCATTACCACTACACCACACCCAATTCCTACCAGAAAATCTACTCGACATGTTAACCCTCCATCAAATCTTAAGGACTTTCATTGTGAACTTTTGGCCGATAAGAATCCTCATCTGCATGTTTCCCATTTGTGTGGTTCAGGTATTCGCCATCCTCTTTCTCAATTTATTTCCTATGATAATTTATCTTTTTCTCATAGATCTTTCATCTTAAATATTTCAACTGTTAAGGAACCATCTAGCTATACAACTGCTATTAAAGATGACAATTGGAGGCTAGCTATTCAAAATGAGTTGGATGCTCTTGCTCATAATAAAACATGGGAATTCACTACCTTGCCTCCAAATAAATCTGCTATAGGTTGTAAATGGGTATTTAAACTCAAGTTTCACACTGATGGTTCATTTGAGTGTTATAAAGCCTGTCTCGTGGCTAAGGGTTTCAGCCAAACCGAAGGACTTGATTATCTAGAAACTTTTAGTCTAGTCTTAAAAATGACTACTTTTCCCTTACTTTTATCTATTGCCGCTTCTAAAAATTGGATGTTATTTCAATTAGATATTAACACAACTTTCTTACACGGTGATCTAGTTGAGGATGTTTATATGAAACTACCTCCCGACCTTTCCGTTTCTAATAGGAATCTAATTTGTAAACTTCAAAAGTCACTTTATGGATTGAAACAAGCTAGTCGTCAGTGGAATTTTAAACTTCGCTCCACTCTTCTTGATATTGGTTTCGTTCAATCTAAATTGGAATATTCTTTGTTTACAAAATGGATTTCCCTTGGTTTTACCATTATACTAATTTATGTGGATGATTTGCTAATTGCAGGTGATGATTTGGTTGTAGTAAATATTGTTAAGGAAGTCTTGCATTCCAAATTTAGTATCAAAGATCTAGGCACCCTTAAATACTTTCATGGGCTTGAGGTTGCCAGGAGTTCCAAGGGTATTTCAATATGTCAACGCAAGTACGCCTTGGATCTTCTTGAGGATATGGGGCTTTTAGCATGCAAACCAGCTTCTACTCCTATGGATCCTACCTTGAAGCTTTATCTTACTTCTAATCACCTTCTTTCTAACCCTCTTGTTTTTCGTCGATTTATTAGAAAATTATTATACTTGACTCACATTCGTCCTGATATCTCTTTTGTTGTTTGTAGGTTGAGTCAATTTGTATCTGCTCCAACTGATGTACACCTCCAGGTCGCCTTCCGTATTCTTCGCTACATTAAATCTAGTCCTGGCCGTGGCTTATTCTACAACAGCAGTTCAACCTTCAATTTAATGGGCTTTTGTGATTCTGGTTGGGGCGCTTGCTTAGACACACGACGCTCCACTTCTGGTTTCTGTTTTTATCTTGGCTCCTCTTTAGTCTCTTGGAAAAGCAAGAAACAGCCCACCGTTTCACGCTCTTCCTCTGAAGCGGAGTATCATGCTCTTGCTGACGCCACATGTGAAGCTCAATGGTTGTTATATTTGTTAGTTGATTTCCAAATCTCTCATTTAGCACTTGTGCAAATTTTTGTGATAATAAATCAGCCATGCATATCACCTCCAATCCGGTGTTTCACGAGCGAACCAAACATATTGAGATGGATTGCCACATTGTTCGCGACAAAATTCAAGATGGGATCATTCATTTGCTACCAATTTCTACTTCACAACAAATTGTAGATCTACTAACAAAGTCTCTAAACTTTGGTTCTTTCAGATATTTAACCTCCAAACTTGGTCTTCATCCACTAAAGTTTGAGGGGGGATGTTAACTTATCATAGCTATTATTTCTCATTTGATTATCTAAATTAGAGTTTGTTATTAAGATAGTTTAGAGTTAGTTATTTTTGTTACCATTTTCCTTATTTTTAGCTTTAATTTGTTTTACTCTCTATAAAAGGATCCTATTTTCAATTATTGGGATTCAAGAGAAAAATAATATACAATAATTAGTCTTCATTGTTATTAAATGAGATTAAGAGAAATTTCAGTTTAATACCTTTAACTTTTTTCAAACAGCTTGGAGGGCATTCGCTGCCCGTAAGGAGTTCAATTTTAGGAAACGAACTCAAGCTTCATCACAATTCAAGCTTCATCACGACTCTTGTAGGATCAGGACCATATATTAAGGACATATGTAATCAATATTTATTTTGAGAGATAGTTTTTTGTAGTTAGATAAAATATCGAGGATGTTATTGTTCATTTATTTTTCACAAACACGCCTCAAATATTTCGTTTAGGAAGATGATTATTGTTCTTTATGAAATTAGTTTGTAGTTTATCACAATAAATGTTAAAAAATTCATTTTGTCATTTGTTGAAAGTTTATTGAATGTTTTAGAACAAAAAAACTATTTATTATATTATTAATAGAATTAGTAAAATTAAATTATATTTTATTGGAATTAGTTAATAAAAATAAATTAGAAATTTAAATTTAATTTACTAATATTAATAATTTAGAATTACAATTATTAGGGAGATAAAATAAAATAAATTTAATTTAATAAATAATTAGTACGTTTTACTGACAAACAATACTGTAGGAATAGATCAATTCTTTATTTATATTTATCTAGGTTTTAGTGATAGACAATACCGTACAAATAGATCAATTCTTTATTTATATTTCCCTAGGTTTTAGTGACAGTCATCGTAGTAGGTAGAAAAAACATGTAGTGACATTCCCTAAAATATGTAGTGACAATATTCAAAATGTAGCAAGTCACCCCCTTAAAGTTGACCGTAGATTCAAGTGTAACTCAAAGTAATTTTGACATTTACTTGCAGTTTTTTACTTTTAGTGACACACTTTGTGTGTCATTAAAGATCAATTTCCTTGTACAGAATGGAATTTTAATTAACTCATAAATATATAGTTATCGATTTTAGCATTCATACTACGGGTTATTATAATAAATCACAAGTTTGAAAATAAATAAACATACAACTTAGATCACTTTACTGATTAGCAAAATCTTATGATATTTATTCCATATATTCATTTAAATATACATAAGTGGTAGAGGCATGTTAAAAGAATAAAGACCCACTGTGGTTCTTTCTACCCAAATATAATTATTTTAAAGAAAATTATATACTTTACATCCTTCTGCATATTCTTTTTCCTTACCTTTGACATTATTTTGCTAAATAGTTCTTCATCGGCAATAGAGTCATTTTGTAAACTAATATTTGTTGATTTTTCGTTATCTTTATGATTTGTTTCGCTAACATATCTATTTTTAAAAAAAATCCCAAAATATATCTAAGTCATGAGCAATCTTGGGATGTAAATTATCATCAGTAACAATAATATTGAGATATGTCATACTTAAAACCATAACATTTGTGTTGACTTCCAAATTAAAAAAGATTTGATGATTTTGAACTCTGTCCTCCGATAATCTTACATCAAACCAAAAACGAACAATACACATATCTAGATATTGATGATCCTCTTGTAAATGATATGTGTTAGATTAGATAGGTTAGAACCAAAAACCTCCTGGATTACATTTTTAGGACTCTAGCTAAGTTGATCCTCCAAATCTTGAAGTGTCTCTAAATTTTTTATTCCCCAAAATCAATTGAGTTTGTATCAGAAGCCTCTTCATGATTTTTATCAATTTTTCATGATCGGAAGAAGAGAATTCTTGAAAACAATGGTGTCTCCTAGATCAACATTGGGGATATGATAAAAAAAAAGGAGAGTTAATAACACAATGGGTACTATATACCTTGAATTGTTTTATTTGCTCTTTCAGTTTTGAATTTGTTTGGAACATCAATGTTTTTAGCGACATACTTATTTGCAACTCCAAGATCTTCTGTAACACCTCAATTTCTCATTATCTTATTTTAAATAGTATTATGATACAATACTATTTTTTTTATATATGAGTGTTAATATATGTTCTAATTTTTTTAGGTGTGTCTTGTGTATTTGTCTTAGTAATTGATTTAACTCATTATTATCAACTATATTTAACTTACAAAAATAAATAAAATAATATATATATATATAATTATTTAGATAAAATAATTCAAAGAGTGAATTAGTGTTACTACATTAATTGTTACCTTTAACGCTAATAGAGAGAGTTTATAATAATAATAATAATAATAATAATAATAATAATAGTATAATACTAATAGTAATAATAGTAAATTAATAATGGTAAGAATTAAATATGAGCTAAGTGGAATTGTCCATTTTGGAGAACAAGGCCTGGCAACAAAACCTAACATTATATATATATATATATATATATATATATATATATATATATATATATATATAAAAGTAATGTGACTTTGGCCACGGGTTGCCGCCAGTCTGGGGATTCATTCCATGAAACATAATTCCCAGAAGAAGAAAAACAAATAAACAACGTGCCAAATCCTTTTCTTTCTATATTTCATCCCATAATTCATCTTTACTAGTCAACAAGGTTGCTTGCAATCATTTGTCTCATAGTAATATTGAGTATGTATTCCTCTATTCCAATTTTTATTAATAATAGGCTTGGATAATTGAATTATATTACTGGACATATATTACGAAGTTAATTTGCATCTAAAGAATTCATTTTATTTTAACTATAATTAAAAGAGATTTATCGTAAGCATCAATTTAATTAAATATTATCAATTTCATTACATATATGCTATATGATTTTACTTTAATTTAATTAAAATTATGCATTATTTTATGTTATTATAATTATTAGTATGTTTTATAGCAAAAATTGTCCTCTGCATTTTTTTTAAAGTAACAGACTTGCCGAATATATTTTTATACGATTCTATATTTCGGTAACCTAATACA
>JBBPBT010000564.1:106575-228072 GCA_037974875.1 Cicer bijugum | reverse complement strand
GATGATCAAATTGAATGAATAGAAACCAAAAAGAAATGAATTGATGGTAATAAAAATTGGTATAATGATGATCAAATTAAATGAAAAGAAATCGAAAAGAAATTAATTGATGGTCATGAAAATCGGTATAATGAGTATCATTTGAATGAAAAGAAACTGAAAAGAAACAAATTAGTAGTGAAAAAAATTGTGATTAATTGACAATTATTTCTGCTTATTAGTCTTTGTATTGCATGTTTTTAAAATATATTCTTTTTTTTTTTCTATTTTTTTTGTTTATAAAAAATAAACTTATATGTTAAGCTTTCAATTTTTTTTTTAAACTGTTTAATAATAAATTTTTTTTCTTTGCAACACAAAATAATAATAATAAATTATAACTAATTAATGTTTATAGATCAAGAAAACAAATTTCACCATATTGTAATGTAATAGAAAATTCATATTACGTGTAAATAGTTTCTTCCTTAGGATTATAATTAATGATCGTTGCCGCCGAATGAAAGTCATCATCGCTCATCATGCTATATCACTCACCCCCAATCATTGGTGGCTTTGTGTTGCAACAAATCCGTCAACGTACGAGCAAATTCTTCAACAGGTTGTTTCACCGTCTTGTCCATCTGTCTCGTTCACATACCGCCGCATTACGTTTTTTTTCTAACAAAAATCAATATTTTTTTACTTTAAAATAAAAATAGAAGATATAGTCCATGAACAAATATTACTATTATTATTATTATTATTATTATTATTACGTTTTTATTTTCATTATTTTGATACATATGTAATTAAAAATAATAATAACATCAGTCAACACATAAATATTTTATACACAAAAATTATGTGTGTTTTGATTTCCCTATTGCACTTGAGGATACGTAGGAGCAAGGTCTTCCCCTTGTCAAACCAAATTAGTAAAAAAAATAAAATTTTCTTCTTTTATTAATGTAAATAATTTAATTTTTTTAATTATTCTTTGTTGTAAAAATAAATAAATAGGGTAACCGTTGTAGGGTGGTAATATTTTCCTACTTGTAATCGACTCCCGAATCTAAATTTTTGGTTCAAAAATCGTTATTTTAGGTTTTGTTCAATTTTTCCTTTAATAAAAATAAAATGGATGGCGACTCTTTTTTCACGGACAAACCGGACGCGATAGCTGGCAACTTTGCTGTGGACTTTTGAGAGTCAAGCCCAATCAAATTAATTATATATAGTTATTTTATTATTTATTATTTTATTTATATTACCTCTATTGTTTTATTTTTTTATTGTTATATTGTGAATATAACCTTATGTGTTTTGTCAATTTATTTTTATTGTGATGATTTTTTTTATCTTATTTATTTTTCTATACACTACCCTAACTCGAGTCACACACTTATGAGTGGTCTCTATACCCGAGCTGTGTGTAAACCGAAGATAAGTTATAGACTGTGTAATGATAATCTTCTGGATGTACATCATGTTTAGTTGTCATGAAAGTCTCACCTATAGTTGACATTTTCTATAATATTTCCATTTTAATAGTTTACCTATTAATTAATTTAATATTTTAGAATTGAGTTGTGTGTTCTAGGAGCCAATTTAGAACTATAGAGCCACCCATAGTAAAGATTCACAATAAAAAACCATCAAATAAGAAAAGAACCATGTAGGGCATAATCATGCATGTTTCATTTTTTACTTCACTTTACAACATGTTTTTCTTTTTCTCTTCATTTTTTTTAGAAAAAATAATTGTATATTAGGAAGTAGTTAAATATTTCAGTTAAATGCATAATCATTGCATTCATTTATTTACATTCTCATAACATTTTCCTTCAAAAAACAAAAACAGACAAAAACAAAAACACAAAAAAAAAGTATCGTGACACCTTTATCGGACATGTTCCCGAGTTAAAATCATGAATGAGTTGAAACATACAAAGATGATCTAAACCAACTGAAAAATCATATGGCTAAAAGATTGGAAATCTTACAAACCCTCGATACTTGAAATCATGAGGATCCTTCATAAAATAAAATATATCACGAAGAACTCATGTGTTACTCCACGATTTCATAAGTCTAACAATTGTCACTTTTTAGTCTACTTTTTGGTTATACTCTATCTCAAGTCACTTGTCCACAAGATTTGAACCTGATACTAATTAGATTCATATTCATCATACATCTTCTACTTCTGAGTCATGAATATACTTTATTGACTTTCACCACAAGTAAATCTCTAGAAGTTGGGTCGTCTATGTTGAACTTTTGTCACTGCCAATTATTATTGGATGTCATCAATCTAAAAAATGACAAACCTTGTATGAATTTTTTATGACTATTAAAGAAAAACCTTAGTTAAACACAACTTTGAATACATGGGGCAAGGTCAACAATGAAAATGTTACCAAGTTTCCCCATGATCGTTAATGTTATTTAATTTGGTCCTAAAACATTGATCTTATTGATGTGCCTCAATATTTTGAATATCAATAAATGCATTTTGTATTATTTCCTTATCCATTCTCACCCATCATATATTTCACTCTTACCAAACATTATTTTTCTTTCGCTTCTTTCAACCATAGACCAAGCATACTTGGAAGTAGTACATTCATAAATAAGTTTGCTAAAATCTCATACATAATTTTAATCATGCTATAAATTCCACTGAATATGAGAATGATATAAATAAAATCCACTATCTGGATGGACTTCGATATGTTGGGGCATGAGATTAACGTCACATTGATCCCCCTAGACAAGTGGTTTTACCTTAATCATTGTCTAAATATGTTTTGAATATATCCATCACGTGAGGCTTGAATGTAATCCACAATCAACTAAATCAAGAATGGAAAATTGGAATAAGAAAATGATCATTTTGTATATATATATATTAGACAAATGTCTTAAAAAAATTGATGTCATTTTTCATCATGTCCCCCAATAACATAATTAACTAGTTGACTATAGCTACTTTATCTTCAAAATTCAAAGTAAGTCACGATGAAGAATAGTCATTCACAAGAATAAAATTCACAACTATCCTACGCATTATCAAATGTATAAGAAAAGTATATGGAAAATTCTTGTACCAAACATTACCTCATAATTGTAGAATACTCTCCATGAGTATTAGCCTATAACCGGGGCACCCCTTTATTTATTATTATATAGAACAAAGGCAATGCGGCCCACTCAAACAAAAATCCCCTTATCAAGAGTAATGATTTGTGTTAACCGCTTGAATTCAATTCAAGAGAAATGTTGACTGCCTCATGTCAAGGACAATTATATCAAAAGATCTTAAAAGAAGAACATATGAACTTCAGGGCTTCAAAAGAAAGAATTAGCATTCCAGAGGATTTCACATATTTAAAAGGACTAGCAAGATAAATGAACTCCCAATTATATGAGCCTCCAAAACAGTACAATTATACATTCAAGTGTGGCTCTGATCCACACCAATATGGATCAAGAAAACTTATCACTACTTGCACACATTGATTCTTCAAAAAAAAAAATACATCTAAATGAAGACCCGCTAGGTTGAACATCCAAAAGAACGACCTAGGCAAAAATTAGGGTGCAAAATCATAATAATAATAATAAATACCCGTTAGGTCGAATACCTGAAAGGGCGACCTAGGCAAAAATTAGGGTACAAAAAATAATAATAAATACTCGCTAGGTTGAAAATCTGAAAGGGCAACCTAGGAAAAAATTAGGGTACAAAAAATGAATAAAAACTCGCTTGGTTGGAAACCCGAAAAGGTGACCTTGGCAAAAATGAGGGTGCAAAAATTAATGAAGATTTGGTAAGTTGAACACCCAAAAGGGTGGCCTAGGCAAAAGTTAGAAAGAAAAAGGGTTGAAAACCCAAAAGGACAATCTAAGCAAAAACTAGGGCCACAAAAAAAATATAGAATGAAAGAAGATCACTTGTTTGAAAATCTGAAAAAGGATTATTAAAGAATATAGTTTACATACATACATCAAATTCGAAGCTGAACATATTCTGAAAGACTATGAATATAGATTGGAGCAAATCATATCTTCCAAATTAGGTTAACGACATGATTGAAATTGTGGAATGAATTATTAGCACACTTATTTTCTGAAAAACTACTAAAAAATTGGGTCATTTACCCATATGAGATCACCTTAACTTCTTTTCTTTCTATGAATCATTTTTTAGTATCATGGATTTTCTCATTAAATATCATCGTCTGAATCTTCCTTCACTAGTTTCTTGTGTTATAAATTTTTTTTGTCAAAATGCATTTTTATGATAATTGTATGTTGGGGCACAAATTATGTGAATGTCAAGAGGTCAAAACTAGTATGATCTCCTTACATATAAGGCAGGGGCAACTAAAGATCAAGTTGATGATGTAAGAAAAAATCTCTTTAAAGATCAAAAGGACAATCACCACCATTTATTTGAAGTAGTGCAAATTTTTCATCCATGAATCAAGGATCATGTCCGTAAAGAGGTGAGAGAAATAAAAAAAAATTGAAAAAATGTTGATTGAAAAAAATTATAACAAAATAATATGAAAATGAAGGAAAATATTCATTCATTAAATGCATTCATGACATTTCATATTTAATGGTTAAATTTAAGGTTGAGACACTAACCCACGCCCTATTATTTAAGAGACGAGACGTTGACGCGCATCCTCTGATTTAAGGGCAGGGATGACAGACCCTCATCATCTAATTTAAGAGCTGGGTTGACTGGCCTTCAGCCTCTGATTTAAGAGCTAGGTCTCCCCCACAAGAATTTTGTTAATATCTTTGCTGATGAATTTTGAGTCTCATATGATGCTATTACTGAAAATACTAAATGAAGCCCACGTCATTCAAGATATCACTTTTGACAAATTTGGAGGCATCATAAATAACATTACCACTAGCAATCGCCTAACCTTCATAGATGACGACCTGCCCACCAAAGAAAGAGGCCATAATAAAGTGTTGCACATATCAGTAATGTGCCTCAATCATATGATATCGAGAGTCCTTGTTAAAGCTTTCGATGAGAGTCGTAGAAAAGTTATGGGATAAATCGAACTCCTAATTCAAATAGGCTTGGTCACTTTTGAAATTACGTTTCATTTGATGGATATTGTACCCGTCTGTAGTTGCTTATTGAGGAGACAATGGATCCATTCTACCCGTGTGATGCCATCAACCGTACATCAAAAGCTGAAGTATATGGTATATGAACAACTGATAATCGTGTTAGATGAGGAAGACTTGTTGATGAGTAAGTTTTCACCACACTGTACGTTGAGACGATTGAGTAAGCTCTAGAGACCGCCTTCCAAACATAACTATTACGTTCGTTAGATTCATGTTAAGTAGAGGGCATCATCCATGGCACGGTTTGGAGAAAAATGAAGAACGACTCAAAGGATTGATAAAGCTTCATGAGAATATAGATAAATGAGGTTTGGACTACGAACCAACCAAAATCTACAAGCGAAGATTGGCCAAACAAAAAAATAAAAAATAAAAATTGTTAGCTTTGATTTAAAATCGAGAGCCTAGAATCGAAATGAATCCCATCTGTGAAATTCAACATTGTTTCCAAAGTGTAGGAAAAACAAACAAGATTCATATTGCAGTAGCTGGAGATGATCTTTCCATTGGTGATGCTAATTGAGTTCATCCATATGATGCAAAAGCAAAAAATCAAGAATTGGAAGACAATCAAGTTGCCTATAGTATTCAATGCAATTTCCATTTTTTAGAATAATTCATTCACAGATCATTGTACTAAAATCCTACCACATAATTTTGACCATCTTACTAATCAGGCAATAAAAGATAATGAAAAAGATTATGACTGTTCCCTAGAATTGTTAAAATCGGTAGAACAAGAAACCAAGGGTATTATGCCCCATAAGGAACCAATAAAAGTGATTAATCTAGGGAAATAAGAAATTAGAAAGGAAATTAAAGTCGACATTATCTTAAAGAAAGAAGTATATCATGAATTAGTCCAACTCCTACACAAATACAAAGATATTTTGGCCTTGTCATATCAGGATATGTATGGGTTGGATACTAGCATAGTGGGGCATAAATTTCCCTTAAAACTCGATTTTTCTTCGGTCAAACAAGAATTAAGGCAAATAAAGCCCGGCATGTCATTAAAAAACAGGGAAAAGGTAAAAAAAAAAAACAATTTGACGTTGGGTTCCACACTGTGACAAATTATCCCCAATGGATAGTCAATATTGTACCGGTGCTAAAAAAGGATGGCAAAGTTCGAATGTGTGTCGATTATAGGGACCTTAACAAAGCCAGTCCTAAATATGAACTTTTGTTACCTCACATCGATATTTTGGATGACAATATGGCTCGCCATTCACTTTTTCTCCTTTATGGATGGTTGCTCAAGATATAATCAAAGGATGGCAAAGTTTGAATGTGTGTCGACTATAGGGACCTTAACAAAGCCAGTCCTTAAGATGAATTCCTGTTACCTCACATCGATATTTTGGATGACAATATGGCTCGCCATTCACTTTTTCTCCTTTATGGATGGTTGCTCAAGATATAATCAAATCAAGATGGCAGTCGAAGATATGGAAAAAAACAACTTTCATCACCCCTCAAGGGACATTATGTTACAAGGTAATGCATTTTGGTCTAAAGAATTTTGGGGCAACCTAACAAAGAGTTATGGTAACTCTATTCCATGACATGATACATAAAGAGATAGGATTCTATGTAGATGACATGATTGCTAAGTCACAAACACAAGAAAAACATGTGATTGATCTAAAGAAACTCTTTGAAAGATTCTGAAAGTTCAAGCTAAAACTTAACTCATTCAAATGCACTTGGGGCGTACGGTCGGATAAATTGTTAGAATCTGTGGTTAGTCAGAAAAGAATAGAGATCGACACTGATAAAGTTCGAGCCATTTAGGAAATGCCTCCCCAAAGTACAGAGAGAGTGGTTCGCAGTTTTCTTGGGAGACTAAATTATATTTCAAGATTTATATCACAATTAACTGCCACTTGTGAATCGATCTTTAAAATTTTACTGGAAAAATCAAACAGTGTTATGGAATGAAGATTGTAACATAAAAACATAAAAAATAAAAGTTATTCAAAAAATGGTTCTAACATACAATGTTTGACATGAGATTTGTTGTTTGCACTACACGAGTATCGCACCTCGATATGCACTTCAACTGGAGCAACCCCTTTTTGCCTAGTATATGGGATGGAGATTGTGCTGCTCATTGAAGTAGAAATCCCCTTCGCTAAGAGTATTAATGAAAGTCAAACTAGAGGAGTCGGAATGGGTACACACCCATTTTGATCAATTGAATTTAATTGAAAAAAAAAGTTGGCGGCCTTATGCCATGGACAATTATATTAGAAAAGACTGGAAAGAGCGTACAAGAAAAAATACGAGGAGACTTAGTGCTAAAAAAGATCTTACCAATTCAAAAGGATTATCGTGGAAAATGAACCCCTAACTATGAGGGCTCATACGTCATGAAGAAAGCTTTCTTAGGTAGGGCTTTCATCCTCACGAATATGGATAGAAAAGATTTAGTCCTCCCTATAAACTTAGACACCATAAAAAAATATCATATTTAAATAATGAGTATCCACTAAGTTGAAAACCTGAAAGGGACAACCTAAGCAAAAATTAAGGTACAAAAATAATAACGAATACCCGCAAGGTTGAAAATCTGAAAAGACGACCTAGGCAAAAGTTAGGGTATAAAAACATTAATTATAATAATAATAAAAAAATACCTGCTAGGTTGAAAATCTATAAGGGTGACCTAGGCAAAAATTAGGGTACAAAAAAATATAATAAATATATGTTGGGTTGAAAACCTGAAAAGACAACTTGAGAAAAGAAGGAAAACAACAACAACAAACACAAAAACAAATAATGTATACTCAAAAGGACATGATCAACAATATGGATCAGACTATAACACGAGAATAAAAGTTGTTGACAATACAAGGCATACAACAACATGAGGTCCAACTTATGATCACAACAATAATTCTTCTTAAAAAAAAAAAGAGAGAAAGAAAGAAAGAAAGAAAGAAAAAGAAAAAAGAGAAGAGCACTAAAGAGAGATCAAAGATATTAAGTCCCAAAAAAAATGTATAAGTGTTTTTCTCATCCATGATTTGAATGGTAATGTCGGGCAAACGACTCGCACCCGTAGCCGAGAAAACGACTCGCATCTTGAAGTCGCAAAAACAACTCACATCCTTCTAAAAATTATTTTCTGATAAAATTGGAGTTGTTATCTTTACTTATTTTTGTCTGGTTTTTATTTATTTTTTACTTTTTATTAAAAAAAGAAATAATAATAATAATAATAAATATATAAATATATGTGAAGAAATATAAAAATAAAAATAAATAATTAGGGCTATAAGCTTTAGACAATCGCGGGTGTTTTCAGTTCTTGTTTGCCTCCAATTCCTGTTCAGACTCTTTGCAAAATATAAAAAAAAAAAAAAAAAATTATCGATCTTTGAGTTGGCTTATGATGACTCTCTACCGACATCTTTTAACTCTCTTCATCACGAGTTATTACAATATACATATTATTTAAAATAAATAATAAAGTAAATAAATTATGACAATACGACCACAAATTAATCGTCACACACATGTTGTACTAAAATTAAATTAAATATAAACAAATTCATTAAAATCATAATTATATATCATTAATAATTAAACCTAATAACTCAATTTAATCTCATGAGACCAAAATAACTCAAAAAACTAATATTAAAAAAGTTTAGTTACTTTGAACTTAATGTGTAATTTTTTTTATATTATAACGCATCACAACTTTTAGTAGTTGTCACTTTTAATGTAGTTAACATAAAAGTCAAAGATTTTTAATAATTCTATAGTTGAAATTGATTTGACAGTGTAAAAAAAATTTATATAACCTGTATATACAAATTAAATATGTATTACAAATGCTTTTAATATAGCAAACGGACCATAACAAAACCAACCAACACATAATGAATCAAATATTGATTATCAAACACAATCTTCAATTAGAAGTTTAAAACTGAATATGGAGTAAACTTATTGATTCAATTTGAATTTGAATCATAAAAGAAATCATGCTAAGAAAATAATGGCATAATGCTAATAACGGATCGAAAAAGAAATCGGGATAAGCAATTTACTTTGAGACATATATTTACTTCAAGATCAAAACTTTCAGTAGAAAATCACTCCAAGTATTGCGGTTTTTAATTTTCTTTTTCCATCTTTACAAAATCAAAAGTACTTATTGTCAATCAGCTTATGATTTTGAAATAACATTTGAAACGATTTCAAGTAATTCAAATATATTGGACACATGGCAAAACACTATTTTAATTAAAACCTATTACATACCAAAAAAAAAAAAAAGTGGCCGATATTTCTTGTACATCACAAATGTACGAAAATATACGTCTAAAATGTTAAATATGCTGTGCAAAAACACGGAAAACAACGGATTAAAGGTCAATAACAACCACACCTCGGATAGTATTATTGTGGTATCAAAAAGGAAAAATTTCTTTACTAAGGATATATATACAAATCACCCTCACAAGACACTTTAACTTGGAATATCTAATTAAGTAAAAATTTGTTTTATTTAATCATTCATTTCTTTAATAATAAATACTAAATATTATATATAATTTTTATAATATGAAATATTACAAACAATGATCGTCATCCCATCCGGCAGTTTTTTCTCTTTTCTTCTTTCCGTTTCGATTTCTTCAACCAACACTACCTCTTTAGTCTCTTTTTTGATTTTGTTGTTCTATTTTATTGGATTTGGGATGAATAATAAAGAAAATTAGCATGTAGTTTGAATGGATAAGATATAAGAGTTGGTGACAGTAGAAGAATTGTGTGAGTGTAGAAGAATTGTTGGTATGGGGTAAAATGAGAATGTGCTAGTGATGTTGGTAGAATGGCCTCTATTTTTAGGAAGTTGTACACAATATTATTAATCAGATTATCTAATTCCTTCCTAAGTTATGAATTTAATATTAAAACCAACTTGTTTAATATTAATTCCAATTTAACAATAATAGATTCAAAACTTATTCAAAACTGAGATTCAATAATACATGTATTATCAAGAAAAAGAGTATAGAGATAAAGAAGTGTGCACCAGAGATTTTTATACTAGTTCAACTATCTATTCGATAGTCTACATCCAGTCCCGAAATCACTTACTGATTCCAACCTTTACTAGAAATGATTTGAGTATGTTTACAGACTTTCCAGCACTTCAATGCCTATACATCTAACTCAACATCAATCTACAACAACAACTAATCTATCCTTAAGAACTAATCACCAAGCTCTAGCAAGATCAGATTGAGATCTCTTTTAGATGATCACACACACTCTAAAAGATGACCACCAGTTTCACAATACTGGATTTCCACTCTCTTTCTTTTACAATGATGGTTCTTTCAAAAAGACTAAAACACTTGATGCAATCACAATGAATTCTCACACTAAATATTTGCCAATAATGTTTGTGAGTTACAACAATTTTTCACAAAGTGTATTTTTCGAAAAGCTAATGAAATTCTTTCAATTGTTTTTATATGTTATAAAAATTGTGATTGATTCAGTTTATATAGTTTCAAAAAACTTCAGACAAATCGATTTCCCAATCGATTTTATTAATGCGTATTACCAGATCAATCGATTTCCCAATCAATTTCGCATTTCTTATTTTTCTTGAAATTCTTGAAATAGATGAACTAATCGATTTTTTTTAATGCATATATCAGAAACTGATACTCAGTTCATATCAGAGTCGATTGAATAATCGATTATAATTGTTTTGTTCAAAATGCGAAATCAAACAATCGATTACTCAGTCGATTCACTTTCATTAACATAATCGATTTGGCAATGGGCTTATTTCTCCCTATAACTCAGACACTTAATCAAATCGATTTGCCAATCGACTGATTTATCCCTGTAACTCAGCTATTTAATTAAAATCGATGTGCCAATCGATTATGCAATATGTTTCTAATAAATGATGAACTAATTCATTCATGCAAAAGATTAACTAATTGATTACTAGAAAGCTTGTAACTGAAGAAAAGTATATCAATCGATTGTCCAATTGATTTCTTTTAATCATAGAACACAGGTCTGATAAAAATATTTAAGTAATCGATTTGCTAATCGATTAACTCAGTGAAAACTTTGTTCTATGAATCAGAGAATCGATTAACCAATTGATTTACCAATTGATTGATTAACACACTTATTTTATGATTTCAGTTTTAATTGACAAATATTAGATGTGTGAAATCATAATGATGAATCTAACTAATAAACATTATCAACAATAGACAAATTTACACATAATCTTCAAGCCTTGTATGATATGATCAATATTTGCTTGATTGCTTGAGATCCAAGATTTGTCCAAGTGTAGTGTTTGATTCTTTCTTGAAATGTATCTCAACCCAAACTATTAGATTAATCAGATAATGCATATACATTGTATATTTGGAAGTTATATCAAAATCATAGTCAAGGAGGCATATATCTTACAATCTCCCCCTTTTTGATTAAATGACAAACATACAATTTAACTTTGAGTTTACATTTCAAAATTAAAACTTAACTTTATAATAACTCTTATTTAAACTCCCCCTGAATTATAGAATTCTTAATTCATTTCAATTTCAAATTTCAGATTCAATTTTCAGTATACATGATAAGATAAGCATAAGCACAAGTTAAATTCATTCAAATTTTCCAAGTTAAATTCATTCAAATTCTCGCCCTTTGTCATTAAATTCAAAAAGATAATACAAGAGAGAATAATGATTCAAAAGCTATTACAAGAGATATACTGAAAAAAAAAATTACAAAACAACAATGAAGACAAAAGCCTAAACAACTAATCTAGGGCTGTTCCTCATTATCACCAATGGGAAAGGTAGAGATTGCTATATTAACCTTAGCAAGGGTCTCCTCACCATGAGGTTCAGAACTATCAAGGTTGATAGTGGTTGTTTCTTCAGTTGCTTGTGTGTCAACAACATTATTAGCAGGTTGCTCAGGTTGAACATCATTCTGTTGCAGATTAGTAGTGGGGGAATGAGGTTGATCTTCTTGATTGGCCACTTGTGTGCCAATGTCAGCTATGTCTTCAAATGACATCTTGAGACCCAAATGGTCTTGGATGGCATTTACATCTTGAACAACTGAGTTGAGGGTTGCTTGGAGTTGCACAAGGGAGGCATCCACCTTAGCATTGTGTGCAGCTTGAGACTCCATAGTTTCCAGCAACTTGGCCAAAACCTCATATTGGTTTTCAGCTTACTCAGCTTGTTCAGCATTTGGTTGAGCCCGTGTCCAAATACCATTGATCTTCTTCAATTGTATTTGGTTGACAATTGACTCACCAAAAATCAGAGTTGTCTTTACTGATTCTTCATTGACAACTGATATTTTGAAGTGTCTCAGAATCTTGGTGATTAGTTGAGGGTAAGGGAGCATTAGCTTTCCTTGTGCTATTTCTAACATATTAACCAGCACAATCCACGCCCAACTCATCTTGAGTTCCTTGTAAAGGCACCAAAGAAGAGTAATGTCAAGCTTCTGAACTATGGCATGGTTCCCTGATCTAGGTACCAACATTCTGGATAACACATACATCAGCATCCTATGATGGACCTTCATTTGACCAATTGGGAGAGATGTTCTTTCCAAAAACCCTTCAACTATCAAGTCTTTAATGGTTGTGTATCTATCTACTGATGTTTCCCAAGCATCATCAGTAGAATCAGGATTGGTTCTACCATCAATAGCTTCTCCATAGAAGGGTAGTCCTGATAGCTTGGAGAACTCTCTAAAATTCATAGAAATTTTCTTGCCTTTAACTTCATACTCAAATCCAATGTCTGTGAAGGTGAAGTTTGAGTAGAAGGCTCTAATAAGTCTTGGATAGATTTCCAAAGGGTAGGAGAGAAAATCTACCAATCCATGAAATCTGAGATGGTGCTGGAAGGTGAATCCATTTGCAACAAAGTAGGCAAAATCCAGAGTTCTTGCCTCATGGATTTTCCTCTTTAGGAATGCAGGGGGAAGAACAATGTCCTCAATAGGTTTGCCTTTGGGAGGTTGAGGCTTCATTGGCTGAGGGGAAGAGGTGGTTTTCTTCTTCTTTTTGGTTTTTCCTTGGTCAGTGGCAATGGCTTTCCCTTTATCCTATGCCAAAATCTTATGAGTGGGTATAGGAACTCTTTTTGTAGGAGGGGAAGTAGGTTGAGGAGAAGGAGTTCTACCACTAGAGGTTGAGGAAGAATGTAGGGAAATGGATTTTGAAGAGGATGATTGAGAAAGGAGATGGTGGTTTCTCACTTGTTTGTTTAACTCTTGCCATTAGAGAGAATTGGGAAGCTTGAGAGGTTTGAGAAGTATCAAAGCACAGAGAAATCGAGTTTGGGGAGAGTTTGATAGTGAAAATGTGTTGAGAAATTGATTTAGGGATTTAAATGGTACTGTTCAGAGTCGATTTCTAAATCGATTTTATTACACATTTGCACACAAAACTTCGATTGCCAAATCGATTTTGTTACCGTTATTGGAGGGAAATGAAAGGTTTCAGTTACAGTTGCCTCCAATAGCTAGTATTTTTGCAACAGTCATATTGCAAATCGATTCCCAAATCGATTTTCTTAAGTAAATGTTCAATGGATAAATCGATGTCTAAATCGATTTCCATATCAGTTCAGGAAAACTTCTCATAACAGCATCGATTTCCAAATCGATTTCTTTAAAGATATTGACCAATGCAGGTATTCCAATCGACTTCCAAATCGACTTATTAGGCTCGCAGTTTTTATAATTTGACAAAATTGATTACCAACTCGATGCTCGTGCTTGAGTTTGGAAAATTTCTCAAATCTTTGGATTTCTGGGAGAAATAATCGATTATGAAATCAATTTTTTAAAACGATTTTCCATATCCTCAATCGATTCACCAATCGATTGGATTGATGTGTATTTTGTCACATCGATTTTGGTTCAGCATTTATTGCTACCACAGATCACTAAATCGATTATGAAATCGATTGTCATGTTTTATATTTTGACAATTGAGAAACTTTGTAGCATAAATCGCTTGTGAATTCGATTTTGTAATACTAATTTGAAATTTTGACACAGGATAATCGATATGCAAATCGACTTATCTATTGCAAGTTAGTAAATTGAGAGAAAACCTCAATGTCTCAATCGATTTTCTACAGATGTCATATTTCATTTTGATCCATTATACCAAGTTTCATTCTAATTGATCAGATGTATTAATATATTCAAGCATGATATTACCATTTTGGTATTGATCCCTAATGAAATGATGTCTAATCCCTATATGCTTTGTTCTTGAGTGCATAACAGGATTTTTGGGATATTTATGGCATTAGTGTTGTCACACATTATTGGCACAATTCCAAGATCAACACCAAAGTCAAAAAGGTGTTGTTTCATCCATAATATTTGTGCACAACAACTTCCAGCAGCTACATATTCAGCTTCAGTTGTAGAAAGTGCAACACTATTTTACTTCTTGCTATGCCAAGATACAAGTGAATTCCCAAATAGATGGCAAGTACCAGATGTACTTTTTCTGTCTAGTGCAAGTTGATCCCTTAGGATACCATAAACCTAGATTTTTGGTTCCTATTAGATATCTGAAAATTCTTTTGACTGCACTTAGATGGGATTCCTTAGGATTAGTTTGATATCTTGCACACATGCAGACACTAAACATAATGTCAGGTCTACCAGCTGTAAGATATAATAAAGATCCTACCATGCCTCTAACCACAAATTTTCCCTTTTCATCTTTATTCAAATGACAAGCTTGACTCATGGGTGTATCAATAGATGTAAATTTATCAAGGCCAAACTTCTTTAAGAGATCATTACAATACTTGATTTGACTTAGCAAAATACCATTTTTGCTTTGATTGAATTGAAATCCTAAGAAGAAGGTTAATTCTCCCATCATGGACATTTCAAATCTTCCTTTCATCATATTTTCAAATTCTTTGCAAAGCTTACTATTTGTGGATCCAAATATTATGTCATCAACATAAATTTGGACAAGCAGAATGCCTTTTCCCTTTTTCTTTATAAAGAGTGTTTTATCAACATTTCCTCTTAAAAAATTTTGCTGTATGAGGAAATTACAGAGTTTTTCATACCAAGCTCTTGGAGCTTGTTTCAATCCATAGAGAGCTTTTGTTAATTTATAAACATGGTTTGGAAAAGCAAGATCCTCAAATCCTGGAGTTTGACTAACATAAACCTCCTCTTGGATATCTCCATTTAGAAAAGCACTCTTTACATCCATTTGATACAATTTAAAATCCTTCTTCCTTTAGCAACTAGTCTAGCCTTATTTCTTGTTATTACTCCATTCTCATCCATCTTATTCCTAAACACCCATCTAGTTCCAATAATATGTTTGTTTTTTGGTTTAGGAACTAAGATCCATACTTTGTTTCTCTCAAATTGATTAAGCTCTTCTTGCATGGCAATTATCCAATCATTGTCCAAGAGAGCTTCTTTTATATTCTTAGGTTCTACTTGAGAAACAAAAGTTGTGAAATTACAGAAGTGTCTAAGGGATTTTCTAGTAGCAATCCCTTTAGAAATTTCTCCTATGATGTTGTCAATAGGATGGTTTTTGTTGAATTTCCATTCCTTAAGTAAGTCATCTTCCCTTATAGTATATAATCAATGTCAATTGGAGGTAATGTTTCATTTGGTTCTTTTGGATCTGATTCTACAATTTCATCAAGAGAATCACCAACTGTAAGAGTGATACTGTTCAAGTTTTTGCTAAACATTTCATCAAATTTTACATGAACAAATTCCTCTATAGTTTTAGTTCCTTTATTGTAGATCCTATAGGCCTTACTAGATTGTGAATATCCTAGAAAAATTCCCTCATCTGCCTTAGAGTCAAATTTCCCTAGATGCACTTTTCCATTATTCAGTACAAAACACTTGTATCCAAAGACTCTAAAGTAGGCAATGTTTGGTTTTCTACCTTTGTATATTTCATAGGGGGTTTTTCTAAGTATAGGCCAAATTAGAACTATATTTATCACATGAGTAGCTGTGTTTATTATATCAGCCCAAAAGTATTTTGTGTCTAATGGCCAAGACTAACTCAGATTCAGATAGCGATGTGAGTACTACCTCTAATCCATCTTATGAAGAATTGCAGGATGCTTTCAATGAATTGCATGATGAACATATTAAGGTAGTCAAAAAATTGATTTGCACTAAGAAAATGTTAGAAAAATAGTGCATGATGTATAAAGAAATCAAAAAGGATCATAAGTTGCTTGAAGACATGAATGCACTTTTGAAAAAGAAAGCACATGATAGACTCACTAGTTTTATTGAACTTGAAAGAAAGGTTGAATCACTACAATTTGATTTAGCAAAATTTACTAGTGGTAGAAACAACCTGAATGTTCTTCTTGGCAACCAAATGAATGCAAATGAAAAATCTGGAATTGGCTATAGACCAAATAGGAATGCTCAAAAGAATCATAAATTTGTTGGATCAAAGCCAATTCATGATGTTTTCATTAAACCAACTCAAAGTACATCCTCTGCTTTTTCATGCCATTTTTGTTGCAAATAGGGACATATATCTTTTGATTGTAAATTGAAAAAGCTTGCTGACAAGGGATGGAAACAAGTTTGGAGAGTAAAGAAACCTGTTATTGAGACTAACCCTCAAGGACCCAATCTAAATTGGGTACCTAAAACCAAAGTCTGAATTATGTTTTGCAGGTCTGCTTGACATCCAAAACTCACTCATGGTACCTAGACAGTGGATGTTCCAAGCATATGACTGGAGACAAATCAAAATTCATATCTCTGAATTTGAAAGAAGGAGGATATGTAAAGTATGGTGACAAGAACAAAGGCAAAATACTTGGTGTTGGAGACATAGGGAGTGAATTAACAACGGTAATCAAGGATGTTCTCTATGTAAAAGGTTTGAAACACAACCTGCTTAGCATTAGTCAGCTTTGCGATAAAGGCTACCAAGTATATTTTACATCACATACTTGTACACTTAAGCACAAGGAAGATGATAGCATAAAATTGGTAGGTGAAAGGGTAAATAATATATGCATGATTGATCTTGACTCTTTTCCTGCAAATAATGTTTGTCGTTTGTTATCTAAATCTGATGAAGATTGGTTGTGGCACAAGAGAATAACTCACATACATATAAACCATTTTAACAAACTTGTTAGCAAACAACTAGTGCTAGGTCTTCGAAACAGAAAATTTACTAAGGACAAATTATATGACTCTTGTGAGAAAAGTAAATTGGTGAAGTCCTCTTTCCCACCAATAGTCTTAGTACAAACTAATAGAGTTCTACAATTGATTCACATGGATCTATTTGGTCCCTCTCAAGTAAAAAGTTTTGGAGGAAATCTATATGACTATGTTTTAGTTGATGATTTCTCTAGATATACATGGACTTATTTTCTGTCTCACAAAAGTGATGCCTTCTCAATTTTCAAAAAATTTGCAAATCAAGTTAAAAATGAGAAGAATCAGAAAATAGTTTCCATTATGAGTGATCATGGTGGAGAATTTCAAAATGAATTTTTTGACAATTATTGTGATCAAAAAGGAATTCACCACATTTATTCAGCCCCAAGAACTCCACAAGGAAGAATAGAGCTCTAGAATAACTTGCTAGAACAATGCTTAATGACTCTAAGCTTCCAAAATACTTTTGGGATGATGTAATAAACACAACTACTCATGTGATAAATAGAGTTCTAATTAGGCCTATCCTTAGAAAAACACCCTATGAAATATACAAAGGTAGAAAACCAAACATTGCCTATTTTAGAGTCTTTGGATGCAAGTGTTTTGTACTGAATAATGGAAAAGAGCATCTAGGGAAATTTAACTCTAAGGCAGATGAGGGAATTTTTCTAGGATATTCACAATCTAGGAAGGCTTATAGGATCTACAATAAAGGAACTAAAACTATAGAGGAATTTGTTCATGTAAAATTTAATGAAATATTTACCAAAAACTTGAACAGTACCCCTCTTACAGTTGGTGATTCTCTTGATAAATTGTAGAATCAGATCCAAAAGAATCAAATGAAACATTACCTCCAACTAACATAGATTATATAGAACCTATAAGGGAAGATGACTTACCTAAGGAATGGAAATTCAACAAAAACCATCCTATTGACAACATCATAGGAGAAATTTCTAAAGGGATAGCTACTAGAAAATCCCTTAGACACTTCTGTAATTTCACAGCTTTTGTTTCTCAAGTAGAACCTAAGAATATAAAAGAAGCTCTCTTGGAAAGTGATTTGATAATTGCCATGCAAGAAGAGCTTAATCAATTTGAGAGAAACAAAGTATGATCTTAGTTCCTAAACCAGAAAACAAACATATTATTGGAACTAGATGGGTGTTTAGGAATAAGATGGAAGAGAATGGAGTAATAACAAGAAATAAGGCTAGACTAGTTGCTAAAGGCTACAACCAGGAGGAAGGTATTGATTATGATGAGACTAATGCTCGTGTAGCCAGATTAGAAGCAATTAGGATTTTGCTTGCTTATGCTTATATCATGGATTTTAAATTGTATCAAATGGATGTAAATAGTGTTTTTCTAAATGGAGATATCCAAGAGGAGGTTTGTGTTAGTCAAACTCCAGGATTTGAGGATCCTGCTTTTCCAAACTATGTTTATAAACTAACAAAAGCTCTCTATGTATTGAAGCAAGCTCCAAGAGCTTAGTATGAAAAACTCAGTAATTTCCTCATACAACAAACTTTTTTAAGAGGAAATGTTGATAAAACACTCTTTATAAAGAAAAAGGAAAAAGACATTCTGCTTGTCCAAATTTATGTTGATGACATAATATTTGGATCGACAAACAGTAAGCTTTGCAAAGAATTTGAAAATATGATGAAAAGAAGATTTGAAATGTCCATGATGGGAGAATTAACCTTTTTCTTAGGATTTCAAATCAATCAAAGCAAGAATGGTATTTTCCTAAGTCAAATCAAGTATTGTAATGATCTCTTAAAGAAGTTTGGCCTTGATAAATTTAGATCTATTGATACACCCATGAGTCAAGCTTGTCATTTGGATAAAGATGAAAAGGGAAAATTTGTGGATATGACCATGTTTAGAGGCATGATAGGATCTTTATTATATCTTACAACTAGTAGACCTGACATTATGTTTAGTGTCTGCATGTGTGCAAGATATCAAGCTAATCCTAAGGAATCCCATCTAAGTGCAGTCAAAAGAATTTTCAGATTTCTAATAGGAACCAAAAATCTAAGTTTATGGTATCATAAGCAATCAACTTGCACTCTTGTTGTTAGACAGAAAAAGTACATCTGGTACTTGTCATCTATTAGGGAATTCACTTGTATCTTTGCATAGCAAGAAGCAAAATAGTGTTGCACTTTCAACAGCTGAGGTTGAATATGTAGCTGCTGGAAGTTATTGTGCACAAATATTATGATGAAACAACACCTTTCTGACTTTGGTGTTGATCTTGGAATTGTGCCAATAATGTGTGACAACACTAGTGGCATAAATATCACAAAGAATTTTGTTATGCACTCAAGACCAAAGCATATAGAGATTAGACATCATTTCATTAGGGATCAATACCAAAATGGTAATATAATGCTTGAATATATTAATACATCTGATCAAAGCTCTAAAAGGAGACTTTGGTGTTGATCTTGGAATTGTGCCAATAATGTGTGACAACACTAGTGGCATAAATATCACAAAGAATTCTGTTATGCACTCAAGAACAAAGCATATAGAGATTAGACATCATTTCA
Source organism: Cicer bijugum (assembly GCA_037974875.1). NCBI lineage: Eukaryota > Viridiplantae > Streptophyta > Magnoliopsida > Fabales > Fabaceae > Cicer > Cicer bijugum. The sequence goes on along the minus strand of JBBPBT010000564.1, from coordinate 208,105 downwards.
TTAGGGATCAATACCAAAATGGTAATATAATGCTTGAATATATTAATACATCTGATCAATTAGCTGATATCTTTACCAAAGCCCTACCCAAAGAAATTTTCTTCTATATTAGAATTAAACTTGGTATAATGGATCAAAATGAAATATGACATCTATAGAAAATCGATTTGTCTGAAGTTTTTCTGAAACTATATAAACTGAATCAATCACAATTTTTATAACATATAGAAAGAACTGAAAGAATTTCATTAGCTTTTCGAAAAATACACTTTGAGAAAAATTGTTGTAACTCACAAACATTATTGGCAAATACTTAGTGTGAGAATTCATTGTGATTGAATCAAGTGTTTTAGTCTTTTTGAAAGAACCATCTTTGTAAATGAAAGATAGTGGAAATCCAGTATTGTGAAACTAGTGGTCATCTTTTAGAGTGTATGTGATATCATCTAAAAGAGATCTCAATCTAATCTTGCTAGAGCTTGGTGATTAGTTCTTAAGGATAGATTGGTTGTTGTTGTAGATTAATGTTGAGTTAGATGTATAGGCATTGAAGTGCTGGAAAGTCTGTAAACATACTCAAATCATTTCTAATAAAGGCTGGAATCAGTAAGTGATTTCGGGACTGGATGTAGACTATCGAATAGATAGTTGAACCAGTATAAAAATCTCTGGTGCACACTTCTCTATCTCTATACTCTTTATCTTGATAATACATGTGTTCTTGAATCTCAGTTTTGAATAAGTTTTGAATCTATACTCTTAATCTTGATAATACATGTGTTCTTGAATCTCACTTTTGAATAAGTTTTGAATTTATACTCTTTATCTTGATAATACATGTGTTTTTGAATATCAGTTTTGAATAAGTTTTGAATCTATTATTGTTAAATTGGAATTAATATTAAACAAGTTGGTTTTAATATTAAATTTGTAACACCCCGTTTTTTGAAAGCGAGGGTGTATTTTTTTTCAAAAGAAATTAAAATAAAACAGAGAAATAAATACGTAAATACCTTTGGATAAATATCTAAGTCATTTCAATTTATAAGCAGCGGAAAAGTTTTTCGAAATATGAATCCCAAGTATTTACACCTCAAAAATGGTACATGGAACCCATCGAAAATAAACTGTCATGCTGACAATATTAGTAAAGATACAATTTTCCAATTTAAAATACACACAATTCAAAAGAAAGACATTTGTTTCCTCTATGTCAATCTAATCTGATCATTCTACAAAACACACTAAACACCCTGAGTGATCTCCACGCACCCCGTGAGATCCTCCTAACGTAGCTCCAGTCAAACATTCTCATCTGCATCCCCATCCACAGGGTATGAACCAGTAGGATAGTCCTGGCTCTCATCTGAGGGCAAAGCCCAGATTTCCACAATAGTTGTAAAGGATCACCAACCGAAATTAACAGTTAACACATAACATTTAAGTTTAAATGCACAAAATACATTTTCAACTTAGCATGCACCTTAAAAGGATTTTCCATATGCTAAAAGTTCATATAATGCTTGCCAAATGTAAATGAAATCAAAAGAAAGTTTTCAATCCATCAAGTAATACGTAACTCACCAAAATATGGATAAATCAATTGAGCAATCAATTATCTAACTCAAAATATGATTTTCCACTAAGCCAATCGATCGGGGAAATCAATTTCCTGAAAGTTTTTAGTGAAAACTGAACTCTGGGCTTAAATCAATCGATTGGGTAAATCGATTGACTCAATCGATTGGGTAAATCGATTTCCTGACAGACAGAGCCCCTGTATTGAATTCAATCGATTGGGCAAATCGATTTCGTGAAAGACAAAGCCCCTGACTTGAATCCAATTGAATCCAATCGATTTATCAAATCGATTTCTTAAATGATTTTGAAAGACAACTTACAAAATCAGTTGGATAAATCGATTTCGTGCAAAACAGGGCCCCTGTAACTCATCAAATCGATTTGATAAATCGATTTCCCTGTATATTCTTTCAAGAATACATAAACTAACTCAATCACATTCAAACACCACTCCAAACCTTAACACTTAGCAATACCCATACAATCACCACGACATTATGAGTTTCGAAAACGTTTTACAATCTAACATAATATCACACAATTCCAAAACATAACTCTTAGAACAATCAACACAATGACAATTTGAATCAAACACACTTACACATAGTTTCAAACCGTAACACTTAGCAAAATCAACACAATCATAATTTACCTCAATCACAACTCGTGTGCCAATCACTCTAATGCAATGCGTATATGCCAAAATGCATGGACTCGGAATTCCAAACCAAAACCCTCCTCGAAGGGCCGTAAATCATAATTGTACCGCCTATCACTGGCCAAAGTACCAATTACCGAGGTGCCACCTATCACGGGTCAGCACGATTTACCAAAAGAAAAGCGTAAATCGTAAACGTACCACCTATCACGGGTTAGTACTGTTTACTGAGGTGCCACCTATCACGGGTCAGCACGATTTACCAAAAGAAAAGCGTAAGTCGTAAGGGTACCGCCTATCACAGGCCAAAGTACTACTTACCGAGGTGCCACCTATCAAGGGTCAGCACAACTTACCAAAAAGTAAATCGTAAATGTACCACCTATCACGGGTCAGTACAGTTTACCGAGGTGCCACCTATCACGGGTCAACACAATTTACCAAATGAAATGCATGAGCATACACTAACTCCATTCACAACAAGCGTTGAGTAAATGCAGATATTAAAAGATTCTCCATTTTTAATACTCATTTACTTAACCGATTTTCACACCAAAACATTAAGCAAACATACATATTAAGAGATTCCTCATTCTTAATATACTTTTGACTTAATCAATTTCCACAACAAAACACATCTCAAGTTTCATCAGTTATCAATTTAGAACATGTCAAAACAACGAACACACATCAACACAATCCACCACTCAAACGCACAAGTTTCATTCATTCAAAATCATACATAAATGAGTTTAAAATTCATTTTCCACAAAACATTACTTTAACCCTAACCAAATTCTTTTCCACACAACAACAGATAAGTCCCTAAATGTAAACTAAAAGTTTGGAAGGAGCCCTTACCTTCACTTTAGCTTTTTCGTTCGATTTCGGTACCGTGAGCAAATCCGGTAAAAATCTCTGCTCGTAACGCCACTTCCAAAGTTAACTCACTAGCACCGTAGTGTAGCGGTGAGCAACTTTCCCTTCTATCACTTCTTGAAATGATGCTTAGATCTAGATGAAACGGGGAGATTTGAGTTTGAATTCCTAATACCGTTTTTCTCCGTTTTCGAATCAAAGAGGAAGAGTGAAGTTGAGTAGTCCTTGTCCTATCACCCACTAAGCCTTGGGTTTCTATTCTTGAGAAAAAGAAGCAAAGAAAAGCGAAAATGGAAGAAGGGGAAAAAGGGGTTCACGCGAGGCTGAAGGAGGAAGATGGAAAATTCTATTTTCTCTCATTTCTCTTTCTTTCCTTTGTTTTTCTTTTCTTTCTATTTCCTTCCTTCCCTTTTCTTTATATATAAACATATACATATATATATATTAATAATAATTAACAAATATCTCCAAATCTTTAGATATTTATTAAATTACCCTTTCACCCATAACGCATTAAACTCTTCGCAAAAGATTCATTGCAGTTAATTTAATTTATTTATCGACGAGTAATTCTAATCGGGCATCAAAATATCTTTTTGGGCATTTAAGCTCACAAAATATTAATAACTTGGCTAAAAAGCCTCCGAGTTCAATACTCAAAATACACTAAAATACAAAAAGTGTAATTTAAAATTATGGGTCTTACAAAATTCATCACTTAGGAAGGTATTGGATAATCTGGTTAATAATATTGTGTACAACTTCCTAAGGATAGAGGTCATTCTACCAACAAATAATACTTTGAGTGACACCCAAATCTAGTGTAAACTTTAAGGAAGCGTCTTGCAACACTTTGAGAATGCAACTCCATGTTTTGTGGGCTGTCACTACATGTTTTTTATTTCTATCTACAATAATGAGTGTCACTAAAAAATAGATAAATATAAATAAAATATTTATCTATTCCTACAGTATTGTCTGTCACTAAAAATAAGATAAATTTAAATAAAAAATTAATCTATTATTAAGGTATTGTCTGTCATTAAAACTTATTATTTATTAAATTTATTTTATCTCCATACGAATTGTAATTTTAAATTATTAAAAGCAATAAATTAAATTTAAATTTCTAATTACTTTACTTGCATAGCACAAAGTGAAAGCATTTAAACTAAATTTAATGTTGAATCAATATTTGGCGCACATACTAGAAGAAACTCAAAATAGCCGAGTCCATCATGAGTTGAGTACTTCCATACATCACCAAAGTGCCCTGGTCTCTCCTTCCAAGGTCCAACAGCCGCTTTCCATCGATATTCATTAACCAATGTCTTTCGACCAAACAACCACCTGATGCAATATAATAAAAAATAGCATTCCAAAATGTTATTTGATCAATAATTAGATTGCTTATGCACAAACTAGAAGAGTGAACTGGAAAATGAAATTGCAAATGATGCTTACTTAAACTACAATATGCACTACAGAATTTAAAGATTGTAAAAAGTAGATACATCATCTCAGTACATCAAAACTCAAATTTCACTAAAATCAACTCTCTTGTCAAGAAGAGGAGAAGAAAATCAAGAAAACCATTCTTTGAGAACTAAATAAATGTAAATTGAGGATTGTGAGGTATATGTGAAATCAAGTATTTACGAACTATTACAATTAAAATGCATATTCTGCTTTCACATTTCTATCCATTTTTCTATCCTTATAAGTGAGCGTACCAGTACCATATACAACATATGCAAGACTAGAACACGTAACACAGAACAAAAATAACCAAGTAAATAGATTTCATGATAGATATAAATTATTAAACACTAAAAGCTGCAAAACCGATTTAATATCGCATTGCATGGTTATAGGCTTGTACATAGATATGTATGCATTTTGTGTGTTCAGATGTTATAGAAATGGAATTCCACATAAGCCGATATTCAAATGATATTTCAATATAATTTCAATTTTATATCAAGCAATCAAATCACAGTTCCATGAAATTTTTGCCTTCCAAGTAAATACTTCTTTGATTCAGGTTCCAATGAAACAGCTCTAACTTGAATTGTCTATAATCATTGTTGTAACGATTGGGTGGTGGGTGGGGGGGGGGGGGTCAGTCCCCTCTTCCGTCAGCTATAGATCGGAATTTAAAATTAAAAATAACAAAAATCTGCCAAGCTATGGTAAATAACAGTTATCACTTGATCCATTACTAGTAACCATAAGTGATTTGGACAATTCAAAGAGAAAGAAGAATGAAAATATAAACAGTAACACACTCTTCACATCACACAAATGTGAAGTGAATTCCAACCGGACGATCATTTGAACCATCTAAAAAATCCATTGTATACACATAGAGAGAGAGAGAGAGTGATAATACTGAAAATCAGAATTAAAGAAACACAAGAATGAATCAAGAATCAGTACCCTAACCCAGAATCAATGTGATTCACATTCTGATTAGGCTTTAGTATGGATCTTTATTGAATTGAATAGAATGGAAGGGATGGAAGAATTACAGAGGATCCCGCGATCCTGTTCTAGTTCTAACTCTCAATTAGAACTAACATTCTATTTATAGTATTCCTAACTGCTAACTGTTTTTGTACAGCTGTCAGAGAATTGCAATTAGGAAGGTTTCAACCAAACCTTCCTATTCCCTCTTCTATATACATTTTTACTAATAGGCTTTGGCCTAATTGTATCAATACCCTCCCCTAAAAGAAATAACTTGTCCTCAAGTGGAAAATCTGGGAAGTTTTCTTGTATTGTAGCAGCCAATTCCCAAGTGCTTTCATGTAGAGAAAGATCCTTCCATTTTACCAAGACTTCAACATGACCTTGATTAACTTTTCTATTGTCAGTAATGTCTTCTGGTTGTACTTGTAACTCCAATTCTTCATTCAGCATAGGGGGTAAAGGTTGAGGTTGTTGTTGAGGTTTCAGAGCCTTCTTTAATAAGGACACATGGAAAACATGGTGAATTTTAGAATGTGCAGGTAGAGCTAAATTGTAGGCGACAGTACCCACCCTTGTGACCACCTGGTATGGACCATAAAATCTAGGAGCAAGCTTAGCATAAGGTCTTGAAGCTAAAGACTTCAATTTATATGGTTGTAGTTTGAGATAAACCCAATCATCCACTTGAAATTCTACTGCCCTTCTATGCTTGTCCGCATGTCGTTTCATTTGATTTTCTAAATGGAGATATCCAAGAGGAGGTTTATGTTAGTCAAACTCCAGGATTTGAGGATCCTGCTTTTCCAAACTATATAAACTAACAAAAGCTCTCTATGTATTGAAGCAAGCTCCAAGAGCTTGGTATGAAAAACTCAGTAATTTCCTCATACAACAAACTTTTTTAAGAGGAAATGTTGATAAAACACTCTTTATAAAGAAAAAGGAAAAAGACATTCTGCTTGTCCAAATTTATGTTGATGACATAATATTTGGATCGACAAACAGTAAGCTTTGCAAAGAATTTGAAAATATGATGAAAAGAAGATTTGAAATGTCCATGATGGGAGAATTAACCTTTTTCTTAGGATTTCAAATCAATCAAAGCAAGAATGGTATTTTCCTAAGTCAAATCAAGTATTGTAATGATCTCTTAAAGAAGTTTGGCCTTGATAAATTTAGATATATTGATACACCCATGAGTCAAGCTTGTCATTTGGATAAAGATGAAAAGGGAAAATTTGTGGATATGACCATGTTTAGAGGCATGATAGGATCTTTATTATATCTTACAACTAGTAGACCTGACATTATGTTTAGTGTCTGCATGTGTGCAAGATATCAAGCTAATCCTAAGGAATCCCATCTAAGTGCAGTCAAAAGAATTTTCAGATTTCTAATAGGAACCAAAAATCTAAGTTTATGGTATCATAAGCAATCAACTTGCACTCTTGTTGTTAGACAGAAAAAGTACATCTGGTACTTGTCATCTATTAGGGAATTCACTTGTATCTTTGCATAGCAAGAAGCAAAATAGTGTTGCACTTTCAACAGCTGAGGTTGAATATGTAGCTGCTGGAAGTTATTGTGCACAAATATTATGATGAAACAACACCTTTCTGACTTTGGTGTTGATCTTGGAATTGTGCCAATAATGTGTGACAACACTAGTGGCATAAATATCACAAAGAATTTTGTTATGCACTCAAGACCAAAGCATATAGAGATTAGACATCATTTCATTAGGGATCAATACCAAAATGGTAATATAATGCTTGAATATATTAATACATCTGATCAAAGCTCTAAAAGGAGACTTTGGTGTTGATCTTGGAATTGTGCCAATAATGTGTGACAACACTAGTGGCATAAATATCACAAAGAATTTTGTTATGCACTCAAGACCAAAGCATATAGAGATTAGACATCATTTCATTAGGGATCAATACCAAAGTGGTAATATAATGCTTGAATATATTAATACATCTAATCAAAGTTCTAAAAGGAGACTTTGGTGTTGATCTTGGAATTGTGCCAATAATGTGTGACAACACTAGTGGCATAAATATCACAAAGAATTCTGTTATGCACTCAAGAACAAAGCATATAGAGATTAGACATCATTTCATTAGTGATCAATACCAAAATGGTAATATAATGCTTGAATATATTAATACATCTGATCAAAGCTCTAAAAGGAGTCATTCTCGTAGAACTGTTGTAATTTGAATTGAACCAAAACTCTGCTCAATGTATCCAATCTAACCATTGCTTTGGTTTAGGCCCTACAAAGCATCTAAGGTATGTCTCCACACATCTATTAGCCACTTCAGTTTGGCCATCTGACTGTGGGTGATAAGAAGTGCTCAACTTCAGTTGGGTACCAGCCATTTTAAACAATTCTTTCCAAAACTGGCTGAGAAATAAAGAATCCCTGTCAGAAACTATAGTAGTTGGGAACCCATGTAACCTAACCACTTCTTTCAAAAAGACAGTAGCTACATCTTTGGCTGAATAAGGATGTCCTAGTGTAAGGAAATGTGCATATTTTGTTAGTCTATCAATGACTACAAATATGGTATCCTTACCTTTAATTTTAGGAAGGCCTCCTATAAAATCCATTGAAATATCCATCCAAACTTGTGTCGGTATTGGTAGAGGTTGCAACAAACCAGCAGGGGCCAATGTAGAGTACTTATTTTTCTGACACACTTCACATCTCTCAACAAAATCCTTGATGTCTGCCTTCATACCTTCCCAAAATAAGAAACTAGCAATCTTCTTGTAAGTTCTAAAATGTCCTGAATGGCCTCCCATAGGTGTCTCATGGCATTCAGCCATAATAACAGGAATTCTGTTTGACAATTTAGATACCACCAATTTGTCCTTATAGTACAAAATGCCTTTCTTCAAATGGAAATCTGGGTGTGTGGTAGGCGCAATGATTAAATCTTGCATGACTTTTAACCACTTTGGATCTTGCTCCAATTCTTGAATCCAGGATTCAGATTCTGCCACTGTCAATATAGAAATGGGAGCATACATCATTCTCCTAGAAAGAGCATCAGCCACAAAATTTTCAGTCCTTGGTTTGTATTGGATTTCAAAATCCAATCCCACTAACTTCACAACCCCTTTGAATTGTTCATCAGAAAATAACCTTTGTTCTGTTAAAAACTTCAAACTTTTCTGATCTGTTTTGATAATAAAATGCCTCCCCATCAGATAATGTCTCCATTTTTGTATGGCTTGGACCAAAGCCATTAATTCTCTCTCATAAACAGATTTTTGTTGAGCCCTTAAGGAAAGCCCTTTGCTCCAAAATGCTAAAGGCCTTCCCTCTTGCATCAAAACTGCCCCTAGACCTTTGCAGGAAGCATTAGTTTCCACTATGAATTCCTTATTAAAATCAGGTATTGCCAACATTGGTAGAGATACCATAGCAGCCTTCAACTTTTCAAAAGCAGATGTAGCCTCTGCAGTCCAACTGAAAGAATCTTTCTTGAGTAAATATATCAAAGGTTTTGCTATCTTGCCATAATTCTGAACAAACCTTCTATAATAACCTGAGAGCCCTAAGAACCCTCTCAACCCTTTTATATTCCTTGGTTGTGGCCAAGACTTCATAGCTTCCACTTTAGAACAGTCAGTAGAAACACCATCTCCTAAAATGATGTGGCCCAAATACTCAATACTTGTTTGCCCAAAGCTGCATTTCTTGAGGTTTGCCTTCAACTTATTCTCCGTTAACACTGTTAAGATGACTTGTAAATGGTCTTTATGGGATTCCAAATCAGGGTTGTATATTAAAATGTCATCGAAAAACACTAGTGTGAATTTCCTCAAATATGGTTTCAAGATTTCATTCATCAAAGCTTGAAACGTGGAGGGGGCATTAGTGAGTCCAAAAGGCATAACTAAGAATTCATAATGCCCCTCATGAGTCCTAAATGCTGTCTTCTCGACATCTTCCAATCTCATCCGTATCTGATGATAACCTGACTTCAAATCATGTTCAGAAAAAACCTTTGCTCCTCCCAATTCATCTAACAACTCTTCAATTATAGGAATTGGAAATTTGTTTGGAATGGTGACCTTGTTGAGTGCCCTATAATCCACACAAAATCTCCAACCTCCATCTTTTTTCTTCACTAGAATGATAGGGCTAGAATAAGGGCTAATATTGTTTCTGATCACCCCAGCATCTAACATTTCAGCTACAAGTTTCTCAATTTCTGTTTTCTAAAAATGAGGACATATGTAAGGCCGAATGTTGGGTATTTCAGCTCCCTCCTTTAGTTTGATAGCATGATCATGCTTTCTAAAAGGGGGTAACCCCTGGATATCTTGGAACACTTCATGGTGTTGCTCTAGGATCCTCTTCAATGCTTCTGGAACCCTTCATTTTGTTTACTTCCCTCTTCTATAACACAGTGTAACAATAGCCCTTCCCCCTCTTGTAACAGAACTTGCCTGAAAGCTCCATAGGACAGCTCTGTCTTTGTTAATGCAGGATCTCCTGCTACTGTGATTCTAGAACCTCCTCTCATAAGGGTTAACTCCATTCTGCCAAAGTCAGCCTTTACTTCTCCCAAACTAGCTAACCAGTCTAAACCCAACACTAGGTCCACTCCTTTTAATCCAAACAAATAGAAGTCTTGAATAACTTCTAATTGTTGTAAATATAGTTTGAGTTGGGTACATTTTCCTCTATTTTGAACTTTATGGCCATCTCCCACTTCTACTACATAGGCTGGAGTATCGTCTACTTTCAGTTTCAACCTGTCCACTGAATCCTTTGCAATGAAATTGTGTGATGCCCCACAATCTATCAATATCACAACAGGTTGATCTTTTATTATTCCTCCTACCTTCCATGATTTACTAGATGTGAAGCCTGTCATGGAGTACATTGATAGTTGCAAGAAATTTAGTGTCTCTATCTCATCTCCTCCTTCTAAATCATTCACCTCATCATCCCTTTCAGCTAAAATAAGCATTCTCATTTGTCTATTTTTACACATATGATCTTTATTAAAGGGTTCATCACACCTAAAACATAACCCTTTTTCTCTCTTTTCCCTCATTTCATCACTAGTCAGCTTCTTATACTCCCCCCTACTTCTTATACTTCCCCATTCACACTTCCTACAGAGGACCCTTCTCCTTTACTACTAGTGGTTGTCTGTGGTTCTACAGTGACAACTCTACTGTAATTGTTGTTTCTATAGGACCCTGAAAATTTGGTGTTACCCATATAGGGCCTCTTTGTTACTACTGAATTCTTTTGTTCAATGAGAATCGCCTTTTGAATTACCTCAGTTAAGGTTTTCAGCTCATATAATCTCACTTCCACCCTAATTTCTTCCCTTAATCCATTAAGAAATATGACTTTGACAAAATCTTGGTCAATTACTTTCAATGCCCCCACATATTTCTCAAATTCCTCCACATATTCATCACACTTTTTTCTTGTTTTAAAGAAAGTAACAACTCATAAGGGTTTTGTATCATAGAAGGCTGAAAACGTCTTACCACAGCAATTTTGAAGCTTTCCCAAGTGCGAGACAAATTACAGCGTTCCCACCACTGGTACCAGCTGAGGGCTCTTCCTTCTAAGGCAATCATGGTGGCTTGCATCTTTTCTTCATTAGTGACATCCCTAAGAAGAAAATATCGCTCCAATTTCTAGACCCATCCAAAGGCATCTTCCCCAGAAAAAATTGGAATTTCCAGTTTTCTCCACCTATCATGATTTCTGTGTTGTGGGCGACTGTGGTGTTCTTCCTCATTCTCATTTTCGTCTCCCATGGAAGCATTTTCTTCATTAATCCTTAATTTGGTTGCTATCGCCTCTAACAACGTCTCTGTCCTCCTCAATCGCGCCTCATTCATCTCTATACGATTGCGCATATCTTTTCGTTCTTGACGTAATTCTTCACGTTCTTGGGTCCAGTTTTCATCTTCTCTAGCCATCCTCCTCGTAACAACCATAAGCACTCTGGCAGCAACGTGTGAGATCCCAAATCCTCAGGCACCAAGAATTTGCTCTGATGCCAGTGATAATACTGAAAATTAGAATTAAAGAAACACAAGAATGAATCAAGAATTAGTACCCTAACCCTGAATCAATGTGATTCTGATTAGGCTTTAGTATGGATCTTTATTGAATTGAATAGAATGGAAGGGATGGAAGAATTACAGAGGATCCCGCGATCCTGTTTTGGTTCCACAACCAGTGTTAACATTCCCAATCTCTAACTAACTCTCAATTAGAACTAACATTCTATTTATAATATTCCTAACTGCTAACTGTTTTTGTACAGCTGTCAGAGAATTGCAATTAGGAAGGTTTCAACCAAACCTTCCTATTCCCTCTTCTATATACATTTTTACTAATAGGCTTTGGCCTAATCCTATCAGAGAGAGAGAGAGAGAGAGCAAAACTATAGCATTAAAATTAAAGCTATAGCAACGTAATTAAGAAATAAGAGCTGAAAAAATGCTAATTTAAAAGCAGCAGTAACTCACATCTTGAGCCATTTGGCTCACTATATCTACAAAATTTGACGCTACTTTCTCAGCAGAAGCTTTATCTAAGAATGTCACAGAATCTAATGCTACTTTACACTTTAGAAATGGTAATTCACCCCGAATCTAAAAACACAGCCAATAACAAAAAATCAGTCCATTATCTCAAAAACGGAGAAATCATCATAACATTGAATCCTCACCTAAACTACACAAATTTATAATAAAAATACACAATATGAAAGTTGCAACACAAACTATCCATATAGACACTTCACAAAGATATTTCCTCTCCACCAACAAAAAGTAGCGCCGGGAGGATTTTGAAATTTCTTCCCTTTGCATTATCCAAATAAATAAATAATGAAAAAGGAAATTAAAATATTGTCGCAACAACAATGATAGAAGAAACCAAAACTGAATAAATACTACCATGAACTTACCGCCCAGCTATATTTGTATAAAAAAACACACAGTATGCCAAGACTATATTTGTATAAAAAGACATTTATAAATAATAACTGCAAGACAAGATTAGACAAAATAAACTTATGGCCCAGATAAACAACACACAGTATGCCAAATGAACATCCAAGTCTTAAATCACGTTAAATATTTTTCCTTTTATGCAAACATCATCTTAATAAAGAATAGAGGTTAATGCAATAAAATGGCCAATACAAAATTCAAGCTTGTACTACCAGTAAGTCATTTGCTAAGGTCAAAAAAGGAATTTTAAAATAAGGTATTCAATATTGATAACTATCTCACGCAACTGTGAATGAGAAAGAAAAGGTTGTTTAACACGCATCTCTAGACAAAGGTAGTTTAACAGACCAAAATACTAAGCACATAAGCAGCTACTAAAACTAACCTTATTCGTTCTAACTCCGTGTTTTCATATATTTTACTGTCGTAGGGAAGACTAGGCACTTCTTCTGTTCAGCAATAGCTACACCAAAAGAAAATACCAGAATGAGTAGCCAAACAAGTCTCAAACACCAATCGGAAACAATCATACATAAGCAACTTATACAATGACAGCATGTTTTCTCACAATAATTTTGAATTTAAAAAAATCAGCCAAAGAGATGGCATTTTCATCCCAACATAAGAATGCTTTGTCAAAAATAAAAGGCAAGTGTGCATATTCAACAACCTTAGTCATAAAATAATCATCCATAGAATGAACTCGTGGAGCACCACCATACCTCTAGATAATGCAATATCTTTACCAACTGCCAAGTAACTCTTAACTACCTGAAGAGGACACAAAATATTAGCAAAAATAATAAAAGCACAATGATGAACAACCTGAAATAGAACAAAAGATATTACTCCGGTTGAACGGGACTCATTCTTAGAGTCATTACTTTTGTTGACGTCGAGAGAGTGCTTTGGTTTTTCTGAGAGAAATTATAAGAAATTAAGAATCCCTAAAAAATAAACATATATAATTGGTGATAGATGCAATTGAAGAAACTGAAATTAAAAACCTATAAAATGTTGAACAACCTGAAATACAAATGGGGTCGATTTTAAGATCGTGATTGAAGTAATGGAAATTTTTTGAAATGAACGACAAATACCACAAAAGGAAGTCACACAACATTGTAGAATGAATCTCTCCGAGACGGCGAAGAAACAATGATGCGATCGACAATCAGTGAAAGCAAGCAAAACAATACGATGTAACTATAAATCAGATCTGAAACCAAAGAAAATGTAAAAAAACAGACACAAATCTGCAAATTGAAAATGCAAATTTTCAGAAAACAAAACACACAAACACTGAACTAGAAATCCAGATTTGCAATTTGGAAAAGAGAAAACAAAACACAGAACTAGAAATATAGAAAATGATGAAGAAATGAGAACCAGAATCAGTTAAAGTTCAATAAATTAAACCAGAACCAGAATCGAAAAAACGATGAAGAAATCAGAAAAGCTTTAGTGATCGAACTGGGCAAATTTGAGAAGAAAGAGGGGAAAAAAAAGCTTCAGAGATCGAAATAGGAAAGAAAAACGAAAAAGATAAAAATGTAGCTGACCTTATTTGCATATACGAGCGCAATAGAGAAGAAGAAAATGAAAGAGGTTATTGATTTTGTGTAGGGATGGCAACGGGGCGGGGCAGGGACGGTTTTAAGCATTACCAACCCCGCATCCGCACCCGTCGGGGGTGATTTTCTAACATCCACCCTGCACCCAATGGGGACGGGTTTCCACGCCCCGCACCCGTCGGGGGTGATGTGTTCATCAATGAATTTTTTTATTTATAGCATAAAAAATCAATAATTTGATTAAATAATAACATTCAACATAACTTCTAAAATTACAATAATGAAAATAATAAAATTACAATATCTTCAAATTTTTTAAGTTTGCTACAAGTCATAATATTTTGATGAAGAAAAGTTCAATTCGAACAAAAATTCTAAATATTCAAAGTTCAAACGAACTAATCAATCAAAACAGTAAAAAGTTCCAAATCATCAAAACAAAAAGGTTCTAAATAAAGATTTTCTAACAATCATCTTCATCTTCAAGACGAGAATTGGAAAGTGAAGTAACATCACTGATCAACAATTCACCTATATTAAAAAATAAAAGTTAAATATTAACATTTAACATGACAAATTTAAATCAATGTAGAGAATAGAATACCTTCATCGTCAGACTCTATATCATTGAGTAAAATAGCATTTTCATTATCAACTTTAGAATTTGAATCACCTATCAATATCAACATAGTACAATATAAACAACAATAATTTAAGATATACAAAATTATTAGCTATTTCAAATATATTAAAATTTAAATGAATAATTTAAAATAAATATCAGTCTTCTCAGCACTCCATAACCAACTTCTAGCACACATCAAGGCCTCTAAAGTAGTCCAATGAAGTCGGCTTCGATGAGGGCTTAAGATATGTCCGCCGGTACTGAATGCAGATTCAGAAGCTACAGTAGAAACAAGAATTGCCAATACATCCTTTGCAATGGTTTGAAGTGTTGGATACTTAACACCATTCAACTTCCACCACAACAAAATATCAAAATCAGGACTTCTTGGCAAACCTTCCTCCTCTAAATAAACATCCAACTCTGTTTTGATAAACGAAGTTCTAGCTTTTTTTTTCTTCTGACATACAAATCATAGTCTTCTAAACCATCATCCTCAACATTACTAAAGTGGACATCCAACATTTGAGAATCACTACTAGAACCATTATTCATTTTCAATTGATATTCATAAAGCAAATCATAACACAACTGTTGAATCGACTTAACTTTGTCATTAGCATCATTCCCGTACAACTTAACATAATAATATTCAAGCAACTCTATTTTGTACCTAGGATCCAAAACAACAGCAACTCCCATTATTTCATGAACCACATTCCAATATTTTTCAAATTTTCCCAACATATTCTCTGCCATTTTTTTTTATCAATGCATCAGAGGATTTAATCCACTCATTTATTGCAATTTTGATCATACAAATTTTAGGAAAATCTTGATTGGAAGTTGGATAATTAGTGCCAGAGAACACTTCAGTGATAGAATTGAACAATTTCAATTTGCCACAAATATCTTTTGCAAATTTCCAATGTAAACTTGTAGGCAAACAAGTGTATTGGGATTCACGTTGCCTTAATCGACTAAATACATCTTCATACAAAATGGCAACATCAAGCATCTTGTAAGTTGAATTCCATCTAGTCGGACAATCTAAAACCAAATTCTTAGTGCAAGAGATTCGTAATTGTTTGGTATGAAAGTCATGAGCTTCCCTGATCAAGTTTTTGATTTAAGTCCCAAACATATAGTACACATGAAATATTTGCTGTATCTAATGTTTTGAATTGAGAAACATTTCAGGCAAACATGAAGACACCACACACATGGAACAATAGCTTGCAACTCAAGGAATCAACCAAAAGTTGGAAGATGCACTTGAGGAAGTTGCAAAATTGTATAGTGGTATTAGGTGTCAAAGTATCAAGTTGAGTAGACTAATCACTAGAGTCTCACACTTAAGTCTTTGCCAATGAACTTTTATCATTCATTCAAGTTTTATGAAACTCAACTCTGAAACAATCGCATAGACAATTGATTGATTGGTTCATCAATCGAATGGCTTATAGACTGTTAAAAATAACTGAGGTCTGTAACAGGCTCACTCGATTTCACAATGGATTGACACTTCGATTGACGCTAAAGTTTGAGTTACAAAGAGCACTCAGTTTGTGCCAACTCGATTGACCACTCGATTGTCCACTCAATTGGCAACTTGATTGTTTGCAGTATCTGAGTCACTTTGATCACGATACTCGATTGACATATCGATTGATGATATTTTTCAAGTTACAGTGAGCACCCAGTTTTGGACAACTCGATTGCACACTCGATTGGAAGGAAATTATAGCATCAGGTCTGAATCACTTTGATCACGACACTCGATTGACAAATCGAGTGATGCTATTTCTCAAGTTACAGTGAGCACCCAGTTTTGGCCAACTCGATTGCTCACTCGATTGAAAGGAAATCATAGCATCATGTCTGATTCAGAAATTGAATGAATCAATTGTCCAATCAAGTGAAGCTTATATAATTCAAGTTTCTAGAAACACAGGACATACGACACTCGATGCAGCAATCGATTATGCCTTTATAAACTCGATTGGGCAATCGACTGTCCTGGTGTTTTCCTTGAATATATATATAAGATGTTTCAATCATTTTAAACAAAATACTCTTGCACAAAACTTTTCATAATTTTCAGAATCTTTTTGCTCTCAATTTTTGCATACCTCTGAAAACACTTTGAAAGAAAAGTTTCTCAACACACAAAAATATTCATTGGCAATTCAATTTTTTGTGTGATGCTAGAGTGATTGAATACAATTCTTGATACTTCTTTTCTTTGTTCATGTAAAAGACAATTCTTTGTAATTGAAATTGTAGAAAATCCAGTTTGGAAACTGGTGACTATCCTTGTTGGTGTTATATCATCAAGAGGAAGTTTTACTTTGATCTTGTGTGAGTTTGGGGAAAAACTCCAAGGATCAAGTGGTGACAAGATAGGAGTGAAGGGAGTTAGATTGATAGGTCGTGTAGAAGACTGGAAAATCTGTAAAAGTACTCGAATTCATTCTATAGCAAAAGGCTGAAATCACATTGTGATTTCGGGATTGGATGTAGGTCATTAGATTAACGGCTGAACCAGGATATATCGCGGTGCAATCTTTCTTATCCCTTCTCTTTAATTTTCAGTATTGTATACCTGCTTATTCTTGTATGCTTCTTGATAATTTTGTATGTGATTTTAAATTTCCGCTGTGTATGAGTTGTATGAATGTTGCATGATTAATATGGGAATTATGTCGAACTAGTTGGATTTGATCTTAATTCTCTCGTTGTTAATCAAAAGAAATCATAGTTTTCCAACAATTGGCATCAAGAGCCTGACTTTTTTAGAGAAAAACTCATAAAAGAAAATGACTTCTTTAGATTTCCTAGGAGAAGGAGCATATCTAACCAGACCCCCCGCCTTTAATGGTACAACATACATGTACTGGAAAGAAAGGATGCTTTTCTTTCTGGAAGCATGTGGGCTAGACATTTTAGATGCAGTGGAAAATGGTCCTTACGTGCCCAAAATCGCAGGCACTGAAGGATCATCATGCATCATCAAACCAAGAGCTGATTGGTCTGATGATGACAAAAAGAAAGTTGGTTACAAAGCTAAAGCAAAGAATATTATAACATCAGCTTTAAGTGCAGAAGAATTCTTCAGAGTGTCAAACTGCAAGACTGCAAAGGAAATGTGGGACACATTGCAAGAAACACATGAAGGTACTACAAATGTTAAACGGGCAAGAACAAATACACTTATGAACGAGTATGAACTTTTCTGCATGAAGAAAGATGAATCTATAAATGATCTACAAACAAGGTTCACTCACATTATCAACAATCTACATGCCCTGGGAAAAGTTGTGGATAATGAACAGCAGATAGGAAAAGTTATGAGGTGTTTGTCAAGGGAATGGCAGCCCAAGATAACTGCTATTGCTGAGTCTAAAGATCTTGCCAATATGACTATAGCAACACTGTTTGGAAAGCTTCGTGAACATGAGATGGAACTACACAGATTAAATGAGACAGTGCAATCAAACAGAAAAAGCAAAGGACTTGCACTGAAGACTCAAACTCACAAAGCAAAATCTAAACCAGATTCAGAAAGCTCAGAAAGTGAATCAAGTGAAGAACCTGAGATAGGTATATTGGTCAGAAAATTTAAGAAGTTTCTGAAAAAGAAAGGAGGCCAGTCAAGAAAACCACAGAATTCCAAGACAAAAGGCTCCAGCAAGGGTGATACCAGTGATAGCAAAGTCATAACTTGCTATGAATATGGGAAAACAGGCCACATCAGATCTGAGTGTTACAAGCTGCAAAACAGAAACAAACCTACGAAGACTAAGGGCAAGGATCAACAGCCTTCAAACAGGAAAGCTTACGTTGCCTGGAACGACAATGATAAAGATTCATCTGAAGAATCAGAAAATGAAGAAGCTAACTTATGTCTTATGGCTAACACTGATTCAGAATCTAACAGTGAGGTAAGTACTACATCTAATCCATCTTGTGATGAACTTCATGATGCCTTTAATGAATTGCATGCTGAATATGTTCGTGTACTCAAACAACTGATTAGTACTAAGAAACAGCTAGAAGAAAAATGCATGTTGTTTAATGAGGTTAATTTGAAGCATGAGTCTCTTAAAGACATAAATGAAAAATTGAAAAAGGAAACTCATGAACTGAAATGTGATGTAGCTAAGTTCAACAGTGGTAAAAACAACTTAGATAGACTTCTTAGAAATCAGAGAAATCTAGATGTTAAAACTGGACTTGGCTATAAACAAAACATGCATGTGAAAAGGCATCAGGAATTTGTTAAATCTAAACAAATGTATGATAACTTTACTAGACCAAATCAGAATCCATCCCCTGCTGTTGTGTGTCACTTTTGTTGCAAAAAGGGACATAAGGTGTTTAATTGCAAACTGAAAAAACGTGCCAACAGAGGATGGAGACAAATTTGGAAAGTTAAGGAATCATCATTTGAAACTAACCCCCCAGGACCCAATTTGAATTGGGTACTTAAATCCAAAACTTGACTCTTTTTATGCAGATATGCTTGGCATCCAGGAATCAATCATGGTATCTGGACAGTGGATGCTCCAAGCATATGACTGGAGACAAGTCCAAGTTCTTGTCTCTGAACTTAAAAAGTGGTGGTTTTGTCAAATACGGAGATAACAACAAAGGGAAGATCCTAGGCATTGGAGATATAGGAAACAATTCAACTGTTGTTATCAAGGACGTTTTATTTGTTGAAGATCTGAAACACAACTTACTAAGCATTAGTCAGCTGTGTGACAAAGGGTTTAAGGTAAATTTTACTTCTATATCCTGCACACTTGAGCATAAGGAAGTTGAAGGTATGAAACTGACAGGTAAAAGAGTTAATAATATTTACATGATAGATTTTGATTCTTTACCTACAAATGATATTTGTTGCTTGTTGTCTAGTGCTGATGAGAGCTGGCTGTGGCACAAGCGAGTGGCTCATATTCATATGGACCACTTGAACAAACTTGTTAGTAAGCAGCTAGTCTTAGGTCTCCCAAATAGGAAATTTTCTAAGGATAGGCTGTGTGACTCCTGTGAGAGGAGTAAGCTGGCTAAATCCTCTTTCCCCCCTATAAACTTGGTTCAAACCAAGAAGGTTTTAGAGTTGGTGCACATGGACCTGTTTGGTCCATCTCAGGTTAGGAGTTTTGGAGGAAACCTATATGGCTATGTTTTGGTAGATGATTACACTAGGTTCACATGGACATATTTTCTGACTCACAAGAGTGAGACATTCTCAACTTTTAAGAAATTTGTTGCTTTGGTTCAAAATGAGAATAACCAGAAAATCATATCCATAAAAAGTGATCATGGAGGTGAATTCCAAAATGATGCTTTTCAAACCTACTGTGAACATCATGGTATCAAACACATATTTTCAGCCCCTAGAACTCCACAGCAAAATGGAGTAGTAGAGAGGAAGAATAGATCCTTAGAAGAGCTTGCTAGGACCATGCTTAAGGATTCTAATCTTCCTAAGTACTTTTGGGCTGATGCCATTAACACTGCTGCTCATGTAGTGAATAGGGTTCTTATTAGACCTATACTTAGAAAGACTCCCTATGAGTTATACAAAGGGAGAATGCCTAACATCTCCTACTTTAGGATTTTTGGGTGTAAGTGCTTTGTGTTAAACAATTGCAAGGGACATCTAGGTAAATTTGATCCTAAGGCAGATGAGGGTATCTTTCTAGGCTATTCCTAGATTAGTAAGGCCTATAGAATCTACAATAAAAGAATCAAAACTGTAGAAGAGTCTGTACATGTCAAATTTGATGAAAACTTGAACATCACTCTTTCTATAGTTGATAAATCTTTGGATGATATTGTGGATTCTGAACCAGTAGAAACCAGTGAGCCTGAACCTCCAACCAACCTTGACTGTGTAGAACCTATTAAGGAAGATGAGTTACCCAAAGAATGGAAGTTTGCTAAGAACCATCCCATAGACAACATTATTGGAGAGATTTCAAAAGGAGTTTCAACCAGAAAATCCCTTAGAGAGTTTTGCAACCTTACAGCTTTTGTTTCTCAGGTAGAACCCAAAAAAAGTAAGGAAGCTCTTATGGACCATGATTGGATAGTAGCCATGCAAGAAGAACTCAATCAGTTTGAGAGAAACCAAGTGTGGACTCTTGTTCCAAGACCAGAGAATAAACATGTCATAGGAACTAGGTGGGTTTTCAGAAATAAAATGGATGAGAATGGTGTCATTACTAGGAATAAAGCTAGGTTAGGGGCCAAGGGTTACAACCAGGAAGAGGGAATAGACTATGATGAGACCTATGCCCCAGTAGCCAGACTAGAAGCTATCAGGATACTATTGGCCTATGCTTGTATAATGGATTTCAAATTATTTCAAATGGATGTTAAAAGTGCTTTTTTGAATGGAGACATTCAGGAGGAAGTCTTTGTAAGTCAAACTCTTGGTTTTGAAGATCCTATGCTTCCAAATCATGTGTTTAAACTTACAAAAGCCCTCTAAGGCTTGAAACAAGCTCCAAGAGCTTGGTATGATAAGTTGAGCAATTTCCTTTTACAAGAAATTTTTTCAAGGGGAAATGTAGATAAAACACTTTTTATCAAAAGACAAGGAAAATAAATTTTATTGGTCCCAATTTATGTTGATGACATAATATTTGGATCAACAAATGATAAGCTTTGTAAAGATTTTGAAAATACAATGAAAGGCAGATTTGAAATGTCCATGATGGGAGAATTGACTTACTTCATGGGATTTCAAATCAAACAAAGCAAAAATGGCATTTTCCTTAGTCAATCAAAATATTGCAGTGATCTTTTAAAGAAATTTAATTTTGAAAAATTTAAATCCATTGACACGCCTATGAGTCAATCCTGCTACTTAGATAAGGATGAATAGGGTAAAGTTGTAGATGTGACTGTGTTTAGAAACCTGATAGGGTCCTTACTTTACCTAACAGCTAGTAGACCAGACATCATGTTTAGTGTGTGTATGTGTGCTAGATACCAGGCCAATCCTAAGGAATCCCACCTCAGTGTTGTTAAGAGAATCTTCAGATATCTCATAGGAACCAAAGATCTAGGTTTATCGTATCCTAAAGGATCTACTTGCACTGTAGTTGGTTATTCTGACTCTGACTTTGCTGGATGCAAATTGGACAGAAAAAGTACTTTTGGTACTTGCCAACTCTTAGGGAACTCTCTTGTTTCTTGGCATAGCAAGAAACAAAACAGTGTAGCACTCTCAACTGCTGAAGTTGAGTATGTTGCTGCTGGTAGTTGTTGTGCTCAAATTCTTTGGATGCAGCAACACCTCTCTGATTTTGGTGTGGACCTAGGAACAGTGCCTATTATGTGTGATAATACTAGTGCTATTAATATCACTAAGAACCCTGTCATGCATTCTAGGACCAAGCACATAGAAATAAGGCATCACTTCATTCGAGATCAATATCAACAGGGCAAGATTAAGTTGGAATATGTCAATACAACTGAGCAGTTGGCTGACATTTTCACCAAGGCCTTACCTAAGGACAGTTTCTTCTTTATAAGAATGAAACTGGGCATCATTGATCCCAATGAAATCTGATCCTTATACCCAATTCGATTGCATAATCGAGTGTCCTGTGGCCAAATAAGAACTTTTCATTAAAAACTCGATTGCTAAATCGAATGTTTGATGAACAGTGCTTCATTTTGTCAAATTGGAAACACGATATTCGATTGCAACTTCGATTATTTGGGTCTCAGTTTTTATTTTTTTTATATATGTCTGTTATGTCATTTGCTTCAATCGGATGGACATTCGAGTGCTGATATCTCAGAAGCCAGACTGTTGAAGATTTTGTTACGTCATTCGAATGGTCAATCGAATGATGAATTGGAATATGGTTAAAAATGCGATTGGACAAGCGACTGTTTGGACTAAGTAACTCACAAGTCTGAGAATCTTTGTAAATCAAAACCCGAGCATCGATTGGACAATCGATTGGTACATATCCGTTGAGAAAATTATAGCCATTGGATGAGTGTAACGGTTACTTTTTTAACCCAGAAGTGTAATCATTCTATTGGGCAATCGGATTTCTACAGTGCAATATAAACCTGGAAAACCCTAATTCGATTTCCCAATCAAATTTCTCACTCTGCTATCATCTCCATCATCCAACTGCAATCTTTTCTTCATCCAATCAATCTCCAATCTACATACTACAATGGCTCGCGTTAAACAAACAGGTAGAAAACCAGCCGTTACGTCTGCTGGAACCTCATCTAAAATCATTCCACAGAACAACTCCTCTTCTTTCTCTTCTACTTCAAGTGGAAGAACACCTTCACCCTCACCTCCTCCACCTCCTTCACCTCCGACCAAGAGAGTATCAATTCCTACACACAAGGTATTGGCTAAGGATAAGGGCAAAGCTGTTGCCACTACTCCAGAAATCATCAAAAAGAGGAAGGTTCCTCCATCTGAAAAACTACTGGGTGATGCTATGAAGGAGTTAACTAAGAAGAAGAAAAAGCCTTCATCTCCACCAAAGAAGGTTAAGCCTTCAAAGGAGAAACCTGCTGAAGGCAAGGCTGTTCCAGATTCGTTTGTTAAAAGAAAAATCCAAGATGCAAGAACATTGGATTTTCCTTATTTTGATAAAAATGGTTTTTCATTTCAAAACCATTTAAGATTTCATGGTTTGGAAAACCTTTTTTCCTATTCTTTGGATGTGTATCCAAGGCTAGTGAGAGCCTTCTATTCTACCTTCATCCTGACCAAGACTGGTTTTGCAGCTGAAGTGAAAAACAAAAGGATTGCTATGACTTTTGAAGAGTTTTCCAAGCTTACTGGTTTACCATTCTGTGGGTATACCATTGATGGAAGAGCACAAGATGCTCCTGAGGACGAAGGTTGGGAAAACTCTATAGATAAGCATGCTGCTTTACAGGAACTTATGATCGAAGGTTTCGTTGAGAAAGGGACTATTCAAGCAGGACAAATGAATGTTGAGCACATGTTGCTCTTGTACGTGCTAACACGGATGTTAGTACCTAGAGATGGAAACCATGTTGTTGTACAGCGGCTGGACGTTGTCCTGCTGTGAGGGCTGTACAAAGAGCTCAGGATGAGCTGGACGTGGATTGTGCTGCTGAACATGTGGGAATCAGCACAAGGAAAGCACATCCTGCCCTACCCCCAACTGGTGATGAGGATTCTGAGGCATTTCAAGGTGTCTCTAGCCGATGAAGAATCTCTCACAACCACTCATACATTTGGTGAAGCAATAGTGAACCAAATGCAAATTCGACGCATCAACAATGTTTGGACAAGAACTCCATCTACTGCTGATCATGCACAACACAGTGCTGATCAAGCCCAATCTAGTGCCCAAGCACCTGCACCAGCTGAAGGTTCCTCTGAGATCATGGCAAAGCTGATGGAGGTCTTGAATTTTCAAGCAGAACACAGTGAACGCGTGGAAGCCTCTCTTCTCAAGCTTCAAGCTTCTATGGAATCTGTTCAGAAGGATGTTTCTGCCATTCAGGAGCACTTAGGGCTTAAAATGTCTTTTGAAGACATTGCAGAGATTGGAAGGCAATCAACTGCAGAACCAAACCCGGACAACGTAGACGGTTCTGATTCTAATGGGGAGAAGACACCTGCTGAGGCTAATACAGCGGTCTCTCCTCCTCCTGCTGGTGATAATGAGGATCAGCCCTAGTGTCTTTGTTTGTTTAGGTTTAGAGTAGTTGCTGTTTGTTGTCTTGTTCTTAAAACTGTTGTTTAATTTCCTCTTGTATCTATGTCTTATGTCTTTTTGTATTAATGACAAAAGGGGGAGATTAATTTGAGATTATATGCTTTGCATCTGATATGCTAGTATGCTTTGATTTTGTATATGCTGCTCTGACATTGCTGATATTGTATATGCTACTCTGACATTGCTGCTCTGATATTGTATATGCTCTGATTGATACAATATGCTCTGATTGATACATATTACAATTGTGATCTGATACATACTACATATTATGCATTTGTTCTGAAAAATTTTATACACCATGATGCACCCTGTTTATGCGCTGAAAATGTTTTGTATCATACATTCCAAAACTCAGGGGGAGATTTTAAAATAATCTCAAAGTTAACTGTATGTTTGTCATTAAATCAAAAAGGGGGAGTTTGTAAGTCATGAGCTTCCCTGATCAAGTTTTTGATTTAAGTCCCAAACATACAGTACACATGAAATATTTGTTGTATCTAATGTTTTGAATTGAGAAACATTTCAGGCAAACATGAAGACCCCACACACATGGAACAATAGCTTGCAACTTAAGGAATCAACCAAAGTTGGAAGATGCACTTGAGGAAGTTGCAAAATTGTATAGTGGTATTAGGTGTCAAAGTATCAAGTTGAGTAGACTAATCACTAGGGTCTCACACTTAAGTCCTTGTCAATGAACTTTTATCATTCATTCAAGTTTTATGAAACTCAACTCTAAAACAATTGCATAGACAATCGATTGATTGGTACATCAATCGAATGGCATATAGACTGTTAAAAATAACTGAGGTCTGTAACAGGCTCACTCGACTGTCAACTCGATTGCACAATGGATTGACACTTCGATTGACGCTAAAGTTTGAGTTACAGAGAGCACTCAGTTTGTGCCAACTCGATTGACCACTCGATTATCCACTCGATTGGCAACTTGATTATTTGCAGTATCCGAGTCACTTAGATCACGATACTTGATTGACATATCGATTGATGCTATTTTTCAAGTTACAGTGAGCACCCAGTTTTGGACAACTCGATTGCTCACTCGATTGAAAGGAAATAATAGCATCAGGTCTGAATCACTTTGATCACGACACTCGATTGACAAATCGAGTGATGCTATTTCTCAAGTTACAGTGGGCATCCAGTTTTGGCCAACTCGATTGCTCACTCGATTGAAAGGAAATCATAGCATTAGGTCTGATTCAGAAATTGAATGAATCGATTGTCCAATCAAATGAAGCTTATATAATTCAAGTTTCCAGAAACACAGGACATACGACACTCGATGCAGCAATCGACAATGCCTTTATAAACTCGAGGGCAATCGACTGTCCTGGTGTTTTCCTTGAATATATATAAGATGTTTCTGTAAGACCCATAATTTTTAAGTGTACTTTATGTATTTTGGTGTATTTTCGGTATTGAACTCAAAGGCTTTTTAGCCAAAGTTATTAAAATTTTGGAGTTTATATGACCAAGAAGATATTTTAATGACCGATTAGAATTACTCGTCGATAAATAAATTAAATTAACTGAGATGAATCTTTTGCGAAGAGTTTAATGCGTTATGGGTGAAAGGGTAATTTAATAAATATCTAAAGATTTAGAGATATTTGTTAATTTTTATTTATATATATTTATATATATATATGTTAATATATAAAGAAAACGAAAGGAAGGAAATAGAAAGAAAAGAAATAGAAAGGAAAAAAAAAGGAAGAAAGGAAAAGCAAAGGAAAGAAAACAGAGAAAACTCCATCTTCTCCTCTGCCTCGCGAAAACCATTTTTTCTCCCTCCCTCCATTGTTGCTCGTTTTTGCTTTCTTTTCTTTCCTTAGAGTTCGAAATTGATAGTGGGTGATAGGACAAGGATTTCTCAACTTCACTCTTCACCTTTGATTCAAAAACGAAGAAAAACGGTATTAGGGATTCAAACTCAAATCTCTCTGTTTCATCTAGATCTAAGCCTCCTTTCAAGAAGTGATAGAAGGGAAGGCTACTCACCTCCGTGCTACGGTGCTAGTGGACCAACTTTGGAAGCGGCGTTGCGAGCGGAGATTTTACCGGATTTGCTCACGGTACCGTAGTCGAACGTAAAAGCTAAAGTGAAGGTAACGGCTCCTTCCAAACTTTTAGTTTGCATTTAGGGCCTTATTTGTAGTTGTGTGGAAAAGAATTTTGTTAGGGTTAGAGTATTGATTTGGGAAAATGTATCTAAGGCTTTATGGGTAAAATCTTAGAGTTAGGTTTTGGTTATATTGATGAATGCTTCGTGGAAAATGAATTTAAACTCATTTATGTATGATTTTGAGTAAATGAAACTTGTGTGTTTGAGTGGTGGATTTTGTTGATTTGTGTTCGTTGTTTTTGACGTGTTCTTAATTAATACTGATGAAACTTGAGATGTGTTTGTGTGGTTTGTGTGGAAAACGATTTGGTGCGAATTATGGATTGAATGTGAAAGTTTGTTTTGTGTGGAATTTGAAAACCATTAAGTTAAACGAGTATTAAGAATGGGGAATCTCTTAATGTCTTGTTTACTTAATGTGAGTTTGTGAAAATCGTTTAAGTTAAATGAGAATTAAGAATGGGGAATCTCTTAATGTCTCGTTTACTTAATGTTGTTTTGAAAATCGTTTAAGTTAACTGGGCGTTAAGAATGGGGAATCTCTTAATGTCTTAGTTACTTAATGTTGTTTGATAATCGTTTAAGTTAACTGGGCGT
This sequence comes from Cicer bijugum, assembly GCA_037974875.1. Lineage (NCBI taxonomy): Eukaryota > Viridiplantae > Streptophyta > Magnoliopsida > Fabales > Fabaceae > Cicer > Cicer bijugum. The sequence continues at coordinate 180,795 of JBBPBT010000564.1, read as the reverse complement.
TAAGAATGGGGAATCTCTTAATGTCTTGGTTACTTAATGTTAGTTTTTGAAAGATCGTTTCAGTGAAATGAGTATTAAGAATGAGGAATCTCTTAATGACTTGCTTACTGAATGTTTTGTTGTGGAAATCGTTTAAGTCAAAAGTATATTAAGAATGGGGAATCTCTTAATATGTCTGTTTGCTTAATGTTTTGGTGTGAAAATCGGTTAAGTAAATGAGTATTAAAAATGGGGAATCTTTTAATATATCCATTTACTTAACGATTGTTGTGATTGGAGTTAGTGTATGCTCATGCATTTCATTTGGTAAATTGTGCTGACCCGTGATAGGTGGCACCTCGGTAAACTGTACTGACCCGTGATAGGTGGTACGTTTACGATTTACTTTATGGTAAGTTGTGCTGACCCGTGATAGGTGGCACCTCGATAAGTAGTACTTTGGCCTGTGATAGGCGGTACACTTACGACTTACGTTTTTCTTTTGGTAAATCGTGCTGACCCGTGATAGGTGGCACCTCGGTAAACAGTACTGACCCGTGATAGGTTGTACGTTTACTGTTTACGTTTTTTAGTAAATCGTGCTGACCCGTGATAGGTGGCACCTCGGTAATTGGTACTTTGGCCTGCGATAGGCGGTACAATTATGATTTACGGCCCTTCGAGGAGGGTTTTAGTTTGGAATTTCAAGTCCATGCATTTTGGCATATATGCATTGCATTAGGGCGCTTGGCACACAAGTCGTGTTTGATGCGAATTCATGAATGTGATGATATTACTAAGTGCTATGTTTTGAAACTATGTGTAAGTGTGTTTGATTCAAATTGTGATTGTGTTGATTGTTCTAAGAGTTATGTTTTGGAATTGTGTGATAGTATGTTAGATTGTAAAACGTTTTTGAAACTCATAATGTCGTGGTGATTGTATGGGTATTGCTAAGTGTTAAGGTATGGAATGGTGTTTGAATGTGATTGAGTTAGTTTATGTACTTTTGAAAGAATATACAAGGAAATCAATTTACTCAATCGATTTGATGAGTTACAGGGGCTCTGTCTTTCACAAAATCGATTTACCCAATCGATTTTGTAATATGTTTTTTTAAAATCATTTAAGAAACGATTTGGTAAATCGATTGGAATCAATTGGATTCAATACAGGGGCTTTGTCTTTCCCAAAATCGATTTGCTCAATCGATTGGATTCAATACAGGGGCTCTGTCTTTCAGGAAATCGATTTACCCAATCGATTGAGTCAATCAATTTACCCAATCGATTGAGTCAATCGATTTACCCCATCGATTGATTTAAGCCCAGAGTTCAGTTTTCACTAAAAACTTTCCGGAAATTGATTTCACCGATCGATTAGCTTAGTGGAAAATCTTATTTTGAGTTAGATAATTGATTGCTCAATTGATTTATCAATGTTTTGGTGAGTTATGTATTACTTGATGGATTGAGAACTTTCTTTTGTTTTCATTTATATTTGGCAAGCATCACATGAACTTTTAACATGTGGAAAATCCTTCTAAGAAGTTTGATAAATTGAAAAGGTTATTTGTGCATTGAAAAGCTTAAATGTTAAGTGTTAACTGTTAATTTCGGTTGGTGACCCTTTACAACTATTGTGGAAATCTGGGCTTTGCCCTCAGATGAGAGCCAGGATGATCCTACCGGTTCGTACCCTACGGATGGGAATGCTTGATTGGTGCTACGTTAGGAGGATCTCACGGGGCGCGTGGAGATCATTCAGGGTGTTTAGTTGTATTGTAAAATGATCATACTAGGTTGATACAAGGGGAACATATGTCTTTCTTTTGGGTTGCTTTTATTTTTAAATTGGAAGACTGTACCACCTTTGTTATGTAAATATTTTGAATTCATATTTGAGAACTTTTTCCGCTGCTTGTAAATTTTAATGACTTAGTTATATATCCAAAAGCTTTCCCTTATTTAATTCTTTGTTGTATTTTAATTTCTTTTGAAAAAAAAAATACACCCTCGCTTCGAAAAACGGGGTGTTACATTGTGGTATCAGAGCTTTGGTTTTGTTTTCTTTGGGGGCTGTGGAACCTTAGTTATAGATTGTAGGTTAGGAGTTGTTGTCTGATCATGTGTCAGTTTAGGTGGTTTGAGTTGTCGAGTTCAGTATAATTATTATGTGCTGATGTGGTCGGAAGTTATTTTTGGAATTATTGAAGTAGTGTTAAGACTATACTTGATGATGGTTTTATAGGAAAACCATGCCGCCAAGGAGGTATGACGTTCTGAGAGCCAATGCCAATAGGGAGGATCGAATGGCGGAGGCTATGAATACAATGGCTGCTTCTGTTCCTGCACAGACTGCTGCCAAGACTCAACGTGACCTCGAAAAGAGGGAAAGAGAGATTCGTGCTGCGGAGTCAAGAGTGTTAGAAGACTTCCGTCGTTACAATCCTGTCAAGTTTAAGGGGGATGAGAACTCGGAGAAAGCGGATCAGTGGATCCAAGAAGTGGAGAAGATCTTCGAAATGATTAGCTGTCAGGCGGCAGTGAAGGTCAACTATGCCACTTACATGCTATTGGGGGATGCTGAGTACTGGTGGAGGAGTGCAAAACTATTGATGAGATAAGCTCACGAGGAGGTGAACTGGGAATCATTCAAGTGGAAGTTTTTGGACAAATACTTCCCGATGAGTACCAGGACTAAACTGGGCGACGATTTCCTGAAACTGCATCAGGGAAACATGACCGTGGGCGAATATGCCGCTAAATTTGAATCGCTATCAAGGCATTTCCGGTTTTTCCGTGAAGAGATTGATGAACCATTCATGTGTCATCGCTTCTAAGACGGACTAAAGTATGAGATTCAAGACTCCGTCTTGCCCTTGGGAATTCAACGTTTCCAAGCCCTTGTGGAAAAATGCAGGGAAGTTGAGGATATGAAGAATAAGAGGGCTAGCCGAGGAGGGAATTTTGGTGCAGGAGGGCCTAGTCGGACGAATTATCAGAATAACAAGGGGAAACAAGTTGCTAAACCCTATAATCGACCACAAAATAACAACGGTGGGCAGAATCGCCCCAGGAACCAGAATTTTGGAAGACAATTGGGACAAGTGCTTCGATGTTTCCGATGTGGGGAAGAGGGACAATATGCTAGTACTTGTACCTCTAATGTTCTCACCTGTTACAATTGTCGGAAGCCAGGACACATGGCAAGGGATTGCACGGCTGCAAAGGTGGAACCAGTTGTGAATGTAGCTAAGGCTACTCGTCCTACTGCTAGAGGACGCATTTATTGTGTGAATGTTGAAGAGGGGAATCCATCTGGCAATCTGATTCAACGTGACTGTGAGATTGCAGGTAACACTCTAACTGCACTTTTTGACTCGGGGGCAACCCATTCCTTCATTGCTATGGATTGTGTGAATCGTTTGAAGTTATCTGTGTCTGCTTTACCTTTTGATTTGGTTGTTTCCACGCCTGCTAAGACTTTAACAGTAAATTCTGCATGTTTACATTGTCAAATAACTATTCAGAATATGGATTTCTTGGTTAATTTGATTTGTTTACCTCTACAATCACTCGAGGTCATCCTCGGTATGGATTGGATGTCGTACCATTATGTGATTTTGGATTGTGCTCGTAAATTGGTTCTTTTCCCCGAACAAGGAGTTGTTAAGTATTTAGCCGCTAACAAACTCCGAGTGTCGCTAAGTGAAGGGACTCATGAGTTTTTGTCTGTGGCTCATGTGGAGGCAAAGATAAATGTGAACATAGAAGATGTGATGCTTGTCAATGAGTACCGGGATGTATTTCCAACGGAAATTCCAGGATTGCCACCGGTAAGAGAAGTGGAATTTTTCATTGATTTACACCCAGGAACGGGACCAATTTCAATTGCGTTGTACCGTATGTCACCATTGGAACTAAATGAGCTCAAAGGCCAAATTGAAGATTTGTTGAAGAGGAAATTTATTAGACCAAGTGTATCGCCATGGGGAGCTCCAGTTTTACTAGTTAAGAAGAAGGACGGAAGCTCGCGGTTATGTGTGGATTATAGACAGCTTAATGAGGCAACTATTAAGAATCGTTATCCTTTGCCACGCATCGATGATTTAATGGATCAATTGAGAGGGGCTGTGATATTTTCGAAGATTGACTTGAAGTCGGGTTACCATCAAATTCGAGTATGGGAAGGAGATATTCAGAAAACCACTTTCAGAACCCGTTATGGGCATTATGAATATCTAGTTATGCCGTTTGGAGTTACCAATGCACTAGCAATTTTCATGGACTACATGAACAAAATCTTTAGTCCATTCCTTGATAAATTTGTTGTGGTGTTCATTGATGATATTTTAATTTATTCAAAAACTGAAGAAGAGCATGGAGAACTTTTACGTCAAGTTCTTGAGATTTTACGCGAGAAGCAATTGTATGCCAATTTGTCAAAGTGTGAATTTTGGCCAGAGAAAGTGAATTTCTTAGGACATGTGATAACCAAGGAAGGAATCACTGTAGATCCGGCTAAGATTGAGGCGGTACTTGCTTGGAAACAGCCTCAGACTGTCACGGACATACGAAGTTTTGTAGGACTGGCAGGGTACTACAGGAGGTTTATTGAAGGTTTTGCTAAGATTGTGACCCCATTGACACAACTTACCAGAAAGGATCAACCTTTCGCATGGACGGAGAAGTGTGAGGAAAATTTTCAGTTAATGAAGACGAAATTGACGACCTCACCAGTGTTGGTGTTACCGCAATCAGATGAACCCTATGAAGTTTATTGTGATGCGTCTCACCAAGGGTTGGGATGTGTTCTGATGCAACACAAGAAAGCTGTAGCTTATGCCTCCAGGCAGTTGAAGATTCATGAGAGAAACTATCCTACTCATGATTTGGAGCTAGCTGCGGTTGTTTTTGCATTGAAGATCTGGAGGCACTACTTATATGGGTGCACGTTCACCATGTTCAGTGACCATAAGAGTTTGAAATATTTGTTTGATCAGAAGGAATTGAACATGCGTCAAAGAAGATGGATGGAGACTCTCAAGGATTTTGATTTCACCCTGCAGTACCACCCTAGGAAGACCAATGTAGTGGCTGATGCGTTGAGTAGAAGAAGTGTATCAGTATCTTCAACAATTATGGCTAGACAACAAGAGTTGTGGGAAGCTTTTAGAGACCTACACTTGAACGTAGAGTTTGCACCGGGAATTTTGAGACTCGGAATGATTAAGATTTCGAGTGGACTACTTGAAGACATTGCACATTCTCAAGATGACGTCTTAATTAAGGAGAAAAGGAACCTAATAGTGCAAGGGAAGACAACAGAGTTCAAAATTGGAGCAGATAATATTCTACGATGTAATGGTAGGATTTGTGTACCAGATATTACGGATATGAGGAAAACAATTCTAGAAGAGGCTCATAAGAGAAAGTTGAGTATTCATCCTGGAGCAACAAAGATGTATCAAGATTTGAGACAGAATTATTGGTGGCCAGGAATGAAGAAACATGTAGCAGAGTATGTATCAACTTGTCTGACTTGTCAGAAAGCGAAGGTGGAACATCAACGACCTGCTGGGAAGTTGCAACCTTTAGATATACCCGAATGGAAGTGGGACAGCATTTCTATGGATTTCATAACTGGACTGCCTAAAACAAGGAGAAAGAATGATTATATATAGGTGATAGTGGATCGATTGACTAAATCCGCACACTTTTTGCCAGTAAAGACCACCTATAAGGTAGATCACTTAACAGAGATTTACATTGCTGAAATCGTGAGGTTACACGGAGTACCATCGAGTATCGTATCACACCGTGATCCGAAGTTCACATTACATTTTTGGGGAGCATTGCACGAAGCGTTGGGAACGAAACTATGATTGAGTTCAGTTTACCATCCCCAAACGGACGGACAGACTGAAAGGACGAATCAGTCCCTTGAAGATCTGTTGAGAGCATGTGTGTTAGATGATAGAGGGAGTTGGGATGATGTACTTCCATTGATTGAGTTCACCTACAACAATAGTTTTCGCGCAAGTATTGGAATGGCACCATGTGAGGCCTTATATGGGCGCAAGTGTCAAACGCCCTTGTGTTGGTATAAGGACGGTGAAAATATGATTGTCGGACCAGAGATGGTGCAACAGACTACAGCTAAGGTAAGGAAGATCAAGGAGAAAATGAAGACTTCACAGGATTGTCAGAAGAGTTATGCGGACAAGCGTCGCAGACTTTTGGAATTCGAACAGGGTGACCATGTATTTCTAAGAGTGACACCTACTACAGGAGTTGGTAGAGCATTGAAATAGAAGAAGTTGACTCCGAAATTCATTGGACCATACCAGATTTCTGCACGAATTGGGCCTGTTGCTTATCGGATTGCATTACCTCCGATACTGTCCAATATTCATGACGTATTCCATGTGTCACAGTTGAGGAAATATCTTGCAGATCCATCTCATGTGATCGAACCATACACAATCCAGCTAAAGGATAACTTATCATTCGAAGTACCACCTGTGAGAATTGATAACAGGAAGATCAAGCGATTGAGGACCAAGGATGTTTCGTTAGTCAAGGTGATTTGGAACCCAATTACTGGAGATCCGACTTGGGAACTGGAGAGTAAGATGAGAGAACAACACCCAGAGTTATTTATCGACGCATAGTTTCGAGGACGAAACTAATTTTAGGGGGGTAGTAATGTAAGACCCATAATTTTTAAGTGTACTTTATGTATTTTGGTGTATTTTCGGTATTGAACTCATAGGCTTTTTAGCCAAAGTTAATAATATTTTGGAGTTTATATGACCAAGAAGATATTTTAATGACCGATTAGAATAACTCGTCGATAAATAAATTAAATTAACTGCGATGAATCTTTTGCGAAGAGTTTAATGCGTTATGGGTGAAAGAGTAATTTAATAAATATCTAAAGATTTAGAGATATTTGTTAATTATTATATATATATATGTATATATATATATATATATATGTTAATATATAAAGAAAACGAAAGGAAGGAAATAGAAAGAAAAGAAATAGAAAGGAAAAAAAAAGGAAGAAAGGAAAAGCAAAGGAAAGAAAACAGAGAAAACTCCATCTTCTCCTCTACCTCTCGAAAACCATTTTTTCTCCCTCCCTCCATTGTTGCTCGTTTTTGCTTTCTTTTCTTTCCTTAAAGTTCGAAATTGATAGTGGGTGATAGGACAAGGATTTCTCAACTTCACTCTTCACCTTTGATTCGAAAACGAAGAAAAACGGTATTAGGGATTCAAACTCAAATCTCTCCGTTTCATCTAGATCTAAGCCTCCTTTCAAGAAGTGATAGAAGGGAAGGTTGCTCACCTCCGTGCTACGGTGCTAGTGGACCAACTTTGGAAGCGGTGTTGCGAGCGGAGATTTTACCGGATTTGCTCACGGTACCGTAATCGAACGTAAAAGCTAAAGTGAAGTTAACGGCTCCTTCCAAACTTTTAGTTTGCATTTAGGGCCTTATTTGTAGTTGTGTGGAAAAGAATTTTGTTAGGGTTAGAGTATTGATTTGGGAAAATGTATCTAAAGCTTTATGGGTAAAATCTTAGAGTTAGGTTTTGGTTATATTGATGAATGCTTCGTGGAAAATGAATTTAAACTCATTTATGTATGATTTTGAGTAAATGAAACTTGTGTGTTTGAGTGGTGGATTGTGTTGATTTGTGTTCGTTGTTTTTGACGTGTTCTTAATTGATACTGATGAAACTTGAGATGTGTTTGTGTGGAAAATGATTTGGTGCGAATTATGGATTGAATGTGAAAGTTTGTTTTGTGTGGAATTTGAAAACCATTAAGTTAAACGAGTATTAAGAATGGGGAATCTCTTAATGTCTTGTTTACTTAATGTGAGTTTGTGAAAATCGTTTAAGTTAAATGAGAATTAAGAATGGGGAATCTCTTAATGTCTCGTTTACTTAATGTTGTTTTGAAAATCGTTTAAGTTAACAGGGCGTTAAGAATGGAGAATCTCTTAATGTCTTAGTTACTTAATGTTGTTTGATAATCGTTTAAGTTAACTGGGCGTTAAGAATGGGGAATCTCTTAATGTCTTGGTTACTTAATGTTTGTTTTTGAAAGATCGTTTCAGTGAAATGAGTATTAAGAATGGGGAATCTCTTAATGACTTGCTTACTGAATGTTTTGTTGTGGAAATCTTTTAAGTCAAAAGTATATTAAGAATGGGGAATCTCTTAATATGTCTGTTTGCTTAATGTTTTGGTGTGAATATCGGTTAAGTAAATGAGTATTAAAAATGGGGAATCTTTTAATATATGCATTTACTTAACGATTGTTGTGATTGGAGTTAGTGTATGCTCATGCATTTCATTTGGTAAATTATGCTGACCCGTGATAGGTGGCACCTCGGTAAACTGTACTGACCCGTGATAGGTGGTACGTTTACGATTTACTTTTTGGTAAGTTTTGCTGACCCGTGATAGGTGGCACCTCGGTAAGTAGTAATTTGGCCTTTGATAGGCAGTACACTTACGACTTACGTTTTTCTTTTGGTAAATCGTGCTGACCCGTGATAGGTGGCACCTCGGTAAACAGTACTGACCCGTGATAGGTGGTACGTTTACGGTTTACGTTTTTTAGTAAATCGTGCTGACCCGTGATAGGTGGCACCTCGGTAATTGGTACTTTGGCCTGCGATAGGCGGTACAATTATGATTTACGGCCCTTCGAGGAGGGTTTTGGTTTGGAATTTCGAGTCCATGCATTTTGGCATATACGCATTGCATTAGGGCGCTTGGCACACAAGTCGTGTTTAATGTGAATTCATGAATGTGATGATATTACACTACGCCAAAAATAGCATTTTACAGCGCTTTTTTTAAGCCTTCTACAGCGCTTTTTCAAAAAAAAAAAGCGCTGTGGATTCGAGCGCTGTAAAAGATACAACAGCGCTTATAAAAAGCGCTGTAAAAGGCACCTTATATAACGCACGCTTATTATGAACCTTTTACATCGCTTGTTATAACAAGCGCTGTAAAAGGCATACCCATAATTCATATATTTGGGGTACCTTTTACAGCGCTTTTTATAACAAGCGCCGTAAAAGGCATACCCATAATTCATATATTTGGGGTACCTTTTACAGCGCTTTTTATAACAAGCGCTGTAAAAGGCATACCCATAATTCATATTTTGGTATGCCTTTTACAGCGCTTTTTAGAAAAAGCGCTGTAATAGGTGTTATTTTTTTTTTTTATATATATATATTTTAAAAGCGCCTTTTAGCCTTTTATGGCATTTTTTTTATAAAGCGCTGTCTTTTATCTTTTTATCCAAAATTAGTTTGAACCAGTACGTTCACACAACACAACACAACCATAATCAGTAATGTATAACATATTCATATGCATGTACCCTGTAACACAACCAGAACGAGAAACAGAACCAGAACCAGAACCAGAATCTGTTAAAACAAAACATGATACATATACCCTATAACACAGTAATTTACAACATAAGTAACTAAATATACATTGAACCTAATTTACAACATATTCATATGCATGTTTATATACTGTCCTATGATCATATACATATAATAACTATGCACCATATAATATTCAGATCCCTTGCACAGCAGCATGCTATTTCCCAGAAAATCAAATAATTTTCATTTCAATCACATACTCACACCATTCCTCCTTTAATTCCATCAGATCTTGCTCAGAATATGATGGACTGGAATTTTCAAAGTACTGCAATATAAAAATTGAACATATTATATTAAGTTAGTATCAAATATATAGATAATTTATATATGAAAATCATATAATCAAAATACCGTACCGTTTTTGGGATAATAGTTTTATTCTTGTCAACAATCTCCTTCATGAATCTCAATACATAGTACCCACAATCGATGTTGTTTGTTTGACGAGGGCACTTTATTGGGATCCATGTAATATTATTAGACTTTTGCTTCGACACTATCGCACCTCTTTGAGATCGATAAACTTTTAAGGCACTATATAAATGAATAAATGTGATTATTTTAGCATGAACAAACACTTATTTATATATATGTGTAACAAAAATAAATGAATATTACTTACGTGTCGAACATTGTCTTTATTTCGGAGTGTTTGTTGTAATCGCCATGCACGGGATCCAAATAGTATATAACTTCAGAGACCGCATTGATTGCAAATAGCACCCAATGTGTCCTACAACAACAAAAAATTTGTTAAGCAATTTTGTTTATACACAACTAATAAATTAAATTCTCATCAATTAAAAAGATAAAATTACGTACCCTGAATTATATGGTGCGAAGAACAATTTTTCCTTTTCTTTATTTCCTAAAAACATATTCATAATGTATTTATTTACATTTTCTTGATCGTGTTTCCACATGGACAGCTTATGCGGAGACAAGAATGAGTATTTATTTGACAATTTCCGCATGCACACGAACTTCTCATGCAAAAACCTTCAATTAAAATTTTAAAGAAGATTAATTACCAATACATTTAATTAATTACCAATAAATGCAATTAAAAGTATTTTTTACCTTATGTACAAGCACATCACAGTAGCACTGAACTCCTTATGTTCGAGAAGTTCGTATACGTGCTCCTTGTCGAACAATTCCTCATACTCATCTCCGAATATATCTTTATTCATGTGTATCATGCGCGAATCGTCGCTGCTGCATAACTTGTTTTTTACTTGCTTGTCAAGATACGCCCCGTATTTACCAAGGGGTGGCTGACTTATTGTAGGAGCAGCAGCGACTGATTTCCCACGATCTAGTTTTTTTCTTGCTGCAAGTTTGGCAGCTTTATTGGCAGTTTTATTGGCCTCCGGCCTTTGTAATTTGGCAGCTCTACTAATCTCCAATTTTTGAGGTTTGCTGCCTTTTTTTGGATGTGTGGGAGGTTTATTTACTTAGACCTACAAAAATGAGGTTAAATGTTAGTTTATTGAATCTGAAAAAATTGATAATTATCCAATAAATGTGACAAACCTTTTCGGGAGACGTAACTGATTCGTTTCTAAGAGGGCTTTTAACGAGGGCAACAAGGTTCGTGGGCCATGCCACGTAACTACCAACAGCTTCACCCAAAGTCTGCATATCAATGTCGTTGTCCAGTATCGGCAACGGTGCAGTTGGTTCGAAGGCAACAGTAGGCGATACTTTGACATGGCCCGCAGGAATCGGAGTATTGTGCAATACTTCTCCCAAAGTATTGTACAATTTACCTTTTCCCACCTTCCAATGAGTGGGCGATGACAAGTATAGGAAACATGAATGGACACCCTAAATCAATAGTTAAAACATAAGTACAATTAATATATAATATTGTTTAATGCATAAGTAATTACATAAGCAAGTAAGTAATTAATTACCTCGGGAATATTTTTCAAACCGACGTTGCAACTCCCGCTTTCACTCTCCATTTGTATTTCACCTTGGAGCTGATCCGGAAGTTGCTTGTCTTTATTCTTATTCACCAAGAGTTCCACATGCTCAGATAGGATTCTGAGCTTCTCTAATACTTCCTCGTTGGAAGGTTTTTGGCGCTTCTCTTGAGGAAAAAAGCTTCTCGGAGTTACGCCAAATCCCTTCCCCCTAACACGACCGGAATATTCAGGAACATTAAAAACTTTGCCCAGAATATCCCTGCAAGTAGCCTTGTTGCCCTCTTCATGTTCAGAACTTTGTTCGATCGTCTCCTAAATTACATGTAACATTAAGTTCATTAGCATTTTTAAAATACAATATTAAAAAGTATTTAAGTGATAAATACAATATTAAAGTCATAATATACTTACACAAAGTTCTATTACTTTTTGAACATTTTCGTTATCAACCACTCCATCTTTATTTACCCGAGCTTCCTTCCACAAGATATGACGATCCAATGGTTGATCGGATTGGGTCTCTTGTCGCTATTTGTTAAAAAAAAATATTAATTAGAAACTATAGGTTATAATACAAATTCCTTCAACCATTGATGTTACATTGACTTACAAGGGTTTGGTCTAGCCGTGCATATCCCATACGTGATCTTCTGTATGGGTGCGTTGGGTTGCTTGCCCTCTCGCGATTTGCCTTACTAATATTCTATATAAAAAAATAGCAATTATGTAAAAATTTAAAATACGCTACGAATATGAATAATAAAACACACAAATGCAAATAAATTAATCACTTACGACAAATGCGAGGTCAGTACGTTTGGAAACAAATGCTTTCCATTCATCATTTGATATATAATGTTGATATATCTTTGGAGGTTCAACACTTGTGTTTCCTTCTCTATCTTTTATATAAAAATTTGAGAGATGCGATCTAAATCCCTGATGGATTTTTCCCGCAACTCTCAAAACGTAATTCTTTCGTCCTTCATCAAGGACAAAAGTTGTCCGCAATGAAAAAAATTATAAGTAAAGTATTTCAATGAAAATATTTATAAATGACAAAAGATTGAATCAAAAAATTTACTTGGATATCATTCCATATGATATCTTTGGCATCCTTCAACGCCTTATCTCTCCAATCGTCAATGGTAACAGGAATATTTTGTCGAACAACAGCCCCAATGTAACTTACAAACATTGCGTTGTTGGGGTCAATTGGCTGACCACTTTCATTCCAGCCAACCTAATAAACTCATATAGTAAGTACATGCTATTAAAAAAAGCTAAAAAAATTCACAGCAAACAAAGTATAGTATAGTATAGTATAACCTCAAACTTCGTGCCATTGCTCCTTGCTTTGATCACCTTTTGCATTATAGTTGCACCACGTTTGACTTCATTTTCATAAGCCTTAGAGGTGCCAACTTCTTCATTTTGACATTCTATTTCTTTGTTTGTATCCATTTAACTACAACAAGTTCAACATGCAGTTTAATATAACATCAACAAGCTCAACATGCATCATGCATTATTCTAAACAACCTCAACATGTATCATTATATATATTTTAAACAAGCTCAACATGCATTTTAATCATTACAAAAAATAAATAACATCAATACCTGAATAATGGTTGGAAGAAAGATGAAATGCAAAGAAAAGAGCGAACACAGAAATTTGTTAAGCAATAAGGTTCACAGAAAAACGTTTTGAAGAAATACGTAATGAGGGTTACGTATTTCAATGAAAATATAAGGTTCGAAATGATCTTGGATGGAAATAAGGTTCGAAATGAAGGAGAGGATCGTGGAAAAACAGTTTGTAATGGACGGGATTATAGGGTTTGCAAAAGAAGAGAAGAACGATGAAGGTTTCAATGATAGTGTAGTTTACGTAATGAAGAGGAAACTGAAGAGGTTAATATATATATATAACCCTTTTACAGCGCTTTTTTATAACCCTTTTACATCGCTTTTCCAAAGAGCGCTCTAAAAGGCCTAATCCTTTTACAGCGCTTGTTAAAAAAGCGCTCTAAAAAGCGTCCTTACAGCGCTTGTTTGTTTAAAGCCTTTTACAGCGCTTCCTCAAAGAAGCGCTGTAAAAGACATCCTTATTAAAATTTTTAAAAGGCTATTTTACAGCGCTTTTATCCACAAGCGCTGTAAAAGACCTCATTGTTTTTTAAAAAATCCTTTTACAGCGCTTCCTCAAAGAAGCGCTGTAAAAAACATCCTTATTTAAATTTTTAAAAGGCCTTTTACAGCGCTTTTGTCAACAAGCGCTGTAAAAGGCCTTATTATGTTAATTTTTTGTTTTGCTATGTTATTTTTTAAACAAGCTCTGCAAAACCCACCAAGCTCTCTTCCTCTTCACCAAACTCCACCTCAAAGTCCTTTTATGCATCTTCTTCGCAAACATCAAAGCTTACTCTTTCAATCTCCACCTCAACACCCTTTTTATCTCTTTACATTCCCTTTCATTCTTAAATCGTAACTTGATCTTCAGGTTCATTGCCATTTTGCGAAAATTGAGTTTGTTAACAATGGGTCTGATGTTTTTTGTTAACAATGTGTCTGATGTTTTTGTTAATAATGGGTTTGATGTTTTTGTTAACAATGTATTTTTGGGGATTCCCATGATGCGTACAAGGTGTTTGAAGAAAATCCTGTTAGAGAAAGTCATGTTAGCTATCTGATGAATATTATTTTTAAAGCCTTTTACAGTGCTTGTTCATATAAGCGCTGTAAAAGGTCTATTTATTTTATTTTACTTAGTGCTTTTTAAAGCCTTGTCACACTTGGAGGGCCTCGGTTCGAATCTAAATTAAGTGAACTTCGTATATGTAAGCGTTTGTAAATCACATTAGCCTTTTACAGTGCTTGTTCACACAAGCGCTGTAAAAGGCTTTTGTAATTTACAAACACTTACATATACGAAGTTCACTTAATTCAGATTCGAACCCAAGTGTGACAAGCCTTTAAAAGGCTAATATAAAATAAAATAAAGAGACCTTTTACAGCGCTTATGTGAACAAGCGCTGTAAAAGGTCTATTTATTTTATTTTACTTAGTGCCTTTTAAAGCCTTGTACACTTGGAGGGCCTCGGTTCGAATCTGAATTAAGTGAACTTCGTAAATGTAACCGTTTGTAAATTACATGAGCCTTTTACAGCGCTTGTTCACATAAGCGCTGTAAAAGGTCTCTTTATTTTATTTTTTAAAGGGCCTTTTACAACGCTTGTTCACATAAGCGCTGTAAAAGTTCTCTTTATTTTATTTTTTAAAGGGCCTTTTACAGCGCTTTGTTAGGAGAGCGCTGTAAAACGTCTCATTATTTTATTTTTATAAGGGCTATAAAACGTTCCATGACTCTCCACCCTTTCAATTTGAATTTGAATTAATTAGAGTCTAATTTGAACGCTGAAATTGTTCCAACATGGGAGGAATCAGCCTCGAGGAGATCAAAAATGAAAACGTTGATCCTTCTTTATGAGAAATAATTTTACACATCTTACTATTTTCTTCATTTTACCACCATTTTCTCAATTCTATACACTGTCTTACTATTTATAAGTAAAAATGGTTATTAATATTCATTCATTTGAATTTGTATGCTAATATTTCAATTAAGTCACCTAAATTACATTAACGAAAATTTGGTGAGAAAGTATTATCCCCCCACCCATAATTCAGATTACAATACTTCAGATTACAACAATTAAACATGTACATTTCAATAATTCAGATTACAATACTTCAGATTACAACAATTAAACATGTACATTAAGATGCCCTTCTTCTTTTCCTGGTGGGATTCGAATCTGTTTGTCCATTTACAATACGAAACGATGGATTAATCCAAATTCCCTCATCATGATCATCTCTAAGATATAAACCATCATCAGTTGAATCAATTTCATGTGGTTGTTGTGATGTTGCAAATAAAAGATCATTACCAACATCTTCATCATTGTTGTTATCATCACTTATTTTATTGGTCGATAGGACAACAAACCATTTATCATCAGAAGGATCGGCGACATAAAACACTTGTTGAGCTTGCGACGCTAAAATAAAAGGCTCGTCTTTGTATCCCACCCTATTAAAATCCACAAGCAAGAATCCTGACTCATCAATCCGAACGCCATTATTATTATCGACCCACTTGCAACCAAATATGGGAACACGAAATATTGTGTAGTCTAACTCCCATATGCGCTCGATAACCCCAAAATATGATAGATTTGCATATATTGGGTTTTTGCCTTTTGCACTGGAGACATGCATCGCTTCAGCTACGAGAGTGACTCCACTGTTTTGCATAGTGGTCTGATCATCTTGTTCTTTGGTATAAAATGTGTAGCCGTTAATAACATAACCAGTGTAAGAAAAGACATGTAAGCTCGGACCATTTGCTAGCCACCTCAACCTCTGTGAAATTGATCCGGGGTCTATATCAAATTTTGACTTTATGTGATTTTTTAACCATGTTATAAAACTTCGATTGTGCTCTCGAGTTATCCAATTTTGATTCCTATTCATGTTCAAACGAGCTAACTGATCCATGTGTATTGTAACATACGGTTGAACCTCATCATCATTGTGCAGAACATACAATTGTGCCTGCTCCCATTCTGTCCTTGATATAGTCAGCAGTCTCCTTCCAATTATCCCTTCTCCTGATATTCTTCCCGAATGACGAGACATGGGAAGCCCTATGGATTCAACATTGGACAGATATTCAGTACAAAATTCAGCAGCCTCTTCCACAATGTATCGTTCAGCAATACAACCTTCTGGTCGACTTCTACTTTTTACGTACCCTTTTAATATTTTCATATATCGTTCAATCGGATACATCCATCTCATATAAGCTGGCCCACAAAGTTGTGTCTCCTTAACCAGATGAACAGTAAGGTGAACCATTATATCCAAAAACGATGGTGGGAAATACATTTCAAGCTCACACAAAGTAACAACAATTTCCCTCTGCAATGTCGGTAATTTCTGAGGGTCGATCACTTTACTACAAATTTCCCTGAAGAAGAAACATAATCTAGTCAAGGCTAGTCGAACTTTTTCAGGTAAAATGGAACGTATACCTATTGGTAGCAAATGCTCCATTAGAATATGACAATCATGGGTCTTCAAACCTTTTAACTTGAGGTCTTTCATACAAACCAAACTTTTAATGTTCGAAGAGTATCCTTCTGGAACTTTAACTTCGTGTAGAAATTTACATAAAACAATTTTTTCCTTTCTAGATAGAGTATGAGCGGCTGGAGGTAGATATGTGCGATTTCCTTTCTTTACTGGAGCCAATTCATTTCTTATTCCCATATCGACCAAGTCCAATCTTGCGTTGATGCCATCTTTAGACTTTCCTGGAACATTGAGTAACGTACCAATAACACTATCAAATACATTTTTTTCAATATGCATCACATCAAGGAAATGTCTTATATACAATGACTTCCAATATGGCAATTCAAAGAAAATTGACATTTTCTTCCACCCAGTTTTGACCAACTCTCCCGCAAAAGGTTTGCCAAATTTATTGGTCAAACCTTGTACTTTTTCAAGTATTTGATATCCAGTCGGTGCTGAAGGAGCTTTACCTTCCTCTGATTTTCCATTAAATGCATTTCTCCACCAACAATACTGATGACTATAAGGTAAAAATCTACGATGTCCAAGAAACACATTCTTCTTACAATGTTTCAACCGCATCCAATTTGTACTCTCTTCACATATAGGACATGCACACTGACCTTTAATGCTATATCCTGATAAATTACCATATGCTGGAAAATCATTAATTGTGTCGAACAACATAGCCCTCAAATTGAAACATTCTTTCTTATACCCATCATAAACTTCCACACCTGTCTCCCACATACGTTTTAAATCTTCGATTAGAGGAGTCAAGTATACGTCGATATCATTCCCCGGTTGTTTGGGTCCAGAAATTAACAGAGACAACATCATAAACTTACGCTTCATACATAACCATGGAGGTAGGTTATATATTACCAAAATCACAGGCCACGTGCTGTGTGAGATGCTTTGAAGACCATGTGGATTCATTCCATCAGTAGAAAGTGCAAGTCTTAGATTTCTTGACTCCATCCCGAATTCAGGATAGTCGTGATCAATTTTTGCCCATTGTGGGGAATCTGCAGGGTGTCGAAACATTCCATCTTTAATTCTTTCATCTGCATGCCATGTCAAGTGTTTTGAATCTTCTTCACTACGATACATGCGCCTAATCTTGGTATTATAGGAAAATACCACACGACTTTTGCTGGAGTAGATTCTTTCTTCTTATATCGAGAGACATTGCATTTCGGACACGCCTTAAGTAGTTCATATTCATTTCGAAATAAAATGCAATCATTAGGACACGCATGAATCCTTTCGTAACTCGTGCCAATAGAACACAAAATCCATTTAGCCTCGTAGGTTCGACTGGGAAGTTCATTATCATCTAGCAACATATCTTTTATGAGTGTTAATAATTCTGTAAAGCTTTTATCAGACCATCCATTACTCGCTTTTAAGTTATACAACTTTAATATCGCCGACATTCTTGTGAATTTAGTACAACCATTATATAATTCTTTCTCTGCATCACTCAACAAACTTTCAAACATTTTAGGACAATCTCGAAGATCTTCTTCAACTGCTTTTGCGATCTCATCAACTCGGTCCGGCTCATATGTATCTGTATCGAAGTCAGTTGAAGCATATGTTGAACTATTCTCAAAATTAATGTTTCCTTTTTTTTTCTCACCATGTCTTATCCAACATGTGTAGCTTTGATCAATTCCATTACATACTAGATGTCCTTCTAATTCATCTTCTCTAACACGTTTTCCAAAACAACATTTTAAACAAGGACAAACTAATCTATTTGGATCTTTTGCATTCTTCACTGCAAACTCAACAAATTCCTTCACTCCAATTTCATACTCTTTTGACAATCGATTGGCTGACATCCATTTCCTATCCATATTATACCACCTATATAAATGCAGTTACAAAACTAATAAGCTTTCAATACTGAACTAATAAACTAATAAACTAATAAGCTTTCAATACAAAACATATCAACACGTTTCAAAACAGAAGAGATCATGTGATATGAGTTTTTGCCAATTTTTTACAATTTCAAAACATAACAGATCATGTGGTATATATAATATGAATTATTCAATTGTTCATGAGAAATAATGTTGTTTTGGATCATGATAACAAATAATGTTGTTTTTGACAATTTCAAAACATAACAGATCATGTTTTTTCTCATGAACAATTGAAGAGATTTAAAACATGCATAACAGATCATGTGTAGAAGAGATTTAAAACAATTGAAGAGATTTTTTGACAAAAACAAATTAAAAAATACCTGAGACAACGTAGATGGCTGCACAGTACGTAAAGGATATTAGGGTTTTGAAAGATCTAGAGGATATGATATGAGGGTTTCCAACGTATATAATTATTTGAATTATGCATTTTACAGCGCTTGTGAAAAAAGCGCTGTAATAGGTAGTTAAATTCAATGAAAGCGCATGTATTTTACAGCGCTTGTAGAAAAAGCGCTGTAATAGGTAGTTAAATTCAATAAAAGCGCATGTATTTTACAGCGCTTGTAGAAAAAGCGCTGTAATAGGTAGTTCAAAAAATTGAAAGCGCATGCATTTTACAGCGCTTATGGGAAAAGCGCTGTAAAATAATACGCGAAAGCGCTTCATTTTACAGCGCTTTTTTGACAAGCGCTGTAAAAACCTTATAGCGTTATGCGCAAACATTATAATACATACAACAGCGCTTCTATTACAGCGCTTGTAAGACAAAGCGCTGTAAAAGGATCCGTTATTTTTAAAATATATTTTCAACAGCGCTTGTGTTTAGCAAGCGCTGTAAAAGGGGCGCTGTAAAAGGCAATTTTTGGCGTAGTATTACTAAGTGCTATGTTTTGAAACTATGTGTAAGTGTGTTTGATTCAAATTGTGATTGTGTTGATTGTTCTAAGAGTTATGTTTTGGAATTGTGTGATAGTATGTTATATTGTAAAACGTTTTTGAAACTCATAATGTCGTGGTGATTGTATGGGTATTGCTAAGTGTTAAGGTTTGGAATGGTGTTTGAATGTGATTGAGTTAGTTTATGTACTTTTCAAAGAATATACAAGGAAATCGATTTACCCAATCGATTTGATGAGTTACAGGGGCTCTGTCTTTCACAAAATCGATTTACCCAATCCATTTTGTAATATGTTTTTTTAAAATCATTTAAGAAATCGATTTGGTAAATCGATTGGAATCAATTGGATTCAATACAGGGGCTTTGTCTTTCCCAAAATCGATTTGCTCAATCGATTGGATTCAATACAGGGGCTCTGTCTTTCAGGAAATCGATTTACCCAATCGATTGAGTCAATCAATTTACCCAATCGATTGAGTCAATCGATTTAAGCCCAGAGTTCAGTTTTCACTAAAAACTTTCAGGAAATTGATTTCACCGATCGATTGCCTTAGTGGAAAATCTTATTTTGAGTTAGATAATTGATTGCTCAATTGATTTATCAATGTTTTGGTGAGTTATGTATTACTTGATGGATTGAGAACTTTCTTTTGTTTTCATTTATATTTGGCAAGCATCACATGAACTTTTAACATGTGGAAAATCCTTCTAAGAAGTTTGATAAATTGAAAAGGTTATTTGTGCATTGAAAAGCTTAAATGTTAAGTGTTAGCTATTAATTTCGGTTGGTGACCCTTTACAACTATTGTGGAAATCTGAGCTTTGGCCTCAGATGAGAGCCAGGATGATCCTACCGGTTCGTACCCTACGGATGGGAATGCTTGATTAGAGCTACGTTAGGAGGATCTCACGGGGCGCGTGGAGATCATTCAGGGTGTTTAGTTGTATTGTAAAATGATCAGAATAGGTTGATACAGAGGGAACATATGTCTTTCTTTTGGGTTGCTTTTATTTTTCAATTGGAAGACTGTACCACCTTTGTTATGTAAATATTTTGAATTCATATTTGAGAACTTTTTCCGCTGCTTGTAAATTTTAATGACTTAGTTATATATCCAAAGGCTTTCCCTTATTTAAATCTTTGTTGTATTTTAATTTCTTTTGAAAAAAAAATACACCCTCGCTTCGAAAAATGGGGTGTTACATTGTGGTATCAGAGCTTTGGTTTTGTTTTCTTTGGGGGCTGTGGAACCTTAGTTATAGATTGTAGGTTAGGAGTTGTTGTCTGATCATGTGTAAGTTTAGGTGGTTTGAGTTGTCGAGTTCAGTATAATTATTATGTGCTGATGTGGTCGGAAGTTATTTTTGGAATTATTGAAGTAGTGTTAAGACTATACTTGATGATGGTTTTATAGGAAAACCATGCCGCCAAGGAGGTATGACGTTCTGAGAGCCAATGCCAATAGGGATGATCGAATGGCGGAGGCTATGAATACAATGGCTGCTTCTGTTGCTGCACAGACTGCTGCCAAGACTCAACGTGACCTCGAAAAGAGGGAAAGAGAGATACGTGCTGCGGAGTCAAGAGGGTTAGAAGACTTCCGTCGTTACAATCCTCCCAAGTTTAAGGGGGATGAGAACTCGGAGAAAGCGGATCAGTGGATCCAAGAAGTGGAGAAGATCTTCGAAATGATTAACTGTCAGGCGGCAGTGAAGGTCAACTATGCCACTTACATGCTATTGGGGGATGCTGAGTACTGGTGGAGGAGTGCAAAACTATTGATGAGATAAGCTCACGAGGAGGTGAACTGGGAATCATTCAAGTGGAAGTTTTTGGACAAATACTTCCCGATGAGTACCAGGACTAAACTGGGCGACGATTTCCTGAAACTGCATCAGGGAAACATGACCGTGGGCGAATATGCCGCTAAATTTGAATCGCTATCAAGGCATTTCCGGTTTTTCCGTGAAGAGATTGATGAACCATTCATGTGTCATCGCTTCCAAGACGGACTAAAGTATGAGATTCAAGACTCCGTCTTGCCCTTGGGAATTCAACGTTTCTAAGCCCTTGTGGAAAAATGCAGGGAAGTTGAGGATATGAAGAATAAGAGGGCTAGCCGAGGATGGAATTTTGGTGCAGGAGGGCCTAGTCGGACGAATTATCAGAATAACAAGGGGAAACAAGTTGCTAAACCCTATAATCGACCACAAAATAACAACGGTGGGCAGAATCACCCCGGGAACCAGAATTTTGGAAGACAATTGGGACAAGTGCTTCGATGTTTCCGATGTGGGGAAGAGGGACAATATGCTAGTACTTGTACCTCTATGTTCTCACCTATTACAATTGTCGGAAGCCAGGACACATGGCAAGGGATTGCACGGCTCCAAAGGTGGAACCAGTTGTGAATGTAGCTAAGGCTACTCGTCCTACTGCTAGAGGACGCATTTATTGTGTGAATGTTGAAGAGGGGAATCCATTTGGCAATCTGATTCAACGTGACTGTGAGATTGCAGGTAACACTCTAACTGCACTTTTTGACTCGGGGGCAACCCATTCCTTCATTGCTATGGATTGTGTGAATCGTTTGAAGTTATCTATGTCTGCTTTACCTTTTGATTTGGTTGTTTCCACGCCTGCTAAGACTTTGACAGTAAATTCTGCATGTTTACATTGTCAAATAACTATTCAGAATATGGATTTCTTGGTTAATTTGATTTGTTTACCTCTACAATCACTCGAGGTCATCCTCGGTATGGATTGGATGTCGTACCATTATGTGATTTTGGATTGTGCTCGTAAATTGGTTCTTTTCCCCGAATTAGGAGTTGTTAAGTATTTAGCCGCTAACAAACTACGAGTGTCTCTAAGTGAAGGGACTCATGAGTTTTTGTCTCTGGCTCATGTGGAGGCAAAGATAAATGTGAACATAGAAGATGTGATGCTTGTCAATGAGTACCGGGATGTATTTCCAACGGAAATTCCAGGATTGCCACCGGTAAGAGAAGTGGAATTTTTCATTGATTTACACCCAGGAACGGGACCAATTTCGATTGCGCTGTACCGTATGTCACCATTGGAACTAAATGAGCTCAAAGGCCAAATTGAAGATTTGTTGAAGAGGTAATTTATTAGACCAAGTGTATCGCCATGGGGAGCTCCAGTTTTACTAGTTAAGAAGAAGGACAGAAGCTCGCAGTTATGTGGGGATTATAGACAGCTTAATAAGGCAACTATTAAGAATATTTATCCTTTGCCACGCATCGATGATTTAATGGATCAATTGAGAGGGGCTGCGATATTTTCGAAGATTGACTTGAAGTCGGGTTACCATCAGATTCGAGTAAGGGAAGGAGATATTCAGAAAACCACTTTCAGAACCCGTTATGGGCATTATAAATATCTGGTTATGCCGTTTGGAGTTACCAATGCACCAGCAATTTTCATGGACTACATGAACAAAATCTTTAGTCCATTCCTTGATAAATTTGTTGTGGTGTTCATTGATGATATTTTAATTTATTCAAAAACTGAAGAAGAGCATGGAGAACATTTACGTCAAGTTCTTGAGATTTTACGCGAGAAGCAATTGTATGCCAATTTGACAAAGTGTGAATTTTGGCTAGAGAAAGTGAATTTCTTAGGACATGTGATAACCAAGGAAGCAATCGTTGTAGATCCGGCTAAGATTGAGGCGGTTCTTGCTTGGAAACAGCCTCAGACTGTCACGGACATACGAAGTTTTGTAGGACTGGCAGGGTACTACATGAGATTTATTGAAGGTTTTGCTAAGATTGTGACCCCATTGACACAACTTACCAGAAAGGATCAACCTTTCGCATGGACGGAGAAGTGTGAGGAAAATTTTCAGTTACTGAAGACGAAATTGACGACCTCACCAGTGTTGGTGTTACCGCAATCAAATGAACCCTATGAAGTTTATTGTGATGCGTCTCACCAAGGGTTGGGATGTGTTCTGATGCAACACAAGAAAGCTGTAGCTTATGCCTCCAGGCAGTTGAAGATTCATGAGAGAAACTATCCTACTCATGATTTGGAGCTAGCTGCGGTTGTTTTTGCATTGAAGATCTGGAGGCACTACTTATATGGGTGCACGTTCACCGTCAAAGAATATGGATGGAGACTCTCAAGGATTTTGATTTCACCCTGCAGTACCACCCTAGGAAGGCCAATGTAGTGGCTGATGCGTTGAGTAGAAGAAGTGTATCGGTATCTTCAACAATTATGGCTAGACAACAAGAGTTGTGGGAAGCTTTTAGAGACCTACACTTGAATGTAGAGTTTGCACCGGGAATTTTGAGACTCGGAATGATTAAGATTTCGAGTGGACTACTTGAAGACATTGCACATTCTCAAGATGACGTCTTAATTCAGGAGAAAAGGAACCTAATAGTGCAAGGGAAGACAACAGAGTTCAAAATTGGAGCAGATAATATTCTACGATGTAATGGTAGGATTTGTGTACCAGAAATTATGAATATGAGGAAAACAATTCTAGAAAAGGCTCATAAGAGCAAGTTGAGTATTCATCCTGGAGCAACAAAGATGTATCAAGATTTGAGACATAATTATTGGTGGCCAGGAATGAAGAAACATGTAGCGGAGTATGTATCAACTTGTCTGACTTGTCAGAAAGCGAAGGTGGAACATCAGCGACCTGCTGGGAAGTTGCAACCTTTAGATATACCCGAATGGAAGTGGGACAGCATTTCTATGGATTTCTTAACTGGATTGCCTAAAACAAGGAGAAAGAATGATTCTATATGGGTGATAGTGGATCGATTGACTAAATCCGTACACTTTTTGCCATTAAAGACCACCTATATGGTAGATCAGTTAACAGAGATTTACATTGCTGAAATTGTGAGGTTACACGGAGTACCATCGAGTATCGTATCACACCGTGATCCGAAGTTCACATTACATTTTTGGGGAGCATTGAACGAAGCGTTGGGAACGAAACTACGATTGAGTTCAGCTTACCATCCCCAAACGGACAGACAGACTGAAAGGACGAATCAGTCCCTTGAAGATCTGTTGAGAGCATGTGTGTTAGATGATAGAGGGAGTTGGGATGATGTACTTCCATTGATTGAGTTCACCTACAACAATAGTTTTCACGCAAGTATTAGAATGGCACCATATGAGGCCTTAAATGGGCGCAATTGTCAAACGCCCTTGTGTTGGTATAAGGACGGTGAAAATATGATTGTCGGACCAGAGATGGTGCAACAGACTACAACTAAGGTAAGGAAGATCAAGGAGAAAATGAAGACTTCACAGGATCGTCAGAAGAGTTATGCGAACAAGCGTCGCGGACTTTTGGAATTCGAACAGGGTGACCATGTATTTCTAAGAGTCACACCTACTACTGGAGTTGGTAGAGCATTGAAATCGAAGAAGTTGACTCCGAAATTCATTGGACCATACCAGATTTCTACACGAATTGGGCCTGTTGCTTATCGGATTGCATTACCTCCGATACTGTCCAATATTCATGACGTATTCCATGTGTCAAAGTTGAGGAAATATCTTGCAGATCCATCTCATGTGATCGAACCAGACACAATCCAGCTAAAGGATAACTTATCATTCGAAGTACCACTTGTGAGAATTGATGACAAGAAGATCAAGCGATTGAGGACCAAGGATGTTTCGTTAGTCATGGTGATTTGGAACCCAATTACTGGAGATGCGACTTGGGAACTGGAGAGTAAGATGAGAGAACAACACCCAGAGTTATTTATTGACACATAGTTTCGAGGACGAAACTAATTTTAGGGGGGTAGTAATGTAAGACCCATAATTTTTAAGTGTACTTTATGTATTTTGGTGTATTTTCAGTATTGAACTCAGAGGCTTTTTAGCCAAAGTTATTAATATTTTGGAGTTTATATGACCAAGAAGATATTTTAATGACCGATTAGAATTACTCGTCGATAAATAAATTAAATTAACTGCGATGAATCTTTTGCGAAGAGTTTAATGCGTTATGGGTGAAAGGGTAATTTAATAAATATCTAAAGATTTAGAGATATTTGTTAATTATTATTTATATATATATATATATATATATGTTAATATATAAAGAAAACGAAAGGAAGGAAATAGAAAGAAAAGAAATAGAAAGGAAAAAAAAAGGAAGAAAGGAAAAGCAAAGGAAAGAAAACAGAGAAAACTCCATCTTCTCCTCTGCCTCGCGAAAACCATTTTTTCTCCCTCCCTCCATTATTGCTCGTTTTTACTTTCTTTTCTTTCCTTAGAGTTCGAAATTGATAGTGGGTGATAGGACAAGGATTTCTCAACTTCACTCTTCACCTTTGATTCGAAAACGAAGAAAAACGGTATTAGGGATTCAAACTCAAATCTCTCTGTTTCATCTAGATCTAAGCCTCCTTTCAAGAAGTGATAGAAGGGAAGGTTGCTCACCTCCGTGCTACGGTGCTAGTGGACAAACTTTGGAAGCGGCGTTGCGAGCGGAGATTTTACCGGATTTGCTCACAGTACCGTAATCGAACGTAAAAGATAAAGTGAAGGTAAGGGCTCCTTCCAAACTTTTAGTTTGTATTTAGGGCCATATTTGTAGTTGTGTGGAAAAGAATTTTGTTAGGGTTAGAGTATTGATTTGGGAAAATGTATCTAAGGCTTTATGGGTAAAATCTTAGAGTTAGGTTTTGGTTATATTGATGAATGCTTCGTGGAAAATGAATTTAAACTCATTTATGTATGATTTTGAGTAAATGAAACTTGTGTGTTTGAGTGGTGGATTGTGTTGATTTGTGTTCGTTGTTTTTGACGTGTTCTTAATTAATACTGATGAAACTTGAGATGTGTTTGTGTGGTTTGTGTGGAAAATGATTTGGTGCGAATTATGGATTGAATGTGAAAGTTTGTTTTGTGTGGAATTTGAAAACCATTAAGTTAAACGAGTATTAAGAATGGGGAATCTCTTAATGTCTTGTTTACTTAATGTGAGTTTGTGAAAATCGTTTAAGTTAAATGAGAATTAAGAATGGGGAATCTCTTAATGTCTCGTTTACTTAATGTTGTTTTGAAAATCATTTAAGTTAACTGGGCGTTAAGAATGGGGAATCTCTTAATGTCTTAGTTACTTAATGTTGTTTGATAATCGTTTAAGTTAACTGGGCGTTAAGAATGGGGAATCTCATAATGTCTTGGTTACTTAATGTTTGTTTTTGAAAGATCGTTTCAGTGAAATGAGTATTAAGAATGGGGAATCTCTTAATGACTTGCTTACTAAATGTTTTGTTGTGGAAATTGTTTAAGTCAAAAGTATATTAAGAATGGGGAATCTCTTAATATGTCTGTTTGCTTAATGTTTTGGTGTGAAAATCGGTTAAGTAAATGAGTATTAAAAATGGGGAATCTTTTAATATATGCATTTACTTAACGATTGTTGTGATTGGAGTTAGTGTATGCTCATGCATTTCATTTGGTAAATTGTGCTGACCCGTGATAGGTGGCACCTCGGTAAACTGTACTGACCCGTGATAAGTGGTACGTTTACGATTTACTTTTTGGTAAGTTGTGCTGACCCGTGATAGGTGGCACCTCAGTAAACAGTACTGACCCGTGATAGGTGGTACGTTTACGGTTTACGTTTTTTAGTAAATCGTGCTGACCCGTGATAGGTGGCACCTCGGTAATTGGTACTTTGGCCTGCGATAGGCGGTACAATTATGATTTACGGCCCTTCGAGGAGGGTTTTGGTTTGGAATTTCGAGTCCATGCATTTTGGCATATACACATTGCATTAGGGCGCTTGGCACACGAGTCGTGTTTGGTGCGAATTCATGAATGTGATGATATTACTAAGTGCTATGTTTTGAAACTATGTGTAAGTGTGTTTGATTCAAATTGCGATTGTGTTGATTGTTCTAAGAGTTATGTTTTGGAATTGTGTGATAGTATGTTAGATTGTAAAACGTTTTTGAAACTCATAATGTCATGGTGATTGTATGGGTATTGCTAAGTGTTAAGGTTTGGAATGGTGTTTGAATGTGATTGAGTTAGTTTATGTACTTTTGAAAGAATATACAAGGAAATCGATTTACCCAATCGATTTGATGAGTTACAGGGGCTCTGTCTTTCACAAAATCGATTTACCCAATCGATTTTGTAATATGTTTTTTTAAAATCATTTAAGAAATCGATGTGGTAAATCGATTGGAATCAATTGGATTCAATACAGGGGCTTTGTCTTTCCCAAAATCGATTTGCTCAATCGATTGGATTCAATACAGGGGCTCTGTCTTTCAAGAAATCGATTTACCCAATCGATTGAGTCAATCGATTTACCCAATCGGTTGAGTCAATCGATTTACACAATCGATTGAGTCAATCGATTTACCCCATCGATTGATTTAAGCCCAGAGTTCAGTTTTCACTAAAAAATTTTAGGAAATTGATTTCCCCGATCGATTGGCTTAGTGGAAAATCTTATTTTGAGTTAGATAATTGATTGCTCAATTGATTTATCAATGTTTTGGTGAGTTATGTATTACTTGATGGATTGAGAACTTTCTTTTGTTTTCATTTATATTTGGCAAGCATCACATGAACTTTTAACATGTGGAAAATCCTTCTAATATGTTTGATAAATTGAAAAGGTTATTTGTGCATTGAAAAGCTTAAATGTTAAGTGTTAACTGTTAATTTCGGTTGGTGACCATTTACAACTTTTGTGGAAATATGGGCTTTGCCCTCAGATGAGAGCCAGGATGATCCTACCGGTTCGTACCCTACGGATGGGAATGCTTGATTGGAGCTACGTTAGGAGGATCTCACGGAGCGCGTGGAGATCATTCAGGGTGTTTAGTTGTTTTGTAAAATGATCAGACTAGGTTGATACAGAGGGAACATATGTCTTTCTTTTGGGTTGCTTTTATTTTTAATTTGGAAGACTGTACCACCTTTGTTATGTAAATATTTTGAATTCATATTTGAGAACTTTTTCCGCTGCTTGTAAATTTTAATGACTTAGTTATATATCCATAGGCTTTCCCTTATTTAATTCTTTGTTGTATTTTAATTTCTTTTGAAAAAAAAATACACCCTCGCTTCGAAAAACGGGGTGTTACATTGTGGTATCAGAGCTTTGGTTTTGTTTTCTTTGGGGGCTGTGGAACCTTAGTTATAGATTGTAGGTTAGGAGTTGTTGTCTGATCATGTGTCAGTTTAGGTGGTTTGAGTTGTCGAGTTCAGTATAATTATTATGTGCTGATGTGGTCGGAAGTTATTTTTGGAATTATTGAAGTAGTGTTAAGACTATACTTGATGATGGTTTTATAGGAAAACCATGCCGCCAAGGAGGGATGACGTTCTGAGAGCCAATGCCAATAGGGATGATTGAATGGCGGAGGCTATGAATACACTATCTCGAATCCTCTCCACTCCATCTTTCACAACTTCTAACCCATCTTTTACTATCAAATTAAGTATGTGCGCGCAACAACGCATGTGAAGTAAGGCCCCATCCTTTAACAATGTATTCAATTGCAACTTATCCTTAATTTTTTCAATCATTGCATCATTAGTGCAACAATTATCTAAAGTGATAATGGACAATTTTGTATCAATATTCCAATCCATCAAACATTCAACCAGTGCATTACAAAGTCTTTCACTTGTATGAAGGGCAAGAACATAAATAAACCTAATATAAGAAAATTCATATTCAATGACTAATATAAATAATATTCAATCAAACTAGTATTATAAGAAATTATAATTACCTCAAAATTTGACTTTGTAGATCCCAATTTTCATCAATGTAATGAGCAGTGACAGCCATATACCCTTTTTTTTATTGCTCGCAGTCCACATGTCAGAAGTAATGGCCACTCTTTGTGGAAGAGTTTCTAACATCTTCAAAATTATGGTTTTCTCAACTTCATACACTTTGAATATCTCTTTTTTTTTATAGTATTTCTACAAGGAACTTGAAATAATGGTTGGAGAGAGGCTGAGTATCTCCTAAAACCAATATGCTCCACTATTGAAAGTGGATATTCAAGCAAAATAATTGCATGTGCAAGCTCTTTCCTAGCGATTTCAGCATCATAAATTTCAGTCTCCAACTCCTTTTTACCTTGCAAGACCTTAACGGTAAGAAATGTTTGTCCGTTATTATATCTCATGGTAGACAAACGTGGAGTACATATTTTCATATGTCCTCGCAAGTGTGAGGTCCCGTCTCTTGCTCTCCCACCAAGCAATTTCTTGCAATAATTACATTTAGCTTTTTCTTTTCCATCAACTTTGACCTTTGTAAAATGTTCCCATACAATACTTTTAAGTCTATTGTTACGATCTTCGGGTATTTCATCTGTCATATTATCATTTGTCTCATCGTGTGGTGTTTGCACAGTTTCATTTGGTGTAGAAACATTAACTAACGGATTACAACTTTCATTCATAGTTGGTTGATGTGAACTTTCTTCTGAAGTAAGTTGACATGGTAGTGGTTGAGATGATGTGCCTTCAATTTCCATTTATATATTCTGTAAAGTTGTACATAAAAACAAATTAAATTCATAAATAAGTTATACACTCACTCACACACACATATATATTTCTTAACAAAATTTGTCATGTAGTCAAATTAAAATTAAATCCATATTGCTACTGTTTTGCTATCGAACCTTAAAATTATTTGCAATTATTTGCATGTCATTTGAGTTGTTTTTAAATTCATATTGGCATATTGTTACTGTTTTGCTACAGAATATTGTGAGAATATTAATGTGCATAATATCAATTAAAAAATACAATTTAAAAAAAATAATTAATCTTAAATAAAATAAAATAAAATAAAAACGTTCAACATTCTAAAGTATAATTGGGAATGTAGAACTGCACAAAAGGAAAGAACAGAGGTGGTTAAAGATTCAACAACCATTAAAAGTAAAAATTAATTTAATAAAAATAGAAAGAGTAAGTCCTTGATTATAGCCTTAATATGCGTCTTTTACTGCCGTGAACGACCACCGGAACCCACCATGGCAAGCGTGTCAATTTTTTGCTATGACTTACAAAAGATGTTTATAATTTATTCTTTTCATATCTTCGAACCCAATTACAAACCTTAATCTTCATTTGAAGGATTAAGTGCACTTTACAAAGAGATTGCAGGAAAACGGCGCACGGAGAGAGGATGAAAACGAACCTTAAGGAGGGAGGATGAAGACGGCGCAAAGGTGACAAACCTTAAGGAGGGAGGATGAAGACGGCGCAGAGATGACACACCAAGGATGACGAAGACGGCGCACGGAGAGGAGGGAGGACGACTGGGACAGAAAAAGAAGGAAGATTGATAAAATTAGGGTTTTGTTACTATTTTAAGAGATATAAGGGTATTTAAGTAATTGTATTTATGTCGGGTGGGTGCGGGTGCGGGGCGGATTTGATGAAACCCGCACCCGCACCCGCCCGTAACTTTGAAAAACGGGGAAAATCCGCACCCGCACCCGCACCCATTAAATACGGTTTTTCCCCGTTAAATACGGGGCGGATGCGGGGCGGTTCGGGTGGATGCGGGTTGAAATGCCATGCCTAATTTTGTGTTGTGAGGGTGTGTGTGTTTGCTGCTGCTACTCACTCTCCTTGGGTTTTGGGTTTAGGAATCAAAATGAAAATTGAAATGCAAATGAAATTTTTTTAATTTTTTTAAAATTATGATGAATTGATAATAAATGAGAATATGTGACACACTGAAGTTAAAATAAACTACAATATTGCTACCAACACCCCCTATATTCCTATTCACACTCCTCAAAATTTTAAAAAAAATCAAAATGTCCAAAATGCCCCTCTCACATTTATTATCTCATAACTCATATTTATCAAATTTCATCACACCTCATACCTCACATACAAAAATCATCATACTTCACTAACTCATACTCAAAATCATTAAAAAATTACATCACTCACTCATAACCTACAACACATCAGTTTGATCATCATATTGTGGTTAAAACTACATAAAAAGGTACGTTTGTTGCTCTGTTTTTTGGTTCGTATTTTTTGTAAATCTGGAGATTTTACGTGAACTCAGTTCACGTACGTTATGGTGTTACGTGAACTTAGTTCACGTATGTTTTAAAAAAATAAAAAATCTCACACTCTACGCAATCTTAATTCACGTACGCCTACATGAACTCAGATTGCGTAATCAATGAAGTTTGAAACTTGAATCCACATATTGTACGCATTCTGAATTCACGTAGGTTTATGTGAACTGAGTTCACGTACGTGAACTGAAATTGCGTAATAAGGCATGTGCGTGAACTGAAATTGCGTACTCAATAGGTTTTGAAAAAAAAAAGTTTTGTACGTGAACTGCAATTCACGTAAGTTTACGTGAACAAAGTTTACGTACGTTTACTAGATTTTAGATCACGTAAACGTACGTGAACTCAGTTCACGTAAACTTACGTGAATTGCAGTTCAAGTACATGTTATTAAAAAAAATTGAAAATTTAGTTTTCCTTTGTTCTAGATATAGATAAATGGACCAAGGGGAAGACAACAGCGATGAAATGTATGAAGGTTTGAAACCTGATTTTCAGGATATGAATGATTGTTTGGAATGTGATTTCGATTGAATGTATGATGATTTTGATGCAATGAATGACGCTATGAACAAGGGAGGTGAACATGTGGTTGATTTATCTGATGTATTTAGCACCAACATGATGTTTGATACGCGAGATGATTTATTAAAATGGGCTAGAAATGTTGGAAGGGAAAATGGAGTTGTCGTTGTTATTTTTAGATTTGAAAATACGATAGCACGACCAAGAACAAAGACAAAATCAATTATTGGTTATGAAAGAAGCGGTAAATATAGACCTTGAAAGAATCCTAAACTGACGAGGAGTACTTGGAGTAGAAAATGTGAATGTCGATTTAGATTGAGAGGTACACCATCAAATGTTGGTGATGGATGGTATCTGCATGTAATATGTGGTGTCCATAACCACGAATTGGCCAAAAAACGGACTGGTCATGCTTTCTTAGGTCGATTGTCTCAAAAGAGAAAGTTGTAGTTGGTGATATGACGAAAAATATGATCAAACCAAGAAACATATTGATGACAATAAAGGATCATAATATTACCAGTTTGATGACAATAAAACAAGTTTACAATGCACGTCAAGCATATCGTTCATCAATTAGAGGTAATAGAACATAAATGCAACATCTTTTGACATTGATGGAACGAGACAAATATGTCTATCGATATAGGAAGGTAAAAGATTCAAATGAGTTGAGAGATATCTTTTGGACTCATCAAGACGCTATCAGTCTTGTAAATAATTTTCACATAATATTGATTTTGGATAGCACATACAAAACATGTAAGTATCGGATGCCTTTACTTGAAATTATTGGTGTTACATCTACAGAAATGACATTTTGTGTGGGATTTGCTTATCTACAGTCTGAGTGTGCTGATAATTTTACATGGGATCTACAAATGTTGAATGAACAGATTACAGGTGGTGAAGTTGAAGTAATTGTTACTAATAGAGATCTTGCATTGATGAACGCAGGTGAATGTGTTTTTCCAAAGGAGATCAATTTATTATACTTGTTTCATGTATGGAAAAAAGTCAAAGCAAAGTGCAAGATGACTGTTTTTCCAAAAAAGAAGCAGGTGCAAATATTGGAGGCATGGGATGCTCTTGTTACAATTATGATGAGACTCAGTACTACATGAATTTGACTAACTTTGAAAGAATTTGTAGTAGCTCTTCTATCTTTAATGATTATGTACATGACCAGTGGTTTATTCCTCACAAGGAAAGATTTGTTGAGGTGTGGTCAAATAGAGTTATGCATTTTGGGAACACCACAACACAAAGGGTTGAGTCGGTGCACTGGAGTTTGAAACGAATATTACAAGATAGCATTGGTGATATATGCAGTGTTTGGGAAACCATCAATAGCATGATTGTATTACAACACAGTGAGATAATAGCATCATTTGAAAAGAGCATAATTCAGAAGGTCCATCGACATAGTAACAGATTGTTTGCCAATTTGCGTGGTGTTGTGTCAAAAAATGCAATAGATCATATTGCGGCAGAGTTTGATCGTGTGAAGTATGTTGGTATAGATAAGTCTAAATGTCACTGCACAATTAGGAGAACACATGGTCTACCTTGTGCATGTGAGATAGCCAGGTATAGTATGATCCCTCGTTCTATTCCGTTAGATGTTATTCATGTTTGGTGGACTAAATTAACTTTTCATGATGATGGATCGGGTAAACCTTCATAATTATCTGTGAAACATGAAATAGAAGTGATAGGGAAAAAGTTTGATGAACTTCATGTACCTGGAAAAATTGCACTGAAAGGTAAATTACGTGAGATTGCGTATCCATCGACTACGTCCATGTGTCCACATGTTGACAAGGTTAAAACCAAGAGTGCACCTAAAAAAGGCAAAAGTAAGATATCAAAAAGAGATAAATCAACCAAGCGTGATCCATCTTGGTGGGAATATATGGATGCAAGTGTTCGATGCAGTGGCACAAATGCATGTAGTACTGTAACTTCTAATAAAGTACAACAACCTCGACCATCAGTAACAAAGCTCACACCTCGACCATCAGTCAACAAAGTTCCACAACCGAGAGTTCTTATCTTCAAGGATTGGTTGCCAGTTGAAACTCACAAATTCATAGATGACATTATTGATGTGGGCGAGGATGGTAATTGTGGATATCGTGCAGTTGCAACTTTACTTGGAATGGGTGAGAACTTTTGGGCATTCATTCGTCAAGAGTGTGTGGTAGAGCTTCAAGAATTCATGTGTCATTATGAGATAATATATGGTGGACAAATTTTTGTTCAACAACTTATACACAATGTATATGTTGAACATGTTGCAACTTTGGATAATTGGATGACACTTCCAGAAATGGGATATGTGATTGCTTCGAAATTTAACTTGATTTTTGTGCATTATCACTTAACCAATCAGAAACATTTTTTCCACTTAGAAGTCTACCACCAACACCTATTTTAGATCATCGTATGATATTTATTGCATTTGTTAATAATTGTCATTTTGTGCCTGTATTTAATTTTTCACTTAGATAATTATTCTCATTTTATGCATTTGTTAACCTTTAATGTCATTTTTAATAAATTATAAGTTTATTATTTTAACAGGTTTATTTAAAGCCAAATTATTCCCCTATACCACTACCAAGTAACTTGTGGAGAAAATATTGCACAGAAGAAGCAAGTCAATGGGAATTTATTTACAATGATCGCATTCAACATTGGTTGAAATATTTTGATGCAGTATAGATGAATATGTTGTAAACTAGATGGATATGTTACAATGAATATGTTGTAAAATGAAAATATTTCCATGCAATATAGATCAATATGTCACAATGAATACGTTGTAAACAGAAAATTAAACTATATGAATATCCAACTTATCCAAATGTACGCAAAACTAAAATATCCAAAATATATCAGATTCGAAAGTACCCAAAATATCCAAAACTAAAGTATCCAAAATACCTAAAAGTACCCAAATATTACATATCAATTACAAAAGTACCATGTTCCAAAACATTATAAATAAATCCTAAGTCCTTCTATTTCTTCTACGATATGATACTATGTTCGTCAAATCTCTATCACCATCCCTCTGACTTCGCAACATCCAAATTAACTCATTAATGAGTGGCATGCCATCAGGTAATATTAGTTGCCGGCCAATCAGCTCTTCAGCAATTTGTATTGCTCGACGTTGTAATAAAAAATAAATTAAATATCAATAATGAATTAAATTAATTAAAAATAAGTATGAATAATTCAAAAAAAAAATTTAAGTATCAATATACCGTTATGTCAATTGTGTCATCAACAAGATCGCCGCCATCAGCTGCATGAGTGGCATGATCAATATTAGTAGGCTCTGCATCAGCTTCGTGGACTGGTCCTCTACGAATGATGTATGGATGAGAAATTATGTGAAACCAGTCCATATAATCATTCGAGCAGACTACATGTCCTTGGACACCTGCCCCAGCATCCACTACATGCACAACATATTGCGTAAACATAATGTCCATTTCATCTGGTGTGGTTATCTAACCCACTACCTCTAACGGTGAGCCAGGAATGGTTTGGACATGACCATATTGCCACAATACTCTATCTGGCAGATGAGCATACATCTTCGGACCCCAACGTATCCATCCTCGAAATAAAGATACATCTTCAAAAGGTCGCTTCAGTCGAGGCTCCTCATATGGTTTCCAACAGAGCTCATCAGCATCAATCTCATCAAGAGCTTTCCTATATGGATTCCAACAGACCTCTAGGATAGTCTTCAACATAAGTAGGAGAAAGTCTACAACAATCTCTACATAATGTAGGAAAATGCTCATAGACCCATGCCTGCACATATATAATAACTTATAATTAGTTTAGAATCATTAATAATAAAAATTATAAACACAATAAACAATCATATAGTTTACTTGTAAAAGTGTCAGATACATTGAAACAGTTCTAGTTTGATGCATGTTGGCTTCTCGAAGAAAGTCATAAAGATAAGCAAGAGCAGTTGCACCTCATGCATATCCCCCATAAGAATTAAGGTCTCAGAAGCACTCAAGATAGGCAACACTAACTACGTAGGCACTCTTATCGCTGAAGAGTGTGCAACCGACCAAAAACAACAGAAATGCTCTAGTAGCCATTTGCCAACGCTGCTCCCGACAATGCTGATGATATACGTCAAGTAACCAACTATACCTAACCATGGTTGTCTGTGTCACATTAAATTAAAGCATAAGCAACATTGTGACTAAATCCAATAAGCTCTGCCAATATATCTGCACCTTCATCCTTGTTAAATACATTAACACTGAAGAATGCACCGGTATGGGAATTTGCAACAGAGATGATACGCCGTCCAAAGTAGTCATCATTTCACCAATTGGGAGATGAAAGCTATTGGTGTCACGATGCCACCTCTCTACGAATGCAGAAATGATCCATTTGTTGATCATTTCATAGCTGCATTTTAGTAACGAATACAATCCCGAGCTTTTAACCATTTGCTCAACCTCTTCTTCTTCAATAACACCTTCTTTTAATTTTTCGCCATTGCTGAACACCCTTAATTCTCCTTGATCCTGAAATTATTTAAGTGAAAAATATAAGTTAAAAATAAATGTACATCATAAATTTAAAAAAATATAATTTAACTTAATTTGATTGAGAAAATTACCTCGCCATCCCAGAGTCGAGTTGCAATATGATCGCGAAATATCCTAAGGACAGAACTATCAACCGGAACACCAGGATATCCAGCATCCTGTGGAGGTTCATCTATATTAGTTGTTTGGGGTTCAGTTTGGGCTTCAGGTTGGGATTCTTCCTGTTGCCGTTGTACTCGTCGTCTTTGTGCCCTTGCAGAAGCAGTTGGCCTAATACGAGTACCGTCCACATTAGACTCCAGATTAGAAGTGCCCTCATTAAGTATAACACGACCCTCTTTGTCAGTAAACATAGTGCGTACCATATCTGCAAAACGAAAATCATTTAAAAAAATGTAAATAGTAAAGCATGTGAACTTAGTTCAAGTTTAGGGTTTAAGGGTTAGGGTTCAAAATTCCAGAAATTACGTGAATTCAGTTCACATACGTGCACTGAATGACAAGCCTTACGTGAACTCAATTCATGTACGTGAACTCAAAATCCAAACCTTACGTGAACTCAATTCATGTATGTGTACGTGAACTGATTTCCTTCATTACGTGAACCGAATTCACGTAAAGGTACGTAATTTCAATTCACGTATACATACGTGAATTGAGTTCATGTAAGGTTTGGATTTTGAAAAAATTTCCACATACGTGAACTGAGTTCACATACATTTTTGGGTTTAGGGCAACGATGTCTTCTTCATCACAAATGGAAACTACTTTCCTTCAATTTTCAGGCATTGCATTCTTAAATACATCAAACAAAACAACATAACACAACAAAAACAAAGAATGATAATTACTTACTTGATTCACAACAATGATAATAAGTTGATGAACTTGGTTGATGATGATTGATAATTGATAAAGATGTTTGATCAAAATGATGGATGATGATTGATGAAAATGGTGGATGATGATCGATGATGAAAATAAAGTAGATGAACAACAATAAAAATATAGAATGTAGAATGAAGGAGAAGAAGATGAGTTATGAAGAAGATGAAATAAAAGGGAAGGGCATTTTAGACATTTTGATTTTTTTTAAATTTTGAAGGTGTGAATAGCAAAATGGGGGGTGTTGGTAGCAATATTGAAGTAACTATAGTGACAAATAATAAGATATCACTAAAAGCTAAGTGTTATTATAGATCTTTTTTCTTTTGTAGTGTTTACAAAATGATCATCAATATCTAGATATGCGGATTGTTGGCACTTGGTCTGATGTAAGATTATCAGAGAACAGAGTTCAAAATCATCAAATCTCTTTTAATTTGGAAGTCAACACAAAGGTTATGGTTTCAAGTATGATATATCCCAATATTATTGTTACTGATGATAATTTACATCCCAAGATATTGCTCGTGATTTAGATATATTTCGGGTTTTTTTTAAATATAGATATGTTAGCGAAATAAATTGTAGAGATGACGAAAAATCAACAAATATTAGTTTACAAAATGAAACTATTGCCACTGAAGAACTCTTTACCAAAATAATGTCTAATGTAAGAAAAAAAGAATATGCAGAAAAATGTATAATATATAATTTTCTTTAAAATAATTATATGGGTAGAAAGAACCATAGTCGGCCTATGTTCTTTTTAACATGCTTCTACCACTTATGTATATTTAAATGAATAAATGAAAGAAAATATCATATGAAACTTTGTTAATCACTAAAGTGGTCTTAGTTGTATGTTAATTTATTTCCAAACTTGTGATTTATTTCAATAACCCATAGTCACTATTAGAAAAATTTATTTTAACTATCATATTTAACGTCGGCCTCCAACTCCCACGCTAGATAGCATCGATTAAACAGACATTAAAGTGTTAATTTTATTTTTTATTTTTATAAAATTTAGCGTCGGCTTTTCCGACGCTTAATAAACAACCATATTTCTATTTTTTATTCTAATAATTAGCGTCAGTGTGGTAGACGCTAGGTTTATGATTTTTAAAATTAAACTAGTATAATACCCGTGCTATTGCACGGGTGGTGCATCGTTTATATATTTTTATTTAATTAAGTATTTTCTATAATAAATAGAACAAAATCAATGAAGTTAATTACTGTAGTCGATAATTACCAAACTAATATATTAGTTGTACTTAAAATTATTAACATGACAACAAAATAATTTATGATATGGTTTTCGTTGTGAGAGTTAAAATTGATTTGAAGAAAATAATTTTTGAAGTATCCCAAATAATATTGATTTGTAGAAAACAATTTTTGAAGACAATGAGCATGCAAGTTAGAATGAAATCATCGTAATAATAGAATTTGAATATCATTGATTAAGACATATAATAATAAATCATAGTTTACTAAAATATGTTTTACATGTAAAGAAATCTACCTTAAAAATTTCATCCATACATTATCAATTGTTGATGATTGGATTTTGATGTTTAATTAGTAATGTATTATCAATGACTTTTGTAATTTCGAAAGATAACTTCATTTCTTGTATTTTTTCGCACCAAGGGTCATAATCTGCACCAAAGGCCTGTAACATAATCTGCATGTTAATTAATATGATCTTATGATGTAATTTAAATTGTATTTTGATGGTTTGATAAGATAACAAAATATGAGAAATAGAGTTAATAATATACTTTAAGTTTTAATGGTTCGAGTACATTCTCTATAGTATATTCTTTTTATAACATGTTCAATGTTAGTAAACGATCCATCTCAGCAAAATAATAATGATTAAAAATTGTCTTTCTATTGCCAAAATTGACAAAAAAGAAAATTGAAATTGCTAATTGTATTGTTTACTATAAAACTAAGCATATTTGTTAAATTAGATTTATGTATATTATGGTAAAGCAATATTGTCGCATATCCATGATGGAATACTCAATAGAGTAGTGTAAAGTACAATATTGAATTACAAAATAATTGAGCAACAACTTTTAAGTAATTGAAAAGTTGATTAAGTAATTGAAAAGTACAATATTTAAATGCTTTCAATGTCTATAGTTGTATTTTTTTTAAATCTTTATATGAAATAATTAAAGAAAATAATATACTTACAAATCAAAGAGATTGGAAAACCTTGTGTATACAACATTGTTTGTTGTATACGATGTCTGCTTATATTTGTCATGTATTAAAATCTTCAATCCATTCTTGCTTTTAACTCTTGAAATAGCTACATATAACTGACCATGACTAAAGACTGGTTTTGGCATGTATATCCCAACATAGTCCAATGATTGTCCTTGTGATTTGTTGATTGTCATACCATAGGAAACAACTATGGGAAATTGTCTCCTAATTAGCTTGAAAGGCCAAGGTGATTGAGAAGGTGACATAGACATTCGTGGGATATATATCAAGTTTCCAATATTTTTTCCTGAAATTATCTTTGCTTCGAGCACATGATTTGCAAGCCTTGTATCAATAAGTCTTGTTCCATTACATAAACCTTCAGATTGATCAAGATTTCGCAAAAGCATGATTGGAGTTCCAACTTTTAGTTTTATTTTGTGGTTTGGAAGGCCTGAGGTAGTTAATGTGCTCAAAAATTCAGGTGTAAGGATATCAAAAGATTCATTTCCATGACTTTCTGAACAATCAACAGAATCTGAACTTAAATACTCATTTTCTTCTCCTATAATTAGTGCAATAAAGTAACGATATTAATTGAATATACACATAATTCAACAACTATAATTATATAAATAAAGGTTTAATAATAATAATAATAATAATAATAATAATAATAATAATACCTGGTATTAAGGTCATCACATATTCATTTATTGAATCAACAATCTCTATTGTTGACGCCAAAATTGCTCTACATTGCAAAAAATCTTCATTCTTGTAATTTTGGATTAAATTTGGATGCGTGCTTTGAACGATTGCTTGAAGTGCATCATTGAAGTTAGTGATTGTCAACTCCTGTGGTATTTGGATATCTGCATGACCGTCATTAGGCTCTGAAACCTTTCCATCTCCTAATTTTAACATCCATTCTGAAAATTGTTTAAGTTCATCCATATTTTCTCTTTGCATTGCTGGCAACAAACGCATGTTTTTCGTGAGTCTTAACACTTGACAATGATCCCAAATATAGGAAGAGTTAATTGTTGCATTAACAATATCTGATCGGCTTCCTCTTGGGATAACCGGTAAAATTTGCCTAAAATCTCCACCAAAGATAGTATTTTTGAACTTAGTTTCACTCATGATATCTTTCAATGTTTTATCAAGTGCCTCAAAACAAAAATTATGAGCCATAGGCGCTTCATCCCATATGATTAATTTGGTTGCCTTCAGTAATTCTGCATGATCACTACTTTTATCTATATTACATGTAGATGACTCTAGTGTAGGAACAGGAATTTTAAACTTTGAATGTGTTGTTCTCCCACCTTGTAGAAATAGTGATGTTATTCCACTTGAGGCCACTGTCAACACAATTTGCTTTCCTGAACGTATTTTTGAAGCCAACGTTCGCCACATAAATGTTTTTCTTGTACCACCGTAGCCATAAAGAAAAAATACTCCCCCCTTTTGCTCCTCGACAGCTTTCATGATTTTAAGGAATATCACAATTTGCTCATCTATTTTTAACCAATATAATAAAAATTTAAAATATTGAATAAAAATCATATTCAAATTTATTTGAAAATAATTGTCAACTAACCTGTAAGCGTTGCATACAAAGTTTGAAACTCTTGAAATTGTTCTGCTACATTGTAGTTATGTTCTTCATAAATAAGTCTATTCCCCCAATTGTGTCATCACATATCCTTTTGGATATGGCATTGGCTTGTATTCCTTTAAGCTCTTTCTATTATCTTGCAAATGTTTCTCAATTTGCACGAGAGTTAAATTTTGAATCTCCTCGTCATTTAACATCAAATCTAATAACATAAAAATTTTTAATTATATTGGAGATGAAGTAATAGCATGAGATATATTTTATGTTGATATAGATAAAGCTAATTAAATTTGGTATGATGATGCATATATACTTTTTTTGTTTGGAGTGAATTGAGAATAGTAAATTATTTTGTAAGATAACATATAAAAACAAATGAATGAATTCAATAAAAAAAATCATTTAATTTGTGCAGCAAATAATATATGTTTCTAGTATGATAACTTTAAGATATTATTCCTATATAATTTAGTATCACCGACCACTATTGTAGTTGGAGTAATATTATGTTAATAAAATATAGTAATTGGATAATTAATTGTATATCTTTGTTGTTTGAGATCCTTCTTTGCTCATATAAAATTCCATCTGCTAACCAATGCTAACTCTTATTCCACACATCAGCTGGTCGATTCATAGTACTTGCCAAGAGCATGGTCACAAAAAGTTTCCGCAAGAAATATCCAGATCCCCATTTATGTGCCTCTTTGATAGCTTCAATGTATTCTTTATCATCTCCAATCAACCCCATTGCAAATCAGACATCTTGAAAGCTATCATAAATACAATTAGAAAATGTCTTTATTTGTTCATAACTTTTTGGGCCTTTAACATGAGTGAGCATCATTCTCAAATAATATAACTCTCTTGTACATGGTGGAACCCATATAAGTTTTCCAACCGTATACCCTTTGGTTCGTGGTTTCTAACTTCTTTTACTTTTAACATATACAAACTTGGACACAAATTTGCTATATGTTAATTCTCTAGCTTCAGGATATACCTTATTTGCTTCCATCCATGAGGTGAACATGGATTTTGTAACTGATGGTTTTTGCAAAACATTATTAATATTTTCATAATCATGATAATAAATTGGTTGTTCACCCTGTAAGTGGAAAAACAATCTTTCAACAACCGGTTTTCTTCCGTGTATTTGGAAAGCTAGGATTCTCCAACATGCTTCACTGGGTGAGACATATCTACAATCAAGATATTGTTTAATCTCATCAACTTCTGGTTCTCCGGACGATGATTCATTTGGCACTATCGTTGCAGTTATTCTATCACAACCTTTGTTGATGTACTTAAATAAGTATTTGATTGATGTACTTTGATTACACCATTCCGTGTAGATGTGAGCTTGATACTTACGAAGCAAACCTTGGTTGTATGGGACAACAAACCGATTATCTAGATGGATGCCATTCTTGTCAACTGTTCATGTATTATGAGTTCTTTTATACACTGGAAATCCATCTTGATCAACAATTGTTCTATCTTGATACTTTTTTGGAAAGAACTTTTTACATTTTCTATCTTTAGTGCACGGTGCTTTATGGTTTGATAAACCACATGGTCCATGTATCATGTGTGATTTGACCAAATTGTACAATTATGGATCACCGACATGGTCCGGAATTTCAGCTGAAATTATTTTGTCAATATCATCTGGTGTTGGGTATTTTGTTGATGGATGAAGGAATATCAAGATATGGGCATGTGGCAAACCTCGCTTTTGAAATTCAACGGCGTACATATCTACAAAGGTTAATTTTCAATTTATTACATGATGAGCATATAAGTTTACAACATATAAACTATTAATAAATATTAAGAGGAATACTTACATGCAAGTATTTTTCCAAGAACTTGTTTCTTTGTCAAATCTGCTAGTAGCTCGTCAAACTTCATTTTAAATATCTTTGCAATTATGTCTGAACGATCAATAGCTTTTAAATTATTTGATGCCAACAATCGTTGAACTTCTGGCCAATTAGGATTACATGTAAATGTAATAAAAAGGTCAGGAAATCCAACATAGCTACAAATAGCCATGCCGTCAAAGTATAAGTTATCCATGTAACGACGACTACCGACATATGTTGCTGGTAACACAACTCTCTTACCCCTATTTGAACCTTGAACTTGGTTGTTTCCATGTTTGTCATTCAAACTGCGATATTTTTCAACTCGCACCCCTATTGGAACCTTGAACTTGCTTGTTTCCCTGTTTGTC
This sequence comes from Cicer bijugum, assembly GCA_037974875.1. Classification (NCBI taxonomy): domain Eukaryota; kingdom Viridiplantae; phylum Streptophyta; class Magnoliopsida; order Fabales; family Fabaceae; genus Cicer; species Cicer bijugum. The sequence continues at coordinate 137,181 of JBBPBT010000564.1, read as the reverse complement.
ATTCAAACAGCGATATTTTTCAACTCGCAATTTTGATTGGTTGTTTCTCAACCAATTGAGATTTTGTCCCTCCATCATTGTGAATCCATCAACCAAGAATTGTTGGAGTAATCTTCTTGATGTCAATATTGTTTGTGCCTCATGATCTCTTGACATAATTCTATATGCAAGCCATTCTCGTATTGTAAGTTGATTCCTCTTAGAACTTTTTATTCGTATTGTGTCTCTATGAGCAATTTTTGGTCTATAACCATCTTCACCATAAAGGAATAGCAAAGGATATTGATATGCTAAATAACTTGGATGAAACTCGTCAATCCTTTTTAGCGTACCACTTTGTGTCTCCATTATAATATCTCTTTTTGAACCTGTATCCACATCACCAACTATTAGTGCAACCACTTCAGACACAGTTGGTTGGTTATATAATCTTCCATCAGCAATTTTTGGTCTATAACCATCTTCACCATAAAGGAATAGCAAAGGATATTGATATGCTAAATAACTTGGATGAAACTCGTCAATCCTTTTTAGCGTACCACTTTGTGTATCCATTATAATATCTCTTTTTGAACCTATATCCACATCACCAACTATTAGTGCAACCACTTCAGACACAGTTGGTTGGTTATATAATCTTCCGTCAGATGATCTTTCAAAAATCAAGCGTAGTTTCAAATCATGTACTTGACTATCTTGCAATCGTACTCTTGCCACTTTAAATGATTGAGCATGTATGTTGTATTGGTAAAGCATGTTACTAAGCTCTTGAACTGTCTGTTGATCAATATTGTTGTTCCTATATATTCATAATTTATAATATCAATTTGTTAGTGCTTATGAAGATAGTATTGAAAAATGTGGTAGGAAACATGCAATTGTTTGTAAGGCATATGAATTAAAAATCCAAAATTTATTCATATTTTTTATTAATAAAATTATCAATTAGCATGACATTTCTCTCTCTCTCTGTCTTCGTATTATTATTATTATTATTATTACTATTATTATTATTCCCATTATTATTATTATTATTATCATTATAATTATATATTAATGAATGTATGATAACTATATGAAATTATATACTGAATTTTGTGTTTATTTGTTGCTATAGAAGCTTACTGAACATAATATAATTGATAAAATGTATATTAAAAATGCTAACATAATACTTATAGATGATAAGTTTACCTGAATCCTTGGATTCAGTTTTGGATCTCATTTTCAGTATCGTAAATATATAGTTGTGCAAACTTGGGTGTTTGACCAGGTAGTGGTAACAAACTGCCTATCCTGTGATATGTTTGACCTTGTATTCTCATAATTGGTGGTCCTCGTCCAGTATTAAACCTACTGTCCAACTTTGCTCCTGGAGAGGTGAATGCAAACATCATATTATACATCCTAATATGTTGATGAATGTTTTTACTTTTAGGGGAATCATATGTGAAAAGTAGTTTTTGAAGAAGTGGTGGTGGTGTCTTTAGTAGGGGAAGTTGCACTTTTCCATTGCCACAACACATGGAAAATTTTGGATTTGCAGAATGAGAACTTTCATTCATTCATTCTTGGTACCACATGTTTGCTCCACAATAATTGCATTTAATCATGGAATTTCCAAGATCATAATATACTGAAATAAATCAACATCAAGTAATTTTATATTAACAACTTCGTAACATATTAAATTATAACCTTAAAATGCATAAATAGACCTTGTCTATTGACAGATTCTTCAAACGTGTTATTTTTGAGGAAAACTTCATCTTCATAAGTATTACTATCTGCGACATCATCAATTGCATCTATTAAAGGAATCATTTTAGTTTGTTCATTTGCATTTAGTTTCTACATGATTTTCAAAAGATAAATCATATATTTGGCTAATACGGTTCGTACCTTCACTATCATCGAATTCAGGATCCGAGACATGTAAGTCATCGTCGCTATTGTCATTCTCATATATTTGTGTGTTTAATGGGAACACGTTTGGTAATGCTTTTGATGTTGAACATGAACCTGAATCGTCATTTTGAAATTTTCTAAAAAGATTAGCCCCAAAAGCGTGTAGTCCAGACAGTAGATTTCCCTTTGTCCGATGACAGAAATTTGAATGTTGTTGACTTTGTATAACACTCCCCCCTCTCTTTATGTTTGAGGTGTAACTCTGATTAAAAGAAGATATTGAACATTTATTGTTAACACCCAATGTAATATCAGACAAAGGAGGTTTTTGAAAATTACATATAACATTTAATTCAGAATTGGGATTTGACATAGTAGAGTGACAATCAAGTTTCATCCTTTTTGCTCTTCTTTTGTCCAATATAGTTTTCCTTTTATGTCTTGCTTTTGTAGCTCTCATTTTTCTAACAATAGTGTAATCATCCATATTATCTTTTATGATTTCTTGCATGATATAGATATACAAATATTTTTGTTTGATGATGGAGGTTAATTTTTCATGATAGAGGTTAACTTTTGTTTTATGATAGAGGTTGTTATAGTTTCATGATGGAGGTAAAATTTTGTTTCCATTTTAAATATAAAATTTTATTTATATCATGATAACCAATATTATATGTGATAATGTTACAAAAAAATACATTGACAATGCTAAACCAATTTAGGAACAATAAATATTTGATATTGCTTAACCAAAAACTTTATCACTATTTCACAAAATACATAATTGTCATTAAACCGTTAATTTTCAAACCATATTGATTTTGGAAACCGTACTTTACTAAATTGCCATTATTAATTGATATTAATTGTTAAAAAAAAATATGACTTGATTTTTTATAAAATAAATGAATCAATTTGATTCATAAAATAAAATGTAATATATTATTTATCAAGTATGAAAGTTTGAGTTATTTTATAGCTTAATTGTATAACTTATGTTGTATTATGCAACAAAAACAAAAAAAAATACTATTATTTAAGATAGTAATCAATTTGCTCTTTAGTCATATATAATTTTTTAAATATAGAGATATAAGAATAATTACCGAGTTTATATTTTTCCAATAGACAACATATCAATATTTTTCCATATTACTGTTCCTAAAGGCATTAATCAGTTAAACACCAATCATATAATAATAACATTGAACCAAAAAGTGTACTTGTGTTTAGTGTTTACAATAATACATAATTTGAGAATATATATCCCATGATTCATACTTCATGAGGCAAAACATAATTAGAGCTTAGAATTACAACATATAATAATAATTTTTAACATAAATAATGTCATCATCTACTATGTAGCACATAATTCATTGTAGTTCCTATTCACATTTGACTTTCTTGATTGGTTTTGATGAAGATATTTGGGCACTTGCAATTGCATCGTTACCCGCATTATCTGATTGGTCATCAGTTGGAGGCCTTTTAGCCGGTGTAGCTGACTGAACATGTTCAATATTGTTTTCCCCAGTCATTGATAATGATTGCTACATATTTCATAAAGTTTATAGGAATTAATTAGATTATTGTCATAAAGATTTATGAAATCAAAATGTATTTATCAAAATGATGCACTTATAGAGAGTCGTGTAGATATACTTACAGTGTCAAATAGTATTTCTTGACTAAGAAGTTCACGACTCGGTTCTCCTTTAGATGTGTTCTAAAAATGGACTTCTATTAATTTAAGTTGTGCAATTTTTAATATATATAATTTATTACAATTAGAATATATAATAAGGCAATATATGGTTTGAATACCTGTTCAATTTGAAATTGTTCCTTAATTGCAACAATAAGTGCAACATCACTCCATGATTTATTAACAGAATACTGTTTTAAAGATGGTTGTAGTTTTACACGAAAAGCTAGAGTGGTCCCCATTATGTCTTGAAGTTCTGATGGATATTTCCTTAAGTCAGTATCACCAGCCTGTAACATGTTTCAGGTAAATGGGTTATGTCATATTATGTGGTAAACAATAAATATCGAAACTATCAACTTAGTTGGACTAAGTATTAGATACATGCCTCAATCATATTCTTCCTCATTTGACATGCTAAAATTCCAAGTAGTGAAGTACAATCCTGGTCCCACATAAGGAAGTTACAAAAGCAATTGTCGTGGAAAACTTCAATGATCATTTTGTACATGTTTCAGGTAAATGAGTTATGTCATATACGGACTTTAATATTGATTTATAAATTCTGATAAATTAAGGTTGAATATTGAACTACTCTTATGAGCTATTTGCTTTTAGTTTGCGAAAAAATTCATATCCTTATATGACAGTTAAGACAAAACTTTTCTGATAGTAACACTAACCCTTAATACTATGCAAATTGTTTCTACTTTATTCCATATGCCTATAAGTTAGAAAATTGTAACCATTTAGTTTTACTTTGATTGGACAATATATTTTGAATTATGAAGAACAAATAAAATTACATACTTTTAATATATATATATATATATGTATATATATATATATATAACACTATATATTAATGTTTGATATACCTTGGAATTGGTTCGACAACCTGAACACCACATTTACATTGATAATTTCTAATCCCTTCTTTAGCTTTGACTGTGCAATTTGTGCAACCAAGATAAAACCAACCGAATTTGTCTGGCATAACCTTTGACAGAGTTGCAACAGTGACACAAATCATTTCCTAAATACCATGTTGTAATTAAAAAAATTGTAACAATTAAATAGTGTATATATCTACATAAAAATAGTGTTATGAAATTATAGTTACATGTCCAATAGCCTTGATTTGGCGAAGAGTTTTAACTTGAGCATTGTACATAAACTTCTCTTGTGAGGTGTATTGAGATGAAGATGTGATCTGAGTTGGTAGTTGACTGCCCTAAATGTAGTTATCTATATCATCTATTGTAGGCAACCTACATTCATTGAATATGAGCAGTCGACATCATTAGAATCGTTTGACCTTTAATCAGGCCAAATCATAATTGCAACATTTGGAAGACATTTGTAAAGAGTTGGTCAACTTACTGATTTCTGAATTCGTTGATTTGGTGTGTGTTTTCATTGATAAGAAGTTTAGTTCCACTCCATGCATTAGTGATTGTAGGTTCGCTGTTTCCTGCCATATAGAAGTAATTAATTAACAAATACATTGAAGTATATTGTAACAAACAAAATATTTCATTAAATAGTTAGTACTTGTGTTGAATTAATAATACCTTCTGGAGGCTTCACTCGTGCATGATGGAAGATTATAATGATGGGACCAGAGTTGGGGTGAGCTTTAACATAATTGAGAAATTGTGTACCATAAGACTCCCATAGGGAGCAAGTAAGGATGTTTCTGCTGATGAAATGAATAATAACATTTGAAACATGCTTTGTATAATATATTAATTAAATATAAATATTGTTGTTACCTGAGATCTTTGATTTTGACAGTGACACAAATTTTTTTGGTTGATGAGGTTGAAGTTGAAGAAATGACCTCATCCAGTACCCCAATAATATCTATAAATAAAAAAGATAAGTTATCCGTTGAAACACGAAAAATATAAAAACACTTATATATTGTTTAAAAAAAAAAGAATTGATAGTATTACCAATTAAGTTTTTAGGAGTGTTATGCCCATTCAAAATGGTGCTAAAAGAGACAAAACGGTACTGAGTCAATGGGATTTCAGGGAGATTAATCTCTTCTTTAAAAGTAGCAGAATTGAAAACAATTTTGAATTCATGGAGGCAATATTTGAACTGGAAAGTACTTGGAAAAACAGAAAAGTTATGGATGATGTATGTTTCATTTTCTTTGAGTTTTCCCCTCCATTTAATAGAATCATCTTGTCGTATAACAACATTTATTTGATCCGCCTTTCAATAACAACATGTATATGATAAGCCTTTTAATAACAAATAATTTATAAATGAAATAGTAACCAATAGAATGAAAATATTTGTTAACCAAACATAAAAAAAAAAGTTAAAATGTAGACCTGTTGATCCATCAAAATAACTTCATCGTGCACATTCTCATTTTTACTAACAACAGTGAAGTAATTTGTGACCATAACTACTATTTTCCAAGTTTCCTTTGAGGTGTTAATGTCCTTCAATGGTGTCAATACAAATTTTATAAACATAAATTGAAAATTAATCATTTATTTCAGATTGTAATATATCTCTGAAGATGAAATGCGACAGATTCGGAACTTAAAGAGCGAAAAAAATATAAAGAAGTTGAAGATGCAATTTCAGTTTGTAATAACATTTAGAAGTACAAACAAAAAACCTAAAAACAATGCAAAGGAATATGAAATTAGACAGTCTACTAAGAATAATTTAAAGAACTAAGAAATAGTTTTTTTATTTTTAAAAATAGATACAAAATCAACAAATGCAAAAGAATATGAAATTAGACAAGCTAGTAAGAATAATTTAAAGAACTAAGAAATTGTTTTTTTTTTTTAAATAGATACAAAATCAACAACATTATCTTCTTATTCCCTCTGTTTTTCCCAAATTAGAATTTTGCCAATAAAGTTTGAAGAAATATATTGTGTAACAGACCATTACAATTAGTTTAATTAATATGGATCTTCATTCGATGGATCTAACTATGTAGAATACATAATAAAAAATTTCAATGCAAATGCACCTCAAGCACGTGTTAGTATTAGAAAGGTTAAGACCAAAAAAATAAAAACATGCATAATGTTCCCTTATTACTAATGTTCCAAAAAAATTATCCAATATATATGTAATTTGATTGCATTTGCCTCTAGTATAAATTAACAACGCTTTATTATTATTATTATTATTATTATTATATTCAATATTGAATTAATTAGTAGCGGTAAAACTATCAAATTTACTGTAACACTACACCTAATCCTAAAGAGTCATTTTTTTCAAAAAAAGGATTCTAAAACTCATTCATAACCAATTGTTAACCCATATCAACCCCAGGTTATCAATCTAATGCATTCGGAAAGCGACCAAAAAAAATTTGGATGGGAGAATAATTTATATAAATTAAAAACATTTTATTATTATTATTATTATTATTATTATATTCAATATTGAATTAATTAGTAGCAGTAAAACTATCAAATTTACTGTAACACTACACCTAATCCTAAAGAGTCAATTTTTTCAAAAAAAAAAAAGATTCTAAAACTCATTCATAACCAATTGTTAACCAATATCAGCCCCAGGTTATCAATCTAATGTATTCGGAAAGCGACCACAAAAAATTTGGATGGGAGAATAATTTATATAAATGAAAAACATTTTATTATTATTATTATTATTATTATTATTATTATATTCAATATTGAATTAAATAGTAGCGGTAAAACTATCAAATTTATTGTAACACTATACCTAATCCTAAAGAGTCATTTTTTTCAAAAAAAAGATTCTAAAACTCATTCATAACCAATTGTTAACCCATATCAGCCCCAGGTTATCAATCTAATGCATTCTGAAAGCGACCACAAAAAATTTGGATGGGAGAATAATTTATATAAATTAAAAAATATAAAGAAGTTGAACTTTTTAGAAGTACAAACAAAAAACCAAAAAACAATGCAAAAGAATATCAAATTAGACAGTCTACTAAGAATAATTTAAAGAACTAAGAAATAAACAGGCTAGTAAGAATAATTTAAAGAACTAAGAAATAAACAGGCTAGTAAGAATAATTTAAAGAACTAAAAAATTGTTTTTTTTTTAAATAGATACAAAATCAACAACAACATTATCTTCTTATTCCCTCTGTTTTTCCCAAATTAAATACAAATTTAAGCACAAAACAACCTTTCATATACAAATAAATACAAATGGATATCATTTATATTGTGAAACAATTTTTCTAAAATCACAAAATCTTCACTTATTTGTCAGTGAAAACTCATTGGTTATGTTCTCCTTCACAAGTATTATTTGCACCAATGTTTTAAAAGTCGAACAAGCAACGCCTTCAGATCATAGTTTAACTACTTTAAACCACTCAAATCATAGTTTAACTACCCTAAACCACTCAAATCAACAACACTGCAAATAAGCAAACTATACACATTTCCACTTTGCAATTCACCCGGTGGATTGAACAGTTAATTTAGTTTGATTTTTTAACACATTGAACATACAATACCTTCATATTACAGTTTAAAAGATTGATTCGGACCAAACACAAGTCACAACAACACTTCCTATTTAACAAAGTATTCGAACTAAGTAATAAAAAATTGCATGAAATAAAATATTTTTTCCTCTCCTATAAAAAGAAAGAATGAAAATAATAAATAAAATAAAAAGAGAGTGAAAAATAATAAAATAATTAAAATTACGGAAGAATGAAATTACCAGGAAGAGGGGCTTTGATGTCGTAGAAAATGGGAGGAGGATTGGGAGATCTACGAAGGGGGAAGAACCTACGCGATGGGCGATAATTCCATTTTCCCATTTCTTATTTATTTTTTATTTACCAAATTGCAACGCTCATAAATCAAATTCAGAAGGTTTAAGTCAAAAGTGAAGGTGATAGTGTTTCTGAGTTTCGTTTTGACGCAAGTACAATAGAAGAAGTAGAACCACTTTTTAGTTGCTATGTTTCAAAAAAAATTCGTTGTAAATAAGAATAATACATAATTTGTCTCATTTTATAGGTCAAATTTATAATTTAATAGCGAAAAAAATATAAAGAAGTTGAATAAGTACAAATAAAAAGCCTAAAAACAATGCAAAGGAATATGAAGGAGGAAGTTACAAACAAAAAACCTAAAAACAATGCAAAGGAATACGAAGGAGGAAGTTACAACAAAACAATGCAAAGGAATATGAAGGAGGAAGTTACAAACAAAAAACCTAAAAACAATGCAAAGGAATATGAAGGAGGAAGTTACAACAAAACAATGCAAAGGAATATGAAGGAGGAACTTACAAACCTTGAACAAACTTGTAAGACCCATAATTTTAAAGTGTACTTTATGTTTTTGGTGTATTTTTGGTATTGAGCTCGGAGGCTTTTTAGCCAAAGTTATTAATATTTTGGAGTTTATATGATCAAAAAGATATTTTGATGCCCGATTAGAATTACTCGTCGATAAATAAATTAAATTAACTGCGGTGAATCTCTTACGAAGAATTTAATGCGTTATGGGTGAAATGGTAATTTAACAAATATCTAGGTATTTTGGGATATTTGTTAATTAAAATTAATTAATATATATATATAAACACATATATATGTTTGTGTGGAAGGAAAAGAGAAAGAAATAGAAAGAAAAGAAATATAAAGGAAGGAAAAAGGAAGAAAAGAAAAGGAAAGGAAAGAAAGAAAACAAAATCCATCTTCTTCCTCTCACTGCCTCACGCGCGCATCTCCCTCCTTCTCCATTGTTATCCATTTTTTTTTGGTTTCCTTACTTCCTTTGAGTTCGAAATTGAAACCCAAGGCTAGTGGGTGAGAAAGATCAAGTTCCTAACTCCTTCCTCCTTCTCGGACTCGAAAACGGAGTTAGGGATTTCAAAACCGTCAAACACAAATCTTCCCGTTTCACCTAGATCTAAGCTTCATTTCGCGAAGAGATAGAATGGAAAGTTGCTCACTACCATGCTACGGTGCTAGGGGACCAACTTTGGAAGCGGCGTTACGAGCGGAGATTTTATCGGATTTGCTTGCGGTACTGTAATCGCACGTTACAGCTAACGTGAAGGTAAGGGTTCCTTCCAAAATTTTAGTTTGCATTTAGGGCCTTATCTGTGGTTGTGTGGAAAAGAATTTTGTTAGGGTTGGAGTATTGATTTGGGGAAAATGAATCTAAGGTTTTATAGGTAAAATCTTAGAATAGGTTTTGGTTATATTGATGAATGTTTCATGGAAAATGAATTTACCTCATGTATGTGTGATTTTGAATAAATGAAATTATTGTGTTGATTTGTGTTCATCGTACTTGGCGTGTTCAAACTTGATGTTTGCTGATTGATGTGTTTTGGTGTGAATTGTGGGTTGAATTTAATAATATGCTTGAGTTCATTTTGTGTGGAATTTGAAAACCATTAAGTTAAATGAGTATTAAGAATGGGGAATCTCTTAATGTCTTGTTTACTTAATGTGTGTTTGATTTGGAAAATCGTTTAAGTTAAATGAGAATTAAGAATGGGGAATCTCTTAATGTCTTGTTTACTTAATGTTTGTTTTGGAAAACTGTTTAAGTTAAAAGAGTATTAAGAATGGGAATCTCTTAATACTTTTGTTTGCTTAATGTTTTGTTTTGAAAAATCTTTAAGTTAAATGAGTATTAAGAATGGGGAATCTCTTAATATTTGCGTTTACTTAATGTCGTCGTGAAATTGATTTTGTGGAGAAATGAATTGTTGTGTTTTGGCGTGAATCGTGTAATAAATTTGTGAATACGGTTGAGTTTGTTCTGTGTGGAATTTGAAAACCATTAGAGTTAAACGAGTATTAAGAATGGGGAATCTCTTAATGTCTTGTTTACTTAATGTGTGTTTGTGAAAATCTTTTAAGTTAACTGGGCGTTGAGAATGGGGAATCTCTTAATGTCTTGGTTACATAATTTTGTTTTGAAAATCGCTTAAGTTAACTGGCCATTAAGAATGGGAAATCTCTTAATGTCTTGGTTACTTAATGTTTGTTGTGGAAAATCGCTTAAGTTAAATGAGTATTAAGAATGGGGAATCTCTTAATATCTTGGTTACTTAATGTTTGTTTTTGAAAATCGTTTAAGTTAATTGGGCGTTGAGAATGGGGAATCTCTTAATGTCTTGGTTACTTAATGATGTTTTGAAAATCGTTTAAGTTAACTGGGCGTTAAGAATGGGGAATCTCTTAATGTCCTGGTTACTTAATGTTTGTATTGAAAAATTGTTTAAGTTAAATGAGTTTTAAGAATGGGGAATCTCTTAATGTCTTGTTTACTTAATGTGTGTTTGATTTGGAAAATCGTTTAAGTTAAATGAGAATTAAGAATGGGGAATCTCTTAATGTCTTGTTTACTTAATGTTTGTTTTGAAAATCGCTTAAGTCAAATGAGTATTAAGAATGGGGAATCTCTTAATGACTCATTTACTTAATGTTTGTTTTCGTAAATCGTGCAGACCCATGATAGGTGGCACCTTGGTAAACAGTACGGGCCCGTGATGGACAGTACGTTTATGGTTTACGCTTTTTGGTAAGTTGTGCAGACCCGTGATAGGTGGCACCTCGGTAAATAGTACTGACCCGTGATAGGTGGTACGTTTACGACTTACGTTTCTTAGTGAATTGTGTTTGTCCGTGAGAGACTGCACAGGTGTTTGTCCGTGAGAGACTACGCCCTGGTAAATTGTGTTTGTCCGTGAGAGACTACACAGGGGTTTGTCCGTGAGAGACTACGCCCTGGTGAATTGTGTTTGTCTGTGAGAGATTGCACTGGTGTTTGTCTGTGAGAGACTACACCCTGGTAAATTGTGAATTGTTGGTTCATCTTGTCCGTGTGGGTATTGTGTTATAAGTGTTAAGTGTTATGTTTTGAAATTTGGTGATAACATGTTTGATTGCAATACTATTTCGAAACTCATGATGTTGTAGTGTTGTGTTATAAGTGTTAAGTGTTATATTTTGGAATTTGGTGATAACATGTTTAATTGCAATACCATTTTGAAACTCGTGATGTTGTAGTATTGTGTTATAAGTGTTAAGTGTTATGTTTTGGAATTTGGTGATAACAGGTTTGATTGCAATACTATTTCGAAACTCATGATGTTGTAGTGTTGTGTTATAAGTGTTAAGTGTTATGTTTTGGAATTTGGTGATAACATGTTTGATTGCAATACTATTTCGAAACTCATGATGTTGTAGTGTTGTGTTATAAGTGTTAAGTGTTATGTTTTGGAATTTGGTGATAACATGTTTGATTGTAATACTATTTCGAAACTCATGTTGTTGTAGCGATTGCGTTATCAGTGCTAAGTGTTAAGATTTTGGATTATGTATGAATGTGATTGAGTTAGTTTATGAATTTTTGAAAGAAATATACAGGGAAATCGATTTACCCAATCGATTTGATGAGTTACAGGGGCCCTGTCTTTCACGAAATCGATTTACCCAATCGATTTTGTAATATGTTTTTCAAAACCATTTAAGAAATCGATTTGCCAAATCGATTGGATTCATTACATGGGCTCTGTCTTTCACGAAATTTTCTTTATGTTGTTCCATTTGCGATTTTCTTTATGTTGTTCCATTTGCGATTTTCTTCTTCTTCAGTCTCTCTGATTTTCTTCTATGAAATTTTCTTCTCTGTAAACCAGAAAATTTCATATTCACAAAAATTTGAAGAAGTTGGTTATGTACAAAAAGCTAGACTAAGTTACAATTGTGACCCTAAAATTGTTGCAAAGGTTAAATTTATGAAGGACAAAATTGTATTTTTGGTAGTTGAGAATTCTTATAGTATATTGTAGATTTTGTAATATTATTTGAAAAATTAATCTAAAAACTTCACTATCCATTAGGACTATCACCTTCACTCTATCTCCCTCTAGTTTTTCTGGTAACACTAACTCTTGAACCCATCACGCACTCTCAATCCTCTCCATGCCGTCACCCACTCCGTCCTCACCGTCAAGCTCAGCCTCTCGCTGTCGCATCACTGTTTCCCTCACCTCACTCACTCTCACGGCCTCACCGTTTCCACTAAAAAAAATTGAAGATTGCTGCACATAGCTTGCAACTCGAGAAGGAGAAAACCGAAGAGCTCTTGAAAGCCAAATATGAGATCTTGTAACAAAAGGATGAAGAACTTGAAAATCGTGGCAAGGAGCAAGAGAAAATTTAGATTGAGTTTAAGAAATTACATAAATTGAAGGAATTCAAACCCACCATGGTTAGTTACTTCGTTTCAAATTCAATTTCATTATTATTTTTTCAAAGTTTTTTTAATTTTGAATCAGGTGTCTTATTTAGGGTTTTGTCCAAATAATTATCAGACATGAACAATGAGGTGCCTTCCCTTCATAGTGTACAATGTCAATAACAATGACTATAATTCATTGAACATTTAGATAGTGGATTTGGATTATCAGCAGCAAGGATAGACTTAGGCATCGTAGGCGTAGTACCGACGCGCGTTGGAATTAATGATCATGGTTCAGGGTTTAATAACAGCTGGTTTTATTTCCTCTAATAACTCTGTTTTTGTTAAGACACTAACAAAAGGAGATATTATGATAATTACACAGTGTTTGTTGCATTTTCAATTTAATGCTGGGTGAAATAAAGCTATTGCTTTTCTTACACTTAGTAGTTCAAACCCTGGTGCACAACTTGTTGATTTTGCTTTGTTTGGAAATAGTTTGAATTCTGGTTATGTTGAAAAGACTACTTTCCTTGATCATGCTCATGTTAAAAAACTTAAGGCTATTTTTGGCGGGAGTGGCTTTCTAGGTTTAATTGTTTTGAGTTTTCTTGTTTTATGTCCAAACCATTATTGTATTGTTTTGGTTGTAAGGTTTGGTAATTGTTAAGTCATTCAATTCCACCAATAAAATTTGTGTTTCTTTTTTTGCAATTAATTTGGCCATGGTTTGTCATATTAATAGAAAGTCAAATTAAATTATCCATTTCCCTGTCAAATGTATGTTTCTAATCTACTGACTATGAACAAATAAAAAAATTAGTCTTCTTCTATCTTACCCCTAGTAGCATGCTAACTAACAATGATGTGGCTTATGCTGAGTCATAATGTTTATGTTGTCATGCCAACTTAGGCAGTTAATTGATGTTCATTTTGGATCTTAATTTTAAATTTTTGTGTAATTTTTCTTTCAAATAAGTCAATCCAAAGAAACACTTAGTTTATGATTTTCTGCTTCTGATATTACTCATTGATCAAGTTTCTTCACCTTTGGATATATGGACTTGAGTGGTTCTTATTTGCTAAGAATAATGTTATAGCATTTGAAAGAATATATTGTGTGTAAAATAATGTGTTATATTACATGCTGGAAGATACAAAAACCCTGAAGAAAATCCCTTCTTTCCATAAAAAGAAGATATTGTGTGTAAAAAAAGAATCGATTTATTTTTTTTTCGATAAAATATGTTCGATATTTTTTCGATAAAAATTTCTGATTTTCTTTCGATAAAATTTTCCGATAAAAAATTTCTGACTTTTTTCGATAAAAAATTTCTAAATTCTTTTCGATAAAAAATTTCTAAATTTTTTTCGATAAAAAAGTCCAAATTTTTTTTGATAAAAAAAGTCCGATTTTTTTTCGATAAAAAATGTCCGATAAAAAAATTTTCCGATTTTTTTAGATAAAAAATTTCCAATTTTTTTCGATAAAAAATTTCCGTTTTTTTCGATAAAATTTTCCGATTTTTTTACGTTAAAAAGTTTTCGATTTTTTTTCAATAAAAAATTTCTGATATTTTTTCGATAAAAAATGTCCGATTTTTTTTCGATAAAAATGTCCGATTTTTTTGATAAAAAATTGGAAATTTTTTTCGATAAAAAATGTCCGACTTTTTTTGGATAAAAATGTTCGATTTTTTTTTCGATAAAAAAATTTCCCATTTTTTTTATTTTTTTCGATAAAAAGTCCAATTTTTTTTCGATAAAAAATTTCCAATTATTTTTCGATAAAAAATATCTGATTTTTTTCGATAAAAAATGTCCGATTTTTTTCGATAAAAAATATCCGATTTTTTTTGGATAAAAAATGTTCAATTTTTTTTCGATAAAAAAATTTCCCATTTTTTTCAATAAAAAACTTCCCATTTTTTTCAATAAAAAATTTCCCATTTTTTTTCGGGAAATAATTTTTCATTTTTATTCGATAAAAAATTTCTCATTTTTGTTCGATAAGAAATTTCTGATTTTTTTTTCGATAACAAAATATTGGGGGCCTATGGGCCCTTAGAGCCTCCTCCCTTAGGCCCCATGAAATAATGGGCCGAAATTAAGAGGCCCCTTAAAATATTATTTTAATAGGGGGCCTAATAATAAAAGAAAAAAAATAAGGAGGCCTTGTAGTTTGGGGGCTTTTTTGACAGCTCTACATATGGCCTGTATGCAAAGCTATTGTTCTGAAATTTTGTTTTTTGTGAAATAATTTGGCTATCCACATAATTTATGCTTTTAAATGTTTTGTCTTTTGTGGCTTCATATTTGACAGTAAAATTTCATGTATTGCTTTAACTTACATGGAAGACCTTAGTTACAGACACTACTTACATGCAAGACCTTAGTTACAGACTCTATTACAAGTTTCATGGATATAGGGATGGAAAAATCATGGTGTACCTGCTGATAAAATATATCACAACTTATATTTTGACTATTTGTTAATTAACAGATATGTAATGATATATGTTTCAACAGATAAATTTATATGTTGCAATAGGTTTTGTTTATATATTAATGTATTGATAGTTTTTATGATAGAATTTTGTTATATCAATATTAGAAATCTACGTTTTTCCTACGAATTTTCCTGCAGATTTAAGCAAAAGTTCCGCAAAAAAATATGTTACCTGCGGAGTTTTTGGCGGAACCTTATCCCCACGTTAAACCTTCGTGGATAATTGTTACTTGAGGATTTTACTATCCGCATGTAAATTACCTGCGGATAAATCCGCAGGAAACGGGAATAAAATCCGCAGCAAAGTTGAATAAAATTTTAGACATTTTCTTGCGACGTTTCATGCAGAAATATCTGTTGTAAATTTCCTACAAATATATTTCGTATGAAATTTGCAGGTAAATCCACACGAAATTTGCTTTTCACATGAAAATCTGCAGGTAATTTCTTTCAATATCTTGAATTCCCACGTTAATCGAATTTGTCTGATTTTTTATTTATATAAAAATTTTAACTAAAAATATTATTATAGATATATTTTTTAAATATGTAATATTAGTCTTTAATTGAAATACTATTACAATAATCCAAAATAAAATGTATATCATATTTTCAAATCAAAACTAAATATCCAAAACCAAATACATTAATTTTTTTAACAAATTTTTACTTATATTTTGCAACAAAGTAGTATATAGATATGTAACTCCTATTTCTAGTATTTTCCTCATGCCACAACTCAAGTTCCTCCTTTGACAAACAAAGCGAACATTGCTGCTTTACACCACTCTTCTGGACTGAACTCATCTTGGTGGGTCTTACTCCTAAACTCATAGCATCCAAGACAATCCTGACACCCAATAGCCACAAGTTTCAACCATCAGTTTGCAAGTATCCATCCATAAAAATCACAAGCTCAATATAGAAATGTAGCAATTAAAATAACTAAATCAGAGTATAACTTTCAACTTTCAAGGGACAACCAAACAAGAGTGAAAGAATCAAAAGCAATATCAAAACATTCAGTACATTATGAGATTATATGACTTCCTCACATGCAGTAGAGCCTAGGCTTACATTATGAGATCATCAAAACATTCAAACTCTTACATCCATTGATATAATAGAAGCTCAAAAGTTAAGAAATTTTTTCCTGCGGCATTATAGATGATGAATCTCTAACCATAACAAAATATATATAACTTGCTCCAACTTTAAATCATAGTGCAAATCATGCAACCAAGACATTAACCTGCAAAAAATTGAATAAATGGAAATTGAAGCTTGAATACTTACAATGTAGTTCTGCTGTATAAGGTAGTCCTGTTGTCCTAAAACCAGAGACGCACCGCCGGCAAAGTTCAGACTCACTTGAGGAAAGACATCAACGCCACTAAACACAGTATAAACAGAAAGAGGTGGAGAAAGGGTGTTAAGAACTCAAGAGTCTATGTTTTAAGCATCCGATCGGGAAAAAAAATGTCAAAAAATAATCTATTTAACATCTATGATTTATGAAAATTCCACTTAACCTGGTGGCTATCAAGTAACACCCCAAATTAATTGTAACAAGCTGTCCAAATAAAGTAACAAGCAAATCTAAAAACAACAGTCCAAGCAGACCTAATCTCAAGTCTATACACTAATACTTAGGACATTTTACAAACACTTCATATGCACATTAATGATACTAATGCTCTAACTATGATAGTTCTTCTCACTAATTAACAAAGTGCAGAGAGATTAAAATAAACAATCAATGCAAATAACCATTTCAAGATGATTATAGAGTTACTTTTAGAGTAATGCAAAAGCAGAGGTTGAGCGATAACAAATCAAATATGAAAATACATACCAAAATAACCAAGTCACAAAGAGGTAGAAGTCTCGCAAGATTCAAAAACCCTAATCGATGCAGAGGTTCAGCATGCAGAAACCGTAATTGATTCAGAAGCTTCCTTCGTGTTTTCCTCTTTTTCATTCAGAAAGAAGGTCGAGCAATAGAGAAGAGAGAGTTCTTGCGAGAGAGAATAAAGGGTTATGCATATTGATTGTTTTGCGCGAGAGAGAAAGGCGAAGTTGATGAGAGAGTTTGTGAGAGAGAAGAAATGATTTGTTGAGAAGAGATTTTGCCCTAAGAAAAGAGTTTGCTTACAAGAGGGTTTGCAACAGAGGAATAGTGTTATTGCTGGACAATTGATATGAAGTGGGCATGGGTAATGAAATATTTGGAAAATTTGGAGTTCAATTTTTTTTTTTTTAATTTTAAGAAGGGTTTTGTATAACCCGTTGAATGTAAACTAAATAAGTTTAATTATTATATGTTTAAATTTTAAAAAGAAAAAATTCTAAGTTGTTTTACAACAATAGTAGTGATAGATTATTTACAATCAAATTAATTAATCAAATTAATTAAAAAAATAATAGAATTAGATAAGTATATTTCATTAATTTTTATTTAGAATTTTAAATTTTACATCACTTAAGTGTTCTAAATTAGTCTATTCACTTATTCATAATTTTCCAATAACATAATCTCACCTAAATAACTTTTACTAAAAAAAATATCTAAAAAAACTCATTATTCTAAAAAAAAATATAATGTTGCATCAACCATTTTTCAAAAAGCAAAAGCGTTAGATCATAGAAGTTTAATAACCTTCAAAAAAAAAAAATTACTTTATTTTAGTGAAGAATAAATAAAATTAAGTATTTGCAAGAAAATCCCTGCGGAATTGGCTGCGGATTTTTCATGCGGAACTTTTCGTAGATAAATCCTTAGAAAAATTGTGAAGATTATTACGGATGTAAAGTCAGATATAAATCCGCAGCAAATCAAAACGTTACCTGCCGAGTTTGCTGCGGATTCGAAGGTCGCAGAGATACTCCTAAAATAATTAGGATTTGCAGGAAAATTCTTGGGAATTACCTGCGGAAAAACACTAATTTCTAGTTGTGAGAGTTAAAAAAATTTATGAAAAGAATTATAGTTATTACAATAATGAAAATTTTAGTTATGTTTATGTAGTGTTTTTGGACAAAAGTATGTTGGTTTTCAAAATTGTAAAATCAGAGCTTTGAAGTGAACTTGCATTTTCAAATTGATTTAGGTCCTTTAGTTAAAAAATTGAAAATTTGAATTTCAAGTATGTAAAATTAAAAATTTGAATTTTAAGTATGTAACCTTGATAAAAAAAATACTTTATAATTATATATTTATTTAGTTACCACTTTGAATTTCAAAAAAGAATCAAGATCGTTGGCATAAGGTTAGCGGTGGGAAGAACTTTGAAATATTTATGTTGTTTGTGTGAAATGTTATGGAAAAAGAAAGGGAAACAAAAAGTTCATGGTCATTTTCTTTTGAGAAAATTAAAAAAAAAAAAATAAGGGGTCTTTGAAATTGGGTTGATATGATTTGACTTATGATCAAAATAGTGTTTTATGATTGTATGAATTTTCAAGAAAATCAAGAGATGAGAAAATGTTCTATTTTAATAGGTAAACTTGACAATATGAGATTGAAATTTTGCGAACATATTTAAAAAAAAACGTTAATCATTGAAGTGTCAAAGATTTTATTGTATAATAGTAGAGAAAATCCTCGAGTTTAGGTTTGGAAAATTATTTTAGAGTATAGATTTATGATGGTTTCTTTATGTTGAGTTATAAAATGTTTTAGTATTAAAAAATTTAGAGTTGTGATCAAATTAAAGATTTAAAGTTACTTATGTTTCGTCGTTAAAAAATGAATTGTACGTATGTATTGTAAAACTAAATATAATAACAACAATATTCGTTACATGTATTTTTCAAAAAAAAATTTGTAAAATATTCTTTAAGAGGATAAGGAGTGTCAACTGGATTGTGAGGTAATTAAAGTCTAAGGGGCCTATTTTTGACTAAATTATTGGTTTGAAGCTTTTAGAACTAGTGATAGTTTAGTTGTGCTTGGTTGAGATAATGCTTCCTATTAAGAAAACTACACGAGGTAAGAGTTCCTTCTAAATTTTTAGTTCGCATATAGATACATTATATGTGTGACTTATATTTGAATATGTGTTAGAAAATGTTGATGTGATTATATTCATGATTGATAATAGGTATTGATTATATGTTATGAGTTTTACTAATGATGATATGTCTTTTAATAGATGTATTGACATAACAATTGATGTGAAAGAGTCAGAGTATGTTCATGAATTTTATAGTTTCTGGTGGTCATGATGGGCGATAGGGTTTTTCCAGGTATTGTGGTCAATCTTATCCTTAAGGGGATTATTTGGTTGTGCTAGTTTGAGAGACTATACATAGTAAATCGTGCTAGCTGGTGAGAGGTTGCACCTCGGTAAATACTTATGGTTTGTGAGATGTTGAAATGATATGTTTATCTTTTGCTATCATGCCACAATTGTTAAATGTCAATTTTGCTTGGTGACCCTTTAGATAGTTGTTTTACGATTCCAAAGCTGTTGAGGCGACCTACCTCGTGGGTGGACCTGACCTATGAGAAGACTAATCCTTCTATGGCTGATGAGGAGGACGAGATCACTTTGAGGAGAGATATTGCATTAGAGGGAAGTTGCATGGTGTGTGAAGGTCACCTTTGGTACTATAGTTTTTAATGGTTGATTAGATTAGGGTTTTTGTTGTATAAGGTCTTAATGCCTTTCTTTTGGTGGTTGTACTTATTTGATTTTAGGATGAGTGTGTCTATGACATACCTTGACAATTGATTTTTGTTGGTGAGTCGATGTTTGATCTTTTCGATGCGACCATAGGGGATAACATTCTTGGAGCAACACTTTTGTGTAGGTGTCTTCCGAGAATACCTCAAGGGGTATAAGTGATGTTCTAATAGGTCTTATAGTTCATGTGTCTTTACTAGTTGGATAGTTTGCATACACTCTTTGACGAAAGAACTAACTATTGAGAAATTTCTAAACACATCCAAAAGGATGAGACTATTGCCTATAGATCAATGAGTCACTCGTGATCGTAACTCGACCTAAAAAACTAGAGGTCTCAAGAATGAGGTTTAATGGGTAACAACAAGTCATGAAGTGACATGAAATGAACAACTATTATAAATCAAAGAAGTATGATTCCTAAAGCGATGAAATGTTGAGGTAATAGAAACTCTTAATGAGATATATACTTTATGTGAAGTGGATTATCTAGCTACAAAAGCACTCTTGATAGACTCATCTATGTGAATGTTGAAGGGCCGCTTCCTATGGAATTTTGAGGTAGAATTCCTAAAGCGTTCACTATATTAGGATAGACGTGCAGGACCATTAATCCATACTTTATGAAAAGATTGTGTGTGATTTCGATGTTAGAGACAGAGTTAAAGAGTTTGAGTCACTCTTATTGAATTTGAATCTTACTGCTATACAAAGGTTCAAGTCGGAAGACATCTATGTTTATGCACAATCTTATAGAAGTTTTTGACCCTACTTGAAATAAATTTTTTTTTTTAATTCAAATAGGGGATTATTGGAACATAGAGATTATTTAATATGTGAATTTAAAAATTATTGAAGTACCACATTAGAAAACTTTGAGATTAACTTTCAAGTCTATAAATACTATAGTTTCACATATAATGGTTTACATATGTGGGATAACTCACATCACTATATAAAGAGTGTCAAACTCTTGTAAAAAACACACAAAAATTAGATCCAATTCTCAACTTTCTCTAATCTCCCATTTCTTTATGTGCCTTCTATATTTTTGGAGTGGTTCTAATACTATCATCATTTCGATTTTACACCAGTTTTTGTGTCGTAGCCATTCGATTTATGAGTGGTCTTAAGTACCATACTTCAGATGTGGCCTTACAGTATAATTCTAGAACCATTTTTAATAATGAAATTGAATTACGATACAATTTGTAACTGAACTGCTTTATCTTGAAGATGTTGTGGTTGATAGTCTACTTATAAAATTTTGGGTAGTGCCATGAAATGTCTTAAAGAGAACGACTTAGTTCACGACTCAATTCAATAATATTTTTTATAACTAAAAACTAATTTGAAACGGCTTTTCAAAACTCAATAAAAAACATAGAACATGCTAAAAATACTTGACTGGTATAAAGGTAGACATATCTCTCAACTTAAACATCAAAGCAATAGTTATGGTCCCTCAAACATAATTTTGGTCAATAATTAAGTCTCCCCAATTTTGGTCCAAAACTTGATGAAATTTAATTTTTTGTTTTTTGCATTTATTTAAGTCACATCATGCCTCAAGATCTCATTTGCAAAAATTGTACATGAAATCTATAATCATAAATGGTGTAGTACGGCTTTAAAAAATGAAATTTAATCAAGTTTTGGACCAAAATTCTGATTGGGGAACCAAAACTGAGAGAAACAAAATGAGGGGCCTACTTTCGTAATTTAGCTGAAATAGAGGGACCAAACCTACAATTAAGCATATATGTAATAAATATTTTACAGTTGTGATCAAAAATCTAAAAAATTTAGTATTTTTCAATTCAAATTTAAATATATACCAAATTTAAAATAATATAAAACAAAAATAAGAAATTTGAATTGAAACAACACAATTCTAGTTTTTTTTCTTTTTTATTTTTCATTATTTGGATTGGCAACACACAAATACATTACAACTAGTCTGTCTTTCTTTAACTACTTTCCTGTTAGCCAACCAAACCTTCTTCTTCAGCTTAAGCCTCTTTCCTGTCAAAGACCAAAACAATTTTTCTGCAAACATGTTTCCTTGCATGTGTTATTCTTTTATCTTGTTTGTCTTATTAAGATTCATGTTATAAACTGGTAATTTGACTAATTTGATTTATTTTGTAACTTAATAATGAAATTACTTGTAACTCATATAAAAGATGGAAGGCATTATTTTCCTTAATCACACATTGCTTAAAAATTGTTACAAAAACAATGTAAAATCCAGTTAAACTGTGTTGAGTAGCAATACAAAATTAAATTCAGAACTCGTATTTATCTAATGAACATAAACATTCGCCGTTTTCTCCTATAAATTGAGTCAAACAGAAATGAAGAAAGGAGGATGAAATTTTTTAAAGATAGATCAGAGAAAAAAGATAGAGAAGAGAGAATAATTTTTTTTTTCGGAGATATTTCCACCACAAACCAAAAGAGAGGAAAGATCTTTACCTATAAAGATTTTTGAACCCATCTCAGCAACTGACGAAAAAAGAACACATAACCGCAACCGAACACCGCTTTTGTCTTCACTAACATCGGAAAGGCATGTATTTTCTCATTCTTTTGTTTTAAATCCTATAATAGTATTAAAAGATATAAAATTTAGAAAGTGAAAAATAGATTTTGTTCTATGTCAATGGTGGTCTGACTGAAGTTGTGTGGGTAAAAGTTGGAATGGAAGGTAATGTTTTTTTGGTTTGAAATGATTTTTTTTTTTTGGTGTGGTGTGGGTTTGAAATTTGAAAGTTGTCTTCACGGTTCCTTTCTTCTGCATTGCTACGTTCTCTAAACACATTTATGTGTTGGTCCAGCTACTGTTAACTACACATAATTACTGCATTTATTATATTTAATTATTATTTTCTATATTTATTATATTTAACATAATTAACTAGCAATAAATATTATTTATGTTATGTTATAATAATTTCTTTTTATTATAAAATAAGTTAAAAGAGAATTAAATTTGTAATTAATATTAAAATGTTTTTTTTCTTCTATTTAATAGATTAAGTTACAAATCTATATATTTTTCTTTTTTCTATTTTATTTTTGTGTTTATTACTAATTTTATTTTGAAGAATCATTTAATGTTATTTAATATTTAGTATTGTTTTTAAAAAAAATAAAAATAAAATTATAAATCAATAAATCAATAAACTAAAACCATAACCAAATTAATAAGTAAAAATTTTAAAAATCATTAAAAGTTAACTAAAAATAACATCTTTTAATCCCGGAGTTACATAATACCAATTATATATTTTGATAGCTCTAAAATTTATTTTTATAAATAAATAGATCTAAAATCAACTTTTTTTAAGAAAATTTAATTAATTATATGTGTTTTTTTTAATCTTGGAGTTGTTAAGACACAAGTTAAACTATTTGTTGGTTTTGAAACTCAATTTAAAAAAAAATAATAATAAAATATTCTTAAGATAATTAAATTAGATGTGACATCTTTTTACTCCTTGAGTTTTGAGACATGAGTTGTATAATTCGATTGTCTTAAAATTCATATTTTAAAATAATTATTCAAATCAAGCAAATTTTTTTTATGTTTGTCAAAATTAACTTTTTTTAAATAACAAAATACAATTTATTTAAAAGCAATCAACACATCCACATTTTCTACCAAGAACTACATAGCTTTGATTTCTCCATCGCACCCGGAGATACGTAGGAACAAGATCACACTCTTGTCAAGCACAATAATAAAAACATTTTTTTTCGCTCTTTTTAAACACACTTTTATCTCAAAAAATCACATTTTGAAAAAATAATTTATATTCATCTTTAATAAACAGAAATAAATATATTTAAGTTGATATAATTTTGCATAATTAATTATAGGTAAGCGTATTTTAACGGATGTCGTAGGGTGCTAATACCTTCCCTATACATAATCGACTCCCGAACTCAAAATCTGGTATCAAAGACCATTTTTATTTTTTATTTTTTATTTTTTATTTTTAAGGGTTTTCCAATACTTTCCCTATTTTAAAATAAATTTTGGTGGCGACTCCATTGAATTCGAGACAAACTCAAAATTTTAGGCTGCAATAGCTCGCGACCCTGCTGGGGAGATTTAGAGAGTCAAGCCTAACAAATTAATTGTGCATATTTTTTTTTAACTTTTTTGATATTTGTTTGTTTTTCATTTTCATTTTTTTTATGTGTTTTATTATTTTTTAATAAGTATTAGCTGACATTATAATATTCTTTTAAGCTAGTAGATCATTTTTTTATCTTATTTTATTTTATTTATCTTTTTATTTTGTATATGAATATATGTTTTGTTAGTATTATGGATTTATTGAATTATGCTTATTCAACACCTACACTTTTATTAAGACAAACACTTATGAGTGAAACCTTATAACAGGGTTTGAACAAAACTTAAGTTTAGATTCGAGATTGCGTAGTGGTAGCCTTTTGGATGTACATCCTGTTTGATTTGCATGAAGATCTCACCTAGAGTTTGATCTTGTTGAGATTATTCTCACTCTAAATAGTTCACCTATTGTTGTTGACAATATTTCAAAATAGGATTATAGGCTCTAGGAACCGTATATAGAACCATAGAGCCTCCCTTGTGAGAATTTCACTACATAAGTCAATAGACCCTTTCATTGTAAGAATATCCATAAAAACCAAAAAAAATTATCTCATATATATATACATATATATATATACATATATATTAGTTTCATTCATATCTCATGACATTTTTTTTCTCTCTTTCTAAGGAAAAAATAAAACATAATAGAGTTTTGCATAAATTTTCAGGATTTTTTGGGAATCATACAAACCTTAGTCAAGTGTTATTTAAGTGGACAATAGGATCGATAAAAAGAAAAAAACTTTATTTTTAAAGTTCAAGCTACCTGATTTGAAAAGTTTAAGAGACTTCAACAATCAAATGAAATCTATACAACGTGACAGTTTCTTTCAAAAATATGGGAGGATCCTAAATCTCTTGGCAGTGAATGTGCAAACATGGGCCCTCACGATTTTGGCTCAGTATTACGATCCTCTCTTAAGGTATTTCACTTGTCAAGATTTTCAGTTGGCTCCGACATTAGAGGAATTTTAACGAATTTGGGCGCAATTGCTGGGAGAGGAAATCCTTATCAATATACTGGGCAACCACCGAATTTGGGCACAATTGCTGAAGTGTTGAAAATCGACATAAGAGAGTTGGCAAGTACAAAAGAGGAAAAAGGGGCTATTCATAAATTTTCAAGAAAATACTAAGAGCAAAAGTGCCAAGATTTAGCCGTTAAAAAAGAATGGAGTACTTTTATAGATGTTTTGGCTTTCATTATCTATGGTATTGTTTTATTCCCAATCCATGATAACTTTGTAGATTTTGTTGCCATCAATGTCTTCTTAGCTGTTAACAAAGATGAACAAAATCCAGTTCTTGCTGATGTATACTACTCTATGCATATGTGACACGAGAAAAAGGGGGGAACAATTTTGTGTTGTGTTCCAGTGTTATATACTTGGTTTGTGTCTCACATGTTCAAAAAAGGGTAACATGTTGGTGTTAAGAGTAATCATGAATTGGCTCATAGTATAGCTAGCCTTACTGGGAATACAATTTCATGATACTATAGAGAACAAGGGGTGGAAGAGG
The DNA here is from genome assembly GCA_037974875.1 of Cicer bijugum. Classification (NCBI taxonomy): domain Eukaryota; kingdom Viridiplantae; phylum Streptophyta; class Magnoliopsida; order Fabales; family Fabaceae; genus Cicer; species Cicer bijugum. The sequence goes on along the minus strand of JBBPBT010000564.1, from coordinate 111,473 downwards.
TAATATGCCAATGCGGAGATTTTCCAAATGTACCTCTCATGGGAATGAAAGGATGTATTAATTACAATCCAATGGTAGCTCTAAGACAACTTGGTTACCCCATGTTGGATAAACCAGATGATAAGTCACTGGAAGCTTTTATTTTGCACAATACGGGTATAGTAGACCCATTAATGTTGAGAAGGATAACTCGAGCTTGAGAGTTGATTATCAGAAAAGGAAAAGTACTCGGATGTAGAAGTTGCAGCACATAAGAACCCTATCAACAATGGGTAAAGAAAAGAGTCTAAGAAATCATGTTGCCTTCCCATAGTACACCCTCAAATGATTAGGAAATGCATGAACCTACTCTTGTTACAAATGAAGAAATAGAAGAGCTCAAAGCATCATTGTTACAATCTGAAGAGGAGAAAGAAGATGTAAGACCCGTAATTTTAAATTATACCTTATGTATTTTAATGGATTTTGGTATTGAACTCAGGGGCTTTTTAGCCAAGTTATTAATATTTTGGAGTTTATATGATCAAAAAGATATTTTGATGCCCGATTAGAAGTACTCGTTGATAAATAAATTAAATTAACTGCGGTGAATCATTTACGAAGAGTTTAATGCGTTATGGGTGAAAGGGTAATTTAATAAATATCTAAAGATTTTAAGATGTTTGTTAATTATAATTAATATATATGATTATATATAAAGAAAAGGAAAGGAAGGAAATGGGAGAAAAAGAAATAGAAAGGAAAGAAAAAGGAAGAAAGGAAAACTGAAGGAAAACAGAAAACATTTTCCGCCTCCTTCCTCTCTCTGCCTCACGCATCGTCATCTTCTCCCTTCCTCCATTGTTGCTCGTTTTTGCTTCCTTTTCTTTCCTTTGGATTCGAAAATTGATAGTGGGTGATAGGACAAGGATTTCTCAACTTCACTCTTCCTCTTTGATCCGAAAACGAAGAAAAACGGTTTAGGGATTTCAAAACCGTCAAACACAAACCTCGCCATTTCATCTAGATCTAAGCGTCATTTCAAGAAGTGATAGAAGGGAAGGTTGCTCACCTCCGAGCTACGGTGCTAGTGGACCAACTTTGGACGCGACGTTGCGAATGGAGATTTTACCGGACTTACTCACGGTGCCGTAATCGAGCGAAAAAGCTAAAGTAAAGGTAAGGGCTCCTTCCAAACTTTTAGTTTGCATTTAGGGACTTATCTGTAGTTGTGTGGAAAAGAATTTTGTTAGGGTTAGAATATTGATTTGGGAAAATGTATCTAAGGCTTTATGGGTAAAATCTTAGAGTTAGGTTTTGGTTATATTGATGAATGCTTCGTGGAAAATGAATTTAAACTCATTTATTTATGATTTTGAGTAAATGAAACTTGTGTGTTTGAGTGGTGGATTGTGTTGAATTGTATTCGTTGTTTTTGATGTGTTCTTAATTGATACTGATGAAACTTGAGATGTGTTTGTGTGGTTTGTGTGGAAAATGATTTGGTGCGAATTATGGATTGAATGTGAAAGTTTGTTTTGTGTGGAATTTGAAAACCATTAAGTTAAACGAGTATTAAGAATGGGGAATCTCTTAATGTCTTGTTTACTTAATGTGAGTTTGTGAAAATCGTTTAAGTTAAATGAGAATTAAGAATGGGGAATCTCTTAATGTCTCGTTTACTTAATGTTGTTTTGAAAATAGTTTAAGTTAATTGGGCGTTAAGAATGGGGAATCTCTTAATGTCTTGGTTACTTAATGTTGTTTTGAAAATCGTTTAAGTTAACTGGACGTTAAGAATTGGGAATCTCTTAATGTCTTGGTTACTAAATGTTGTTTTGAAAATCGTTTAAGTTAACTGAGCGTTAAGAATGGGGAATCTCTTAATGTCTTGGTTACTTAATGTTTGTTTTGGAAAAATCGTTTAAGTTAAATGAGAATTAAGAATGGGGAATCTCTTAATGCCATGTTAACTTAATGTTTGTTTTTGAAAATCGTTTTAGTTAAATGAGTATTAAGAATGGGGAATCTCTTAATGTCTTGTTTACTGAATGTTTTGTTGTGGAAATCGTTTAAGTCAAAAGTATATTAAGAATGGGGAATCTCTTAATATGTCTGTTTGCTTAATGTTTGGGGTGAAAATCGGTTAAGTAAATGAGTATTAAAAATGGGGAATCTTTTAATATCTGCATTTACTTAACGATCGTTGTGGATGGAGTCAGTATACGCTCATGCATTTTCATGCTTTTTGTAAATCGTGCAGACCCGTGATAGGTGGCACCTTGATAAATAGTACTTTGCCCTGTGATAGGCGGTACATTTATGATTTACGTTTTTGTAAATTGTGCAGACCTGTGATAGGTGGCACCTTGGTAAATAGTACTTTGGCCCGTGATAGGCGGTACATTTACGATTTATGGTTTTTTGTAAATTGTGCAGACCCGTGATAGGTGGCACCTTGGTAAAGAGTACTTTGGCCTGTGATAGGCGGTACATTTCAATTTACGTTCTTTTTAGTAAACCGTGCAGACCCGTGATAGGTGGCACCTCGGTAATTGGTACTTTGGCCTGTGATAGGCGGTACAATTATAATTTACGGCCCTTCGAGGAGGGTTTTGGTTTGAAATTCCGAGTCCATGCATTTTGGCATATATGCATTGCATTAAGGTGCTTGGCACACGAGTCGTGGTTGAATCAAATTTATGATTGTGTTGATTTAGCTAAGTGTTGTGTTTTGAAATTATGTGTAAGTGTGTTTGATTCAAATTTGTGATTGTGTTGATTTTACTAAGAGTTATGTTTTGGAATTGTGAGATAGTATGTTGGATTGTAAAACAATTTCGAAACTCATAATGTCGTTGTGATTGTATGGGTATTGTTAAGTGTTAAGATTTGAAGTGGTGTTTGAATATGATTGAGTTAGTTTATGTATTTTTGAAAGAATATACAGGGAAATTGATTTACCCAATCGATTTGATGTGTTACAGGGACTTCCTTTGCCAAAAATCGATTTACCCAATCGATTTTGTAATATGTTTTTCAAAACCACTTAAGAAATCGATTTAGTAAATCGATTGGATTCATTACAGGGGCTCTGTCTTTCACGAAATCGATTTTCCCAATCGATTGGCTTCAATATAGGGGCTCTGTCTTTCACGAAATCGATTTGCCCAATCGATTGGCCAACACAGGGGCTCAGTCCTTCCCGAAATCGATTTCCCCAATCGATTGATGTAAGTTCAGAGTTCAATTTTTGCTAAAAACTTTCAGGAAATCGATTTGCCCAATCGATTGTGTCAGTGGAAAATCTTATTTTGAGTTAGATAATTGATTGCTCAATTGATTTATTAATGTTTTGGTCAGTTATATATTACTTGATGGATTGAGAACTTTATTTGATTTCATTTACATTTGGCAAGCATTACATGAACTTTTAGCATATGGAAAATCCTTCTAAGATGCATGATAAGTTGAAAAGGTTATTTGTGCATATAAAAGCTTAAATGTTATGTGTTAACTGTTAATTTTCGGTTGGTGACCCTTTACAACTATTGTGGAAATCTGGGCTTTGCCCTCAGATGAGAGTCAGGATGATCCCACCGGTTCGTACCCTACGGATGTGAATGTGGATGGGAATGCTTGATTGGAGCTACGTTAGGAGGATCTCACGGGGTGCGTGGAGATTACTCGAGGCGTATAGTTTTTTTTTGTTATGTATAGAATGATTAGACTAGGTTGTCAGTCAGGACACATATGTCTTTCTTTTGGGCTACTTTTATTTTAAATTGGAAGGATGTACATGTACTAATGTTGACATCAGGACATGCTTTGGATTTATATTTTGAAAAACTTTTCCGCTGTTTGTAAATTATAATGACTCAATTATTTATCCAAAGGTTTTACCTTATTTATTTCTTTGTTGTATTTTAATTTCTTTTGGAAACAAAAATACACCCTCGCTAAGAAAAACGGGGTGTTACATTGTGGTATCAGAGCTTTGGTTTGGTTTTCTTTGGGGGCTGTGGAACCTTTTGTTATAGATTGTAGGTTAGGAGTTGTTGTCTGATCATGTGTCGGTTTAGGTGGTTTGAGTTGTCAAGTTCAGAATAATTATTATGTGCTGATATGGTAGGAATGTTATTTTGGAATTATTGAAGTAGTGTTAAGACTCTACTTGATGATGGTTTTATAGGAATATTATGCCGCCAAGGAGGAATGACGTCCCGAGAGCTAATGCCAATTAGGATGATCGAATGGCGGAGGCTATGAATAACATGGCTGCTTCTGTTGCTGCACAGATTGCTGCCAAGACTCAACGTGATCTCGAAAAGAGGGAAAGAGAGATCCGTGTTGCGGAGTCAAGAGGGTTAGAAGACTTCCGTCATTACAATCCTCCCAAGTTTAAGGGGGATGAGAACTCAAAGAAAGCGGATCAGTGGATCTAAGAAGTGGAGAAGATCTTCAAAATGATTAACTGTCAGGCGGCAGTGAAGGTCAATTATGCCACTTATATGCTATTGGGGGATGCTGAGTACTGGTGGAGGAGTGCAAGATTGTTGATGAGATTGGCTCACGAGGAGGTGAACTGGGAATCATTCAAAAGGAAGTTTTTAGACAAATACTTCCTGATGAGTACCAGGACTAAGCTGGGTGATGATTTCCTGAAACTGCATCAGGGGAACATGACCGTGCGCGAATATGCCGCTAAGTTCGAATCACTATCAAGGCATTTCAGGTTTTTCCATGAAGAGATTGATGAACCATTCATGTGTCATCGTTTCCAAGACGGACTAAAGTATGAGATTCAAGACTCGGTCTTGCCCTTGGGAATTCAATGTTTCCAAGTTCTTGTGGAAAAATGTAGGGAAGTTGAGGATATGAAGAACAAGAGGGCTAGCCGAGGAGGAAATTTTAGTGCA
>JBBPBT010000564.1:49587-106199 GCA_037974875.1 Cicer bijugum | reverse complement strand
GGACTAAAGTATGAGATTCAAGACTCGGTCTTGCCCTTGGGAATTCAATGTTTCCAAGTTCTTGTGGAAAAATGTAGGGAAGTTGAGGATATGAAGAACAAGAGGGCTAGCCGAGGAGGAAATTTTAGTGCAGGAGGGCCCAGTCGAGTGAATTATTAGAACAACAAGGGGAAACAAGTTGGTAAACCTTATGATCGACCCCGGACTAACAACATTGGGCAGAATCCCCCAGGGAACCAGAATTTTGGGAGACAATTGGGGCGAATGGTTCGATGTTTCCGATGTGGGGAAGAGGGACATTATGCTAACGCTTGTACCCCTAATACTCTCACCTACTACAATTGTCAGAAGCCAGGACACATGGCAAAGGATTGCACGGCCCCGAAGGTAGAACCAGTTGTGAATGTAACTAGGGCTACTCGTCCTACTGCTAGAGGACGCATTTATTGTGTGAATGCTGAAGAGGGGAATCCATCTTGTAATCTGATTCAACGTGACTGTGAGATTGCAGGTAACACTCTAACTGCACTTTTTGACTTGGGGGCAACCCATTCCTTCATTGCTATGGATTGTGTGAATCGTTTGAAGTTATCTGTGTCTGCTTTACCTTTCGATTTGGTTGTTTCCACGCCTGCTAAGACTTTGACAGTAAATTCCGCATGTTTACATTGTCAAATAACTATTCAGAATAGGGATTTCTTGGTTAATTTGATTTGTTTACCTCTACAATCACTCGAGGTCATTCTCGATATGGATTGGATGTCATATCATTATGTGATCTTAGACTGTGCTCGTAAATTGGTTCTTTTCCCCGAACCAAGAGTTGTTAAGTATTTAGCCGCTAACAAACTCCGAGTGTCGCTAAGTGAAGGGACTCATGAGTTTTTGTCTCTGGCCCATGTGGAGGCAAAGATAAATGTGAACGTAGAAGATGTGATGCTTGTCAATGAGTACCGGGATGTATTTCCAACGGAAATTCCAGGATTGCCACCGGTAAGAGAAGTGGAATTTTTCATTGATTTGCACCCAAGAACGGGACCAATTTCCATTACGCCGTACCGAATGTCCCCATTGGAATTAAATGATCTCAAAGGTCAAATTGAAGATTTGTTGAAAAGGAAATTTATTAGACCAAGCGTATTGCCATGGGGAGCTCCAGTTTTACTAGTTAAGAAGAAGGACGGAATCTCACACTTATGCGTGGAGTATAGACAGCTTAATAAGGCAACTATTAAGAATCGTTATCCTTTGCCACACATCGATGATTTAATGGATCAATTGAGAGGGGTCGCGATATTTTCGAAGATTGATTTGAAGTCGGGTTACCATCAAATTCGAGTAAGGGAAGGAGATATTTAGAAAACCGCTTTCAGAACCCGTTATGGGCATTATGAATATCTGGTTATGCCGTTTGGAGTTACCAATGCACCAGCAATTTTCATGGACTACATGAACATAATCTTTAGTCCATTCCTTGATAAGTTTGTTGTGGTGTTCATTGATGATATATTAATTTATTCGAGAACTGAAGAAGAGCATGGAGAACATTTACGTCAAGTTCTTGAGATTTTACGCGAGAAACGATTGTATGCCAATCTATCAAAGTGTGAATTTTGGCTAGAAAAAGTGAATTTCTTGGGACATGTGATAACCAAGGAAGGGATCGCTGTAGATCCGGCTAAGATTGAGGCGGTTCTTGATTGGAAACAGCCTCAGACTGTCACGGACATACGAAGTTTTGTAGGACTGGCAGGGTACTACAGGAGGTTTATTGAAGGTTTTGCTAAGATTGTGACCCCATTGACACAACTTACCAGAAAGGATCAACCTTTCGCATGGACGAAGAAGTGTGAGGAAAATTTTCAGTTACTGAAGACGAAATTGAAGACCTCACCAGTGTTGATGTTACCGCAATCAGATGAACCCTATGAAGTTTATTGTGATGCGTCTCACCAAGGGTTGGGATGTGTTCTGATGCAACACAAGAAAGCTGTAGCTTATGCCTCCAGGCAGTTGAAGATTCATGAGAGAAACTATCCTACTCATGATTTGGAGCTAGCTGCGGTTGTTTTTGCATTGAAGATCTAGAGGCACTACTTATATGGGTGCACGTTCACCGTGTTCAGTGACCATAAGAGTTTGAAATATTTGTTTGATCAGAAGGAATTGAACATGCGTCAGAGAAGATGGATGGATACTCTCAAGGATTTTGATTTCACACTGTAGTACCACCCTGGGAAGGCCAATGTAGTGGCTGATGCATTAAGTAGAAGAAGTGTATCGGTGTCTTCCACAATTATGGCTAGACAACAAGAGCTGTGGGAGGCTTTTAGAGACCTACACTTGAACGTGGAATTTGCACCGGGAATTTTGAAATTCGGAATGATTAAGATTTCGAGTGGACTACTTGAAGACATTGCAAATTCTCAAGATGACGTCTTAATTCAAGAGAAGAGGAACCTAATAGTGCAGGGGAAGACAACGGAGTTCAAAATTGGAGCAGATAATATTTTGCGATGTAATGGTAGGATTTGTGTACCAGAAATTACAAATATGAGGAAAGCAATTTTAGAAGAGGCGCATAAGAGTAAGTTGAGTATTCATCCTAGAGCAACAAAGATGTATCAGGATTTGAGACAGAATTATTGGTGGCCAGGAATGAAGAAACATGTAGCGGAGTATGTTTCCACTTGTCTAACTTGTCAGAAAGCGAAGGTGGAACTACAGCGACCCGCTAGGATGTTGCAACCTTTAGATATACCCGAATGGAAGTGGGACAACATTTCCATGGATTTCATAACTGGATTGCCTAAAACAAGGAGAAAGAATGATTCTATATGGGTAATAGTGGATCGATTGACGAAATCCGCACACTTTTTGCCAGTAAAGACCACATATAAGGTAGATCAGCTAACAGAGATCTACATTGCTGAAATTGTGAGGTTACACGGGGTACCATCGAGTATCGTATCAGACCGTGATCCGAAGTTCACATCACATTTTTGGGGAGCATTGCACGAAGCATTGGGAACGAAACTACGATTGAGTTCAGCTTACCATCCCCAAATGAACGGACAGACTGAAAGGATGAATCAGTCCCTTTAAGATTTGTTGAGAGCATGTGTGTTAGATGATAGAGGGAGTTGGGATGATGTACTTCCGTTGATTGAGTTCACCTACAACAATAGCTTCCATGCAAGTATTGGAATGGCGCCATATGAGGCTTTGTATGGGCGCAAGTGTCAGATGCCCTTGTGTTGGTATAAGGACGGTGAAAATATGATCGTCGGACCAGAGATGGTGCAACAGACTACAGCTAAGGTAAGGAAAATCAAGGAGAAAATGAAGACTTCACAGGATCGTCAGAAGAGTTATGCGGACAAGCGTCGCAGACTTTTAGAATTCGAACTGGGCGACCATGTATTTCTGAGAGTCACACCAACTACTAGAGTTGGTAGAGCATTGAAATTGAAGAAGTTGACTCCGAAATTCATTGGACCATATCAGATTTCTGCACGAATTGGGCCCGTTGCTTATCGGATTGCATTACCTCCGATACTGTCCAATATTTATGACGTGTTTCATGTGTCATAGTTGAGGAAATATCTTGCAGATCCATCTCATGTGATCGAACTAGACACAATTACTGGTCAAGGTGATTTGGAACCCAATTACTGGAGATGCGACTTGGGAACTGGAGAGCAAGATGAGAGCACAACACCCAGAGTTATTTATCGACGCATAGTTTCGAGGACGAAACTAATTTTAGAGGGGTAGTAATGTAAGACCCATAATTTTAAATTATACCTTATGTATTTTAATGGATTTTGGTATTGAACTCAGGGGCTTTTTAGCCAAGTTATTAATATTTTGGAGTTTATATGATCAAAAAGATATTTTGATGCCCGATTAGAAGTACTCGTCGATAAATAAATTAAATTAACTACGGTGAATCTTTTACGAAGAGTTTAATGCGTTATGGATGAAAGGGTAATTTAATAAATATCTAAAGATTTTAAGATGTTTGTTAATTATAATTAATATATATGTTTATATATAAAGAAAAGGAAAGGAAGGAAATGGGAGAAAAAGAAATAGAAAGGAAAGAAAAAGGAAGAAAGGAAAACTGAAGGAAAACAGAAAACATTTTCCGCTTCCTTCCTCTCTCTACCTCACGCATCATCATCTTCTCCCTTCCTCCATTGTTGCTCGTTTTTGCTTCCTTTTCTTTCCTTTGGATTCGAAAATTGATAGTGGGTGATAGGACAAGGATTTCTCAACTTCACTCTTCCTCTTTGATCCGAAAACGAAGAAAAACGGTTTAGGGATTTCAAAACCGTCAAACACAAACCTCGCCATTTCATCTAGATCTAAGCGTCATTTCAAGAAGTGATAGAAGGGAAGGTTGATCACCTCCGTGCTACGGTGCTAGTGGACCAACTTTGGACGCGATGTTGCGAACGGAGATTTTACCGAACTTACTCACGGTGCTGTAATCGAGCGAAAAAGCTAAAGTAAAGGTAAGAGCTCCTTCCAAACTTTTAGTTTGCATTTAGGGACTTATCTGTAGTTGTGTGGAAAAGAATTTTGTTAGGGTTAGAATATTGATTTGGGAAAATGTATCTAAGGCTTTATGGGTAAAATCTTAGAGTTAGGTTTTGGTTATATTGATGAATGATTCGTGGAAAATGTATTTAAACTCATTTATGTATAATTTTGAGTAAATGAAACTTGTGTGTTTGAGTGGTGGATTGTGTTGAACTGTATTCGTTGTTTTTGATGTGTTCTTAATTGATACTGATGAAACTTGAGATGTGTTTGTGTGGTTTGTGTGGAAAATGATTTGGTGCGAATTATGGATTGAATGTGAAAGTTTGTTTTGTGTGGAATTTGAAAACCATTAAGTTAAACGAATTATGGATTGAATGTGAAAGCTTGTTTACTTAATGTGAGTTTGTGAAAATCATTTAAGTTAATTGAGAATTAAGAATGGGGAATCTCTTAATGTGTCGTTTACTTAATGTTGTTTTGAAAATCGTTTAAGTTAACTGGGCGTTAAGAATGGGGAATCTCTTAATGTCTTGGTTACTTAATGTTGTTTTGAAAATCGTTTAAGTTAAGTGGAAGTTAAGAATGGGGAATCTCTTAATGTCTTGGTTACTTAATGTTGTTTTGAAAATCGTTTAAGTTAACTGAGCGTTAAGAATGAGGAATCTCTTAATGTCTTGGTTACTTAATGTTTGTTTTGGAAAAATCGTTTAAGTTAAATGAGAATTAAGAATGGGGAATCTCTTAATGTCTTGTTTACTTAATGTTTGTTTTTGAAAATTGTTTTAGTTAAATGAGTATTAAGAATGGGGAATCTCTTAATGTCTTGTTTACTGAATGTTTTGTTGTGGAAATCGTTTAAGTCAAAAGTATATTAAGAATGGGGAATCTCTTAATATGTCTGTTTGCTTAATGTTTGGGGTGAAAATCGGTTAAGTAAATGAGTATTAAAAATGGGGAATCTTTTAATATCTGCATTTACTTAACGATCGTTGTGGATGGAGTCAGTATACGCTCATGCATTTTCATGCTTTTTGTAAATCGTGCAGACCCGTGATAGGTGGCACCTTGATAAATAGTACTTTGCCCTGTGATAGGCGGTACATTTATGATTTACGTTTTTGTAAATTGTGCAGACTCGTGATAGGTGGCACCTTGGTAAATAGTACTTTGGCCCATGATAGGCTGTACATTTACGATTTATGGTTTTTTGTAAATTGTGCAGACCCGTGATAGGTGGCACCTTGGTAAAGAGTACTTTGGCCTGTGATAGGCGATACATTTCAATTTACATTCTTTTTAGTAAACCGTGTAGACCCGTGATAGGTGGCACCTCGGAAATTGGTACTTTGGCCTGCGATAGGCGGTACAATTATGATTTACGGCCCTTCGAGGAGGGTTTTGGTTTGGAATTCCGAGTCCATGCATTTTGGCATATACGCATTGCATTAAGGTGCTTGGCACACGAGTCGTGGTTGAATCAAATTTATGATTGTGTTGATTTTGCTAAGTGTTATGTTTTGAAATTATGTGTAAGTGTTTTTGATTCAAATATGTAATTGTGTTTATTTTACTAAGAGTTAAGTTTTGGAATTGTGTGATAGTATGTTGGATTGTAAAACGATTTCGAAACTCATAATGTCGTGGTGATTGTATGGGTATTGTTAAGTGTTAAGGTTTGGAGTGGTGTTTGAATATGATTGAGTTAGTTTATGTATTTTTGAAAGAATATACAGGGAAATCGATTTACCCAATCGATTTGATGAGTTACAAGGACTTCCCTTGCCAAAAATTGATTTTCCCAATCGATTTGATGAGTTACAAGGACTTCCCTTGCCAAAAATCGATTTACCCAATCGATTTTGTAATATGTTTTTCAAAACCACTTAAGAAATCGACTTAGTAAATCGATTAGATTCATTACAGGGGCTCTGTCTTTCACGAAATCGATTTGCCCAATCGATTGGCTTCAATACAGGGGCTCTCTCTTTCACGAAATCGATTTGCCCAATCGATTGGGCAACACAGGGGCTCAGTCCTTCTCGAAATCGATTTCCCCAATCGATTGATGTAAGTTTAGAGTTCAATTTTCGCTAAAAACTTTCAGGAAATCGATTTGCCCAATCGATTGTCTCAATGGAAAATCTTATTTTGAGTTAGATAATTGATTGCTCAATTGATTTATTAATGTTTTGGTCAGTTATATATTACTTGATGGATTGAGAACTTTATTTGATTTCATTTACATTTGGCAAGCATTACATGAACTTTTAGCATATTGAAAATCCTTCTAAGATGCATGATAAGTTGAAAAGGTTATTTGTGCATATAAAAGCTTAAATGTTATGTGTTAACTGTTAATTTTCGGTTGGTGACCCTTTACAACTATTGTGGAAATCTGGGCTTTGCCCTTAGATGAGAGTCAGGATGATCCCACCGGTTCGTACCCTACGGATGGGAATGTGGATGGGAATGCTTGATTGGAGCTACGTTAGAAGGATCTCACGGGGCGCGTGGAGATTTCTCGAGGCGTATTGTTTTTTTGTTATGTATAGAATGATCAGACTAGGTTGTCACTCAGGACACATATGTCTTTCTTTTGGGCTACTTTTAATTTTAAATTGGAAGGATGTACATGTACTAATGTTGACAACAGGACATGCTTTGGATTTATATTTTGAAAAACTTTTCCGCTGTTTGTAAATTATAATGACTCAATTATTTATCCAAAGGTTTTACCTTATTTATTTCTCTATTGTATTTTAATTTCTTCTGGAAAAAAAATACACCATCGCTAAGAAAAACAGGGTGTTACAGAAGAGCTACAAGCAAAGTTAGAAAAAGTCTCCCAAGAGAACGAGAACTTACGATCAAAAAACATATGTAAGAGTCAGTTTATTGAAAGAAGCAACAAGAGGTTGAAAATTGAAAAAGAAAATAAACTTGACATACAAGATTGTTTTAGAGGCGCAAATGAAGAGTTAGATGTGCGAAAGCAAGAAAGGAATGCAGCTATTGAAGAGGCCTATATGTGGAAGCAGTTGTGGACAAAATCAGCAAGCTCTGAGAATAACATAAAAAAGGAGTTTGAAGATTTAAAGACACAACTGAAAGAAATGGTAGTTAAATACGAGAGTCAAGTAAGGAATGAGAGGCAACAAAAGGAAGAAATTGAAGAATTACTCTCAAAACACCAAGATGCACTAAAAACAGAAATAGAAACTTCTATTGAGTTGAAGAAATATATTTATTATCATGAAAATATCTATACGTAAGACTTATGATTCCCCAACATCCAAATATAAAAAAATAGAGATAATAATTGCATTTTCATTCCATTCTTGTTTAATACATATTCATAAACTTTTTTTATTTTTTTATTTAAAAAAAACAGAAAAAATTAATGAAGTTGTTTCCCCGACACCCTTATCGGACTCGTGCAAACTCAAAGATCATGGAAGAACTTGAGCAAAATCAAGAAGTGATGAGAGTCGATGTCAAACGACATTCATAAAAAAGAAAGAAGGGGATGCCAACTCTATAATGGTAAACCCTAGAGTCTCTTACTTTCCACCCATCAATTCTTATCGACCCCAAAACTTCCTGCCCCCGATATCACAAATCCCAAACCACTACAGACCACCCGTTAATCGAGAAAAAAGGAAAACCCGTTTTGACCCAATTCCCGTCACGTACAACCAATTGTCGCCTCACATCAAAATTCAATGGCAGTCCTAAGACCAATGAAACCTCTTGAACCATCATTTTCAAAATGGTACAATCCAAATGCCAAATGTGAATACCATGCCGGAGCCATTGGGCATTCCGTAGAAGATTATCAAGCCCTAAAATTTAAAGTGTAGGAATTAATTAATGCAAAATGGCTTACCTTCAAGGAGGATAGTCCCAACATAGGGAGTAATCCCTTTTTGGGCCATGGGGATACCTCTATCAATGTCATTGAAGATGGGATAGACCAATACGCAAAAGATGATCATGTGTTTGAAGTAAAAATATCAATTATATGGAAGGGGGTTGGAATTACAATTTCCTCTTTTAAAAAATTCCAGTTTAAAAATTTGAAAACTTAACTCAAGATTGATCTTGGTTATAAACGAAGATTGATTTTGGTTAGTGTAAAACAACAATATCAAGTTTATGAATATAAAAACGGATTGTAAAGCATATAATAAATAGAGATAGAGAGATCACACAAGCATATATCCTGGTTTACGTTACACTATTTCATAAAGGATTTTGCAAGCTACCTTTTAGAACCTAAAATAATTTTTACACACTATCAAGCTATGTTCTCAAAATAGCCTTGAGTTACAAAGTGATGATTTCAAGAGTATTAGAAGCTGACTACTGCTCAACTATTGTTTGTAAAATAGATTATGTCTTTAGAACTCAGTTATTATTGATTCTAACACAACACAAAGAAAGAAATTGCAAGCTTGAGAACGACTTTGACAAGCTTGAGTATGATGGAAAAGATTGATGCTTTTCTTGGCACTTTGAGTTGTGTTTAGTTCTTCATCTTGAGGCTGGATTTATAGACTTCAAGAGAGCTTAGGATAGCTCATTTATCCGTTGAAATAAGGCTAGTTGTCATGTGGAGGTAGATGGATAAGATCTACCAAAAAGCAAGAGTGATGAAAACTGAATCCATAATGATGATTCTTGTCAGCTGACTGAGATGACTTCTAGCGTGCAGGTCTTTATTTGAAGTACAACTTAGGTGCACTTTACAACCTGGAAACTTGTACTTGTAAGTACCACACATAAAGAATGACTTGTACTTGTAAGTCTCTTATTTTCCACCCATCAATTCTTAGGTGCACTTTATATTTTTCATGAAACATGTTTTTGATCCTTCGAGTTCTGGAGGAATGCTGACTTAGATTAATCCTTGCTTATTCTTTGAAGAGTGTATGAGATAAATAAAGTTTCCAAGATTCAATCTTTCACAAAGAAAATTGATAATTCTTGTTTAAGACATATATGGAGAATGTTAAGATCTTCGTTTTTCGAGATCATGTCAAGATCGATCTTTGTTTTCTAAGATCATGTTAAGATCGATCTTTGTTTTAACTATTTTTTGCTTTCATAATTTTAATGAGATCTTCTTTGAAATACTTGGTACCTAACTTGTTTTGACACACTCAAATACACATGTTAAATACCAAAACACTTAGAATCATAAATAAAATTTTTAATTAACCTTTTGTTCAATTATCATGAAAACATTAATTTGGGATTTTATCTTAACAATCTCCCCCTTTTTGATGATGACAAAACATGTTGATTTAGATTTTAATTTTGATTCTAATTGTAATTCAGAGAGTTTAAATAACAAGAACTCCCCCTCAAAATGTGTTAAGAATTTGAACCAAATTATTACATTTCATTAATGTCACAAAAAAGGAGTGGTGCAAAACAAAAAAAATATAAGTAGATATAAAAAGACAACTATATTTCAACATTAAAATCTAAAACATATGTCCCCCTTTGTCATAGCAAAAAGGAAAAGGAGATCTAAGCTAATATAGAAATTAGAAAGACAGAGAAGGTGTAGATGCATTAGATGATGGAGATACTGAGGGCTGAGGAACATCTGGAAATGTGGGAGAAGGATTAGGTACAGGTGAATCGAGACCAAATTTGGGAGCAACCTGATTTGTTATTCAGTCCCGTAGAATTGCTTGCTCTTTATCCTGATCAGCTTCTCTTGCAATGATAGTTTGCATAGCAGCAAAAATACTAGGAATGTTCTTGAAAGCTCTTGATGATTCTTTTTCCAGTTTGGTCCTTTTAGAGGGACGCTAATGATCATCAAAAAGAGTGTTTTGGGAAGGGGCAGGTGCAAAAAGTGGATAGAGTGGAAAAGGCAGTATTGATATAAGGAATAGAGTTGGGAGCATAATGATATGGGATGGACGGGCTAACTGTATCCAAATAAGAAAAGGCCAAGTATTGACTTATTCCAAAGATTGATGGAGATGTAGTTTTTTGGGGTGAGACAAAGGCTAGAGACAATGTTGAAGTGTGTTGAACTGGAAGTGTCGGGCACAAACTTGTTCGAGAAAAAGGATTTATGAATGATGGCAGTGTAGTGGTAGCAGGATTCAAATGGGAACAACATCAGGAAATGGAGAACGTTCTTTAGTATTTGGTTGGGGTGATGAACGTTCTTGAGGTTCAGTGGGTGGTTGTATTTTAGAGATTTGTGCAAACCTTTTTCTTTTGTTTGTGGAAGATGGATTGATAGCTAATTATGGTGAGGGTGGTACGGTAGGGATCTATTTCATGTGGGAAATATTTTTGGATGAGAATTTTGAAATTTTGATGTTGGAGTATTCAGTCAAAAGAGGAATCGGAAAGTGTCGGAATTTTTTTGACAAAACCTTGGCATAAGGGATAGTGTTTCTTTTATAATCCTTTTGAATGGCACCAATCATGTGTTGGATAATCAGATAGGGTAGATTAATCTATGTACAATGAAAAAGGTGATAGATCACTAGAGTGTCATTATCAGACAAAAATTCATGGATGCCACAGTGAAGTAAAATATTATGCTGGCTAATGCTATTAAAAAATTTGGGAAGGGGTTTCAGATCAGTTGATAGATATTTGGTTGATCCATCAATAAATAGCTCTTGGAACACCTCTTCCTATGAGATGTTCAAGGCTGTGTACCAATCTTTTCCAAAGATTGTTACTCCTTCAGATGGTATTTTCAGAATTTCTGCCAAAATTAGAGGGTCAAGACGAATTTCAATACCTTTCAAAGTGGAGACTATGAGAGATTTGTCTGTAAAGCTTCCACTTTGCAATAGAAGGCTCGAATGACGTCTAGGTAATAACAATAAGATATTTTCAGGAAATTAGTTCAGCTAACTGCATTAGTGTGGTGCTAAACGGAGTCACGTTCTACTTGAAGTTTTTCAAAATAAAAAACTCTCTCACTACCAATATGACGTTGAACCCATTTTTCAGAATAAAGTTCTTGAATGTTCGAGGAAATCAGAAATGGTATGGATTGTGGTATCCATATCTTTGTTTTTTGAGGTGCCAATGCTAGCTAGAACACATATTGATCTTTGTCTAGATGAGGAAGTGCTGGTACTGGGGGTTTGGGTCTTTTTAAGATGGGATAGGCATTGACTGAAGGAAGGAGTAGGACATTGATTTAATGGAGGAAGCATGGTTGAGATGGGTTGAGGACAAGATTCTGGGGATGAGGACATATAGTCCGAGAACATTTTCTCTGAGGATGAGTGTGGAGGTGTGACTCTTGGTGGAGGAGATGGTGAACGGACAGGGGATGGTGAAGGTGAAGAAGATGATGATGGTAGCGGTGATTTGGGATTTTTGTTTGCCTTGGTTTTTGTATGAGGCATGTTTGAAAAATAATGGGAGCTTGATTAGAAGAAGATAGAAGATGAGTTCTAAAAAAAATTTCAAATATAAAAGAAGAGAAGGTAACCGTTTTGATTTGGTTGCAGTTGATTAAGAAGTGGATGGAATGCCACACATGTGATTGACTTGATATGGCAGTTGAGCATTGAGAAGGAGGAAAGAGAAATCATGTAGCTGATCAAATCATGAGTAGCCGTTACTTTTAAAAAGTGGCAGCCATTTCAGATGAAAAAGCGTGTTTTTAAAAGATATTGATGATGAAGAATGAAGATCGTTCTTGAGCAGCTTGACAAAACAAGGTAAAAACGAAGAATGTTCTTTGTTTTAACCAGAATGATATGGGTTTATTTTGAACGATCTTGACCAGGATTTTTAATCATTCTTTGATTGAATTGAAGCTTTCTTCAACGAGAGGCTTTGTAAAGATGTCAGCTAACTAATTTTTTGTATCCACAAAGATTAATTCGATCTCTTTTTTATTCACATAATCTCTAATAAAATGATGCTTTATCTCAATATGTTTGGACCTTGAATGCTGAATGAGATTTTTAGATAAATTAATAGCACTAGTATTATCACAATATATTGGAATATGAGAATATCATATTTAAAAATCTTCAAGTTCATTCTTAATCCTTAAGACTTGAGAGCAACAATCTGCTGCTGAGACATATTCAGCTTTAGTGGTTGATAGGACAATCGTGTTTTGCTTCCTACATGACCAGCATATGAAAGATTCCCCTAGGATTTGACAAGCACCACTTGTTCTTTTTCTTTCCATTTTATCACCGGCATAGTCAGCATCACAGTAAGCTACAAAATAAAAATGAGAACCTTTGAGATAACGAAAAATTCTTTTGACTACTGTCAAGTGAGATTCTTTTGGTGAAGATGAAACCTAGCACACAAGCCTACTTCAAAAATAATGTCCAGTCTACTTGCAGTTAGATAAAATAATGAGCCAATCATACCTCTATATTCCTTTACATCGCCATGGCTGTTTTCAATTTGGGGAATGGATGTTATTGGACTCATCAAGCCTAAGGCTTCAAATGGACATCGATTTATGTTAGTAGCTATTGATTATTTCATAAATAGGTTAAAGCTGCATCTTATGCCAATGTGACAAGAAGTGTGGTTGTCAAATTTATCAAAAGAGAGTTGATTTATCGATATGGCTTGCCAAATAAGATAATCACTAATAACGCGACTAATTTGAATAATAAAATGATGAAAGAGTTATGCGATGATTTCAAAATTCAGCACCATAATTCTTCTTGATATCATCCGAAAATGAATGGGGCAGTAGAAGCAGCAAATAAGAATATCAAGAAGATCATACAGAAGATGGTGGAGACATATAAGGATTAGCATGAAATGCTTCCCTTTGCATTACATGGCAATAGAACCTCTATTCGTACCTCAATAAGGGCCACTCATTTCTCATTGGTGTATGGAATGGAAGCGGTACTTCCCATCAAAAGTGAAATTCCCTCAATCAGAGTCTTGATGGAAAGAAAACTTGAAGAGACAGAGTGGGTTCAATCATGATATCACCAATTTAATCTCATAGAAGAAAAAAGAATGATAGCTTTGTGTCATGGTTTGTTATATCAGAAAAGACTCAAAAAAGCCTATGAGAAAAAAGTCTGTCCTCGAGAGTTTTGAGAAGGAGACCTAGTGTAACACCTCGGCCATTTCCGTTACCGGCGATGCTACCTCACGACCTTCTCGCCCCCCTAACCACTCAATTGGAAATAGCGAGTTTTTGCCTTCGTGGGATTCGAGCCCGGTACCTGGGGGATAAGTACCGTCTCCACACAGTTCCCACTACCAATTGAGCTAGTGGCTTCTAAACTACGAACGACCATATGTAGTTAAAAAAAAGCTTTCTCTAGGGGAGCTCTGATGCTCGCAGAAATGGATGGAGATGAGCTTCCACTTCCAGTAAACTCAGATGCAATCAAGAAATATTATACTTAAACAAAATAATAAAAAAATGAAATAACAGAATATTGGGCTCGCTTGGTTGAAAACCTTAAAAGGCGACCTATGCAAAAATTAGAGCATCCCAATGGAATGAAAACTTGATAGAACAGTCCATACAAAAGTTAAGGATAACAAAAAGGATCAAACGGTTCAAACTAGGGAAATTATTATTCTTGGAAGCTGACCAACAGGAGTCCTAAATTACCAGAATGACTAGCGTTTGTTATTTTTCCAACTGAAAAAAACTACTTATCCATACATTATAATCCCAATTGTTTTGTTGTTAATGTAATGAATGTAAATTTTCCAATGTTATCATTCAATGTTGTACCTTACGCTATTTCTAAACTAATTCAGTTTCATGGTTGATTTGTTCTAACATTTTAAAATGTGATTTTATGATAATAAATATTGGAATTTGAAATATATGAAAATATAAAAAAAATATCTTAAATATTTTGACGCTTGAAAATATATACACGGGAACGTGAGATATATGGGTGTCTAAGAATCATGAAGGGTAAACATTTTAAACAATGCACATTTGATAGGCCTAAAAAAAAAGGTGATTACACAACATATACTAGAATCATCAACTATTATCTTCATTGATTCATTGAATCTTGTAGATGTATAAAGTCACATAAGGATCGGGGAACAAAAAATAATATAAACAAGAATTTATTTTCATTGCATGCATCTCACATTTTTTCAAATAGTCACACATGGTCTATGCATCTTCACACATATTTTACATATACTCAACTACCTCCTTGTGTCGTGCATAATAAATTAATCATGTATATATTATGTATATATTTTATTTATACTCAACTATTGTGTCACATTATTCATCATAGATTTGCATTGAAACTACCATAAAAATATTTCTTTATAAATAAAATAATAAAAACAAATTTATCTCCTTTATTTACCCTATAAACTCATGTTTGATTGTAGTCTTCATTTTATGTAGATCTACGCATCGGTAATCAATTCGAAGACGATCACGTTATTTATGTCATTGTTTGTGTCGATCAACGCATCTATAACCAACCCAAAGACGATTATTTTATATATGTTCGATATAGACATCGACAACCAATCCGAAGATGATCATGCTTTTTATTTACGTCTATTAACTCATTTGTAAGTATAGAGGTACGCCTAAGAGGGGGGGTGAATTAGGTGTTAGTAAATTTTCGTGTTTTTAGTGATATGGTAGTAGAATTTTCTGAGTTTAATAAAATGCCAATTAATAATAATGTGCGGTAAATAAAT
The DNA here is from genome assembly GCA_037974875.1 of Cicer bijugum. Lineage (NCBI taxonomy): Eukaryota > Viridiplantae > Streptophyta > Magnoliopsida > Fabales > Fabaceae > Cicer > Cicer bijugum. The sequence goes on along the minus strand of JBBPBT010000564.1, from coordinate 90,959 downwards.
GGACACTTTAGATTTATCCTGGTTCCCCTTATAACCAAGGGTACGTCCAATCCTCTTGCACACCACAAGAGATTGATCCACTAATTGTCAGAAAATGTACAACTCCCACCCTGGGATTCTTGCTACAAACTTCTAACAACACTTCTAAGATAGCACACCACTATCTTAGATTAAGCTATCTTTTAGAAAGTCCTACTTTCTCTTACAAGTGATACAATAAGATTTGAATAAGAATAAGGAGAGGTATATTGATAAACAATCCAATAATAATTCAAGTACTTGAGAACCTTGTTGAATGATATGAAAATGAAATGCAAGTCCTTTGAAAAATCAGAATTTTGTTCAAAGTGGTTCAAGGTATTGATTCAAGGATTGTGTTCTTTTTGATATGAAGTTATGGGATATTTATACTCCATAAACATCCCTTCAGATTCGTGGCCATTGACCAAAGAGGTTCGATGAAAAAATACAATATTCTAGAGCCATCCCATATCTGAAAAATTGTATTGTTTCCAGTTGTATTCGAATACGGGATATGTGTATTCGAATACACCTCTTTGTAACATTAAAAAATGTTCAAAATTTACATCTTGTATTCGAATACACATTGGTGTAGTCGAATACAAATTAGTGAAAATTTGCCACTGACTTACCTTGTATTCGACTATAGATGGTTGTAGTCGAATACACATATAAGAATTTTGGCCACTAACTTGAAGTGTATTTGACTACACATAGTTGTAGTTGAATACAACTTTTAGATTTTTGCTTCTGACTTAAGTTGTATTCGAATACAAGATGGTGTATTCGAATACACTTATGTAATTAGTCAAAAATATGATTTTAAATACTTTGTTAATGTGGTTTTGACTTTTGAAACTATTTTAAATGCATATGTAAACGTGACTTGTTCTCATGTATTTGAAATATTGGTTTGAATCATATACCTTTACATTTTATCATCTATTGTTTGGATTTCAAGCTTATTATGAAGATATTCGATCGTCTTTTTGATCTTGTTGCATTGACCATAATTTGTTATCTTTGTCTTCATCAAAAACATGTAGCTTACATTCTCCCCCTTTTTGATTATGACAAAATGTTGTTGTTATGGAGAGATTGTGTAGTTTGAATCATTGCTCCCCCGTAATATATGCTTACTCCCCCGTTGTATGTGATTAATTGAAAAATTGTTTGGAGTACCTACAAGGTTTGAAATGCAACAACAATACCAAATTTTCTCCCCCTTTTGACATGATCAAAAAGAAGGAAAAATATAGAAAAAGAGACATACAATTTGTGAGTATAATCATACTAATAACACAAACGACATACAAGTTAACAAGGAGGATATCATACAGGAAAATGAAGTCATAACATCATAATAGTTAATTCATAGCAATACAAAACAAAACATAATTCAAACGATAAATTAGTACATAATTCAAATGTCATAATGCAAACTGTCAAAGCAGTACAAATATATGCCTAATATTGACCTTAATCAAAATCTTTCGGAATGTGAAAATGATCAATTTTGTCCGATAAACTACTAATGTCCTGAGATAGAGCGTCATGATTGCGAGCAATAGTAGTTTCAATATTCTGGAAGCGAGTGTCGATAGAAGTGGTCAAATTGTCGAATTGAGTTTCGAAGAAGGTTTGGAAAGAATCAAGGCAGGTCATGATCATTTGATTGGAGATATAATCATCATCAGACGCAGTTTCCTCGCCATCTTCATCTTCTTGAGCAGCAGCATTTGAGGGTCCAGCATTGTCGTCGTGTGCAGCATCAGATGGTTGACCATAATCACATTTATGCACAAAAGCTTCAAGCTCCTCATTCCATATGATCCTTATGATAGGCAAGACACCTAAATCTAACATATTTTCTTTGGTGGGTGTAAACATAACTTCATCAGAGAAGTCCACACCAAAGTGTTCCAAAATCCGAGAAACTTCCTTTGCATATGGTAATCCAATTGTCTCTCGAGATCCAAACATAACAGATTTCACAAAGTATGCCCAATTTAGTTGACGACCTTCATACATGAAATTCATAATTTGTAATTCAAACTCCAAAATTTAGGAGTAATTTCCAGCCTTCGGAACCAGAATGTAGCTAAGGAAATAGTGCAAAAGGCGATAATCAACAGTAAGATGTCCCACTCCATACCGTTGCTGGGCATATTTGGAACCTGTTTGAGTCCTCTTTTGTTCCATTATGCGTCTGTCAAACCGACAGAGAGAAACATATGCATCACACTTAGAAATATCACCCCATTCACACAATTTGTTGGGACAAAACTTTTCACCATTAAAGGGAATATTCAGAATTTCTCAAATGGTTTTGGTATTTAATCGAATGGTTTTAACCTTAACTCGAGAGACTATCAGTTTTCCCTCTTGGATGAGATTGCAATAAAAAACCCTAACCAAATCTGGATAAACAGGACCCTTGTAACCTATAAATTCTTCAATATGTTGTGCTTTAAGCAACGCAAGAAATTTAAAGTCAGAGAAAGAGTTTAAGGTACCATATTTTGGGATGATAAGTCGCTTGTTAGAGTAGAATATGCGAAAACGATCAACTTCTTCTGGTGTGTGTAGAAGCCGAGATAGATCCGTGATGTTAAGATTCCTTGTTCGTTTTCTTGAGGGACCTACTGCTGCATGCTTATTTTTTGGTCCTCATTTGCGGGCATCCATGGTGAGAAAGGATATTTTGGTGAAAATGGGTTTTTAGAGAAAATGTGAGATATGTGAGAAATCTGAAGATGAAAGACAAGAGAGAAGTAAAGAGGGATGTAGTTTGCTAGGTTGGGTGAATGGGTAACTGAGTGAAAGAAGGATGGACGAGATTTTTGGGAGAGGAGAGAAAAAAACTACAGCTGTGTATTCGAATACCAAAATGAAAATAACCCTAAAATGTGAAACAGCTTTTATATCGGGCAAAAATGGGAAGGTGTATTCGACTACACCTTCTTGTATTCGAATACACATTTTTCTGGGAACGTGTATTCCACTACACATAAGATGTATTCGAATATAGGAAATTCTGGGAAAGTATGTATTCGAATACAGATATTGGTATTCGACTACACAAGCACAATTTTGCTTAAAAACTGAGTTTTTATGAAAATCGCATCATGTAATATACAAATTTATATATCCAAAAGCAATAATCATCAAGAGATAAGAGAGATGACATATTATATGTATCATGCAATTTTAAAGATCATTTTCATTTAAAATATCAAGTTCTCTTCGGATCTTATAAAATGTGTCATTATGTAAAGGTTTTGTAAAGATATCAGACAATTGATTGTGTGTATCAACAAATGTTACCTCAACATTACCTTTAAGCACATGATCGAGTAGAAAATGATGTCAGATATCGATGTGTTTAGTTCTAGAGTGCATGATTGGATTCTTTGAGATGTTTATTGCACTTGTGTTATCACATCTTAAGGGAATGCCTCTGAGATCAACTCGATAGTCATGTAATTGCTGTTTGAGGCAGAGAATCTGGGCTCAACAACTTCTTGATGCAATGTATTCAGCTTCAGCAGTACTAAGTGCAACACAAGCTTGCTTTTTACACGACCATGAAACTAGTGCATTGCCTAAGACATGGCAAGTGCCGCTGGTGCTTTTACGGTCCGTTTTGCATCCCACATAATCTGAAACAGAGTATCCAACTAGGCTACATATGCTACCCTTGGGGTACCATAGGCCTACATTTGTCGTTCCTTTCAAATACTTCATAATTCTTTTAACAGCTACTAGATGAGATTCTTTCGGATCCACCTGAAATCTTGCACACAAACAAACACTAAACATAATATATGGTCGGCTGGCCGTTAGATATAATAAGGATCTAATCATACCTCGATATTTAGATATGTCGATTGAAATTCCAGATGCGTCTTTATCAACATATGTTTCAGAGCCCATTGGAGTTGTACTTTCTTTGCAATTTTCCATTTCAAATTTCTTTAGTAATTCTTTACAATATTTTGCTTGACTTATGAAGATGTCGTGCTCATGTTGCTTGATATGAAGTCCAAGAATATAGTTTAATTTTCCCATCATGGAAATTTCGAATTCTCCTTTCATTATTGAAGAGAATTCTTCACATATGTCCTTATTGGTTGATCCAAATATTATATCATCAACATAAATTTGGACCAATAATGTGTGACCATTATCTCTTTAGACAAATAATGTTTTATCAACCTCCCCATTGTCAAATCCTCGTGCACATAAAAAGGTGCTTAATCTGTCATACCAAGTTCTTGGAGCTTGTTTTAGACCATAAAGAGCCTTTTTTTAATTTGTAAACATGTGAGGGATTTTTGGAATCTTCAAACCCAGGGGGATGTTTGACATAGACTTCTTCATTTATGTATCCATTGAGAAAGGCACTCTTCACATCCATTTGATATAACTCAAAATTCATGGAACAAGCATATGCTAGTAGTAGACGTATTGCTTCTAATCTTGCTACCGAACCAAATGTTTCGTCAAAATCTATCCCTTCCTCTTGATTGTATCCTTGAGCGACCAATCTAGCTTTGTTGTGAACAACTATGCGATTCTCATCTAGTTTATTTTTAAACACCCATTTTGTACCAATGATGTGTTTATTTCCAAGATTAGGAACAAGTTCCCATACTTGACTTCTTTCAAATTGATTAAGTTCTTCTTGCATGGCAAGTATCCATTGATCATCTTTAAGTGTTTCACCAATTTTGGAGGGTTCGATTTGAGAAACAAAAGCCATGTTTAAGCAAGCATCTTGCAACTTTGATCTTGTTGTGACTCCTTTATTGATATCACCTATGATGTTATCAATTGGGTGATAACGATGGGTTCTCCATTCTTTAGGAAGATCATCACTTTGCCTTTCAATATTGACCTCACTTTCATGATCTGGTTGATTAGTTTGAAATTCTTTGCTTGGATCATCGCTTTCAAAAACATAATCATCACAAGAAATAATATTTTCCTCTTTTATGGGGTTAGATTCATCAAAAGTTACATGCATTGATTCTTCAACTAATAAAGTTCTTTTATTGAAAATTCTAAATGCTTTACTAGATAAAGAGTAACCGAGAAATATACCTTCATTAGCTTTGTCATCAAATTTTCCAAGGTTGTCTTTACCGTTGTTTAACACAAAACACTTACATCCAAAAATGTGGAAGTGAGAGATATTGGGTTTTCTTCCTTTGTAAAATTCATAAGGGGTTTTCTTAAGAATTGGCCTAATGATTACCCGGTTGGAAACATAGCATGTTGTGTTTACAGCATCTGCCCAAAAATATTTTGGTAGATTTGAGTCGCTTAGCATAGTTCTAGCGAGCTCTATCAAGGATCTGTTCTTTCTCTCAACAACCCCATTTTGTTGTGGTGTCCTTGGTGCAGAAAAATTGTGGAAAATGCCATTTTCTTCACAAAATTCTTCAAATAAAGTATTTTGAAATTCTCTTCCATGATCACTTCTAATTGATACAATTTTGGCAGATTGTTCGTTTTGGACTAGCTTGGCATAGTTTTTAAATGCCTTAAAAGCTTCATTTTTACTTGCTAAAAATAAGGTCCAAGTGAACCTTGAGTAATCATCAACAATAACAAGTCCATATGAGTTTCCACCAAGACTTTTGGTTCTTGATGGACCAAACAAGTCCATATGTATCAATTGTCGTGGTCTAGAAGTTGAAATGACATTTTTAGGTTTGAAAGAACTTTTTATTTGCTTGCCTTTTTGACATGCGTCACACAATTTATCTTTTATAAATTTCATTTTTGGTAATCCTACAACAAGATCATGCTTGACCTTTTTGTTTAAATGATCCATGTGAATATGAGCAAATCTCTTATGCCATAGCCAAGCATCATTATTGTCGCTTACCAAAAGACATTTCATTTTTAAGGATAAATCGTCAAGATTAAGTATAAAAATGTTTTTGAAACGCTTACCGACAAATTGAGTTTCATTTGTAGCTTCATTTTGGATGATGCACTCATCTTTATTAAAAACATTCTTGTATCCTTTGTCGCAAAGCTGGCTAATGCTTATGAGATTGTGTTTTAGACCTTCAACATATAAGACATCTTCAATTAAAGGGGATGGTGTTGTACCGACTTTTCCAATGCCTAATATTTTTCCTTTGTTGTTGTCTCCATTTACTACATGTCCCTTTGAATCAAGTGTTAAGGCTGAAAATTTGGTTATATCACCCGTCATATGTTTAGAGCATCCACTATCTAATTACCACATATTTGAAGTATCTTACTTGCATACCTACAAAATTGAAATCAAACTTTATTAGGTACCCAATGTGCTTTGGGTCCTTGATGGTTAGTACCTTTCTTTACCCATATGTAATGCCCACTTGGAACACTAATGTTTCTAATGTGACATGTATTAGGTGTATGACCATGAAGACCACAATAAGAACAAGTACGATTAAATCTATTTTTAGTAGCATATGTATGAGATTTATTTTGAATAGTTTTCTTATTATAAAGATGATCCTTTTTCATAACTATAATCTTTTCTTGATTAGATTGATTACTCGATTTAACAAAAATAGTCTTATTCAAGTTTGGTTTATCAAATTTTGAATATCCAAGACCACTTTTGTCATTTGAGTATCTTTGCATATTTAAGACATTTTCCAATCCTAATTGTCCCTTTTCGTATCGTTCAATCACCCTATTTAATTGAACAATTTTGAAAGAGAGGGAATCACATTTATTGCATGTAAAATTCTGCTTTAGTTTTTCAGAATTTTTCTCCATAATGTCAACTTTTTCTTGTAGACTTGGGATTTGTTTCTTTTGTGTTGACACTAGTTTACACAGATTTTTACATTCAATAAGTAATTCCTTAATTGTGTTTTGAGCATCATTGTATTCTATAATTAATTCACTATTAGTTTTATCATGTGGTTCATTTTCTCGGCTTCGGGTGCGAGTCGTTTTCCCGACTTCAACATGCGGGTCGTTTTCTCTACTTCAGGTGCGAGTCGTTTACCCGGCTTCAACGTGTGGGTCCTTTTCTCGGCTTCGTGTGCGAGTCGTTTTCCCGGCTTCAATGGGCGGGTCGTTATCTCGGCTTCGGGTGCGAGTCGTTTTCCCGGCTTCAACATGAGGGTCGTTTTCTCGGCTTCGGGTGCGAGTCGTTTTCCCTACTTCAACATGCGGGTCGTTTTCTCGGCTTTAAATTTATAAAATGTCATGAATGAATGAATGAATGAATGAATATGTCAGTTTTTATTAATATTTTTATTGGACACAACCATTCAAATCATGAATGAGAAAAAGCACTTATACCCTTTTCTTGAATGTGATATCTTTGATCTTTGTCCTCTTCTATTTTTCCTTTTCTTTCGTTCTTTCCTCTTGTTTTTTTTTTGAAGAAGAAGAAGAATTAATAGTGTGATATGAAGTTATACCAGATTTCATTATATTGAGGTATGGTAATGTTTTACTTTCCAATACAAGATAATCATAAGTACAATAACAAAAAGAGTTAAATTATAAAGGTGACAACATTATATATCAATATATTGAAAGAAAATATATATACATACATACATATATATATATATATATATATACGATAAAACAAAAGAAATGGGTGGAAGACCCGACTTGGTTACTAGTAATTCAAAAGTAGACTGTACTAACTTCTCGTGCCATAATATGATCCATATTGTTGGTCTTGTCATTTCAAGTACATATTCTCTATCCTTGTTTTTGTCGTTAATTTTCTTTTTCTCTTGGGTCGCCCTTTTGGGTTTTCAACCCAACAGCTATTTTTTGTGTACCCTAACTTTTGCCTAGGTTGCCTGATTTTCAACCTAGCGGGTTTCTTTTTTTTACCCTAGTTTTATCCTAGGTCGCCCTTTCGAGTTTTCAATCTAGTGGGTATTTTTTTTTTGTACCCTAATTTTACCTAGGTCGCCTTTTCAGGTTATCAACCTAGAGGGTATTCATTATTTAAGCATAATACTTTTTTACGGCGTCTGAGTTTATAGGAAGAGCTAAATCTTTTGCATCCATATTCGTAAGAATCAAAGCTCCACCCGAGTATGATTTTTTCACAACGTATGGGCCCTCATAGTTAGGAATCCATTTCCCACGATAATTCTTTTGAATGGGTAAGATCTTTTTCAGTACCAGGTCTCCTTCTTGGAATTCTCTAGGACGTATTTTTTTCTCATATGCTTTTTTCAGTCTTTTCTGGTATAATTGCCCATGGCATAAGGCCGCCAACCTTTTTTCTTTAATCAAATTCAATTGATCAAAACGTTTTTGTACCCATTCCTACTCCTCTAGTTTAGCTTCCATTAATACTCTTAGTAAGGGGATTTTTACTTCAATAGGTAGCACAGCCTCCATCCCATATACTAAGGAAAAAGGGGTTGCCCCAGTTGAAGTGCGTACCGAAGTACGGTACCTATGTAGTGCAAACGGCAACATCTCATGCCAATCTTTGTATGTTATAACCATTTTCTGAATAATGTTTTTGATGTTTTTATTTGCTGCTTCAACTGTACCATTCATTTTTGGTCTGTATGGGGACGAGTTGTGGTGTTGAATTTTAAAGGTGACACACAATTCATCCATCATTTTGTTATTTAGATTTGTGGCATTGTCAGTAATGATCTTGCTTGGTAGACTATAACGACATATTAATTCCCTTTTTATAAATTTGGCTACCACATTTTTGGTTACATTGGCATATGAAGCGGCCTCTACCCATTTGGTGAAGTAATCAATTGCCACCAAGACGAAGTGATGTCCATTTGATGCTTTCGGTTCGATCATTCCGTTGACATCTATGCCCCACATTGAGAACGGCTAGGGCGCTGAAAGGGTGTTTAGGGGCACTGGTGGGGCGTGGATATTATCAGCATATATTTGACACTTATGACATTTCTTTACATAATTAAAACAATATTTTTCTAGGGTGAGCCAATAATATCCGGCCCGGAGAATCTTTCTAGACATGGCGTGTCCATTCATATGGATCCCATAAGAGCCATCGTGGATATCTTGTAGAATTTCTTTCGCCTCATTGACGTCAACACATCTGAGGAGTACCATATCGTGATTCCTCTTATACAAAATATTTTCTTTCACAAAAAAGCTTGCGGTTATTCGTCTTAGAGTTCTTTTCTCATTCTCCGATATTCCGGGAGGATATTCTTTATTTATAAGATAATGTTTGATGTCGTGATACCACGATTTTCCGTCAGTTTCTTCATCCATTACATGGCAATAGGCTAGATAATCTCGACTCTCCATTTTAATTGATGGGATTTCATCGTTTCTATTTATTTGGAACATAGATGATAAAGTAGCCAAAGCATCAGCCAATTGATTGTCTTCTCGAGGGACATGGTGAAACGTGATTTTGTCAAATTCTAAAGACAATTCTTTTATGTAGGTAAAATAAGGTATTAGCTTATTATCTCGAGTTTCCCATTCTTGGTTAAGCTGATTAATGACTTGGGCTGAATCTCCATATACTTCTAGGACTTTCTCTTTTGATTCCAAAGCTGCTAAAATTCCCATGGCACAAGCTTCATATTCTGCCATATTATTAGTACAATCAAAACACAATCGCGTTGTGATAGGTATGAACCTTTTTTTGGGAGATATTAAAACAACCCCAATCCCATGCCCATTATGTTTGAGGCCCCGTCAAACAACAAGGTCCATTTTCCATCATCATTTACTTCAGACAAAACCATGATGCTTTCGTCTGAGAATTCGCAGTGCATTGATTTATAATCATCCACATGTTGATTAGCTAGATAATCTGGTAAGGCACTCCCTTTGATGGCTTTTTGAGTAACATAGGTAATATCATATTCTGATAACATCACCTTCCATCGAGCAATTCGCCTTGTGAGGGTGGGCTTTTCAAAAATGTACTTGATTGGATCCATTTTGGATATTAAATAAGTTGTATGGCAAAGCATGTATTGCCTCAAGCGACGAGCTGCCCATGTTAAGGCACAACAAGTACGTTCTAAAATTGTATATCTTATTTCAACATCTATAAATTTTTTACTTAGATACTAAATGGCATGCTCTTTTTTTCCTGTTTCATCAAGTTTCCCCAGTACGCATCCCATGGCCTCGTCGAGGACTGTAAGATACATAATCAAGCACTACAAGAAAATGTTTGGATATCTACGGAAAATTACCCACAGATCTAAGTCCGTAGATAAATTATTTATTACCTATGGAAAAACAGTGCTTATTATTTTATAAAATAAATCAATTTTAAAAAATATTAGTTTCCACGACTATTCCGTAGGTAAAGTTAAATGAATACTCCGCTGAAGGTAAAAAAAATCATATTTTCATTTACCATAGCTTCTCTGTGGCTAAAATAAGAGAAGTATCCGTGGGTAATATAAAAATGTATTATTTTAAATTTTTTTTTTAATTTCTCAAAACTAGTAACTAGGGTTCCGTTCTTTGAAAACACACAAGCTTTCCAAAAACAAATTTCATTCTCCTCCAAAAGCAAGAACTCATTCTCCATAGCTCTCGCCCAACAACTCAATATCTATTGCTTTCAGAATCACGTTATCACTCTTGATCGATATTCTTTGTCCGTCACTCTTAGATCTGCAACTTTTCTCTATGATCTGCAACGCTCCACTCTCTCCGAACATAACCGTCTTTCATTGATTTGTGTCTTCTTCGATCTAGGTATATTCAGTGTGTTTCTTTTTGCATCGACATCAATATCTGATTCACGCGGAACCGTCACTCCCAAAATCCATCCTTCAATCTTTAACCACAGCTCCGGTTCACACCATCAAAGCTATTCCCGACCTCACCATCATTGTTGTGTTGCGCTGCTTCTTACCTATTTTCTCATGTATTTTCTAAAACTAGCAATAATTTATAATGAATATCTCACTCTTATTTTTCGATTTGTGTTAGGGTTTTGTGTTTTTTTAATTATTACATGGAAAGAAAAGGTATTATGTTTCTGAAAGGGAGTAACTGGATTGTTTTCTTGGGTGTGGTTTAGGGTTAGTTAGGTTGGTATTTTAGGTGAAGATGTCTCTGCGGATAAAGGCAGTGGTGGATAAATATGTTGAGGAGTTGAAAGAAGCATTGGATGTTGATATTCAAGATAGAATCATGAAAGACAGAGAGATGCAAAGTTACATCCAAGAACGTGAGCGCGAGGTTGCTGAGCGTGAAGCCGCTTGGAAGGCTGATCTTTCTTGTTTGCAAGTAAATAATGATTCATCCTTTTTTTCTTCTCTTTTATTTTATGCTGCCATCATAAGCACCACAATCTGATGTATTGCGCCGAGTTGGGCATATACTTTTGCAAGCACAGTTTGTAATACAACGCATTCCTCGACAAATAATTATAGCCGATGACTGTTTTCAACACATAAATGTTCCTCTTGACAGGAGTTCACAAGTGGTGATCAAAGCCACTAAGAAGCTTTTTGAAAGTATGTTCTTTTGTTGTGTACTTCTTTGCAGTTTAATATAATCCCTAACATTTTGGTTATCATTGAACTCTCTTGTCTCAGTTTGTGTGCTGGTGTGTGTTTTTCGAATAAGTTGTGCTTATTCTTGGAATTGCATTCTATTAACTTTTGTTCAATTATTTTCAGAGCAAGTATTGAAGCATATAAATCTTGAGGATTATATAAGTTCTAAAGTTCCCAGCTTGAAGGCATATAGCCAGAAATCAAATGGTCAACTGAAATCTTCTTCGTTAAAATTACTTGCTAGTATTATGCAACTTCTACAAAGGTTAGTCGGAAGTATCATTATAATTTGCAATTCTTATGGTAAACTTTGAAAGAAAACAGTGTTTTTTTCAACTTGTCATTTGGTAAAGTTGTTTAACATTCAACAGTTTTGCTTTGTTTTTTATCTAATCACAATTAATTATGTCATAACTTCTACTTTCAATTAGTATTCCTCATTTTGGGTTTCCTTGATTTATATTTGTTGGGTATTTTGCAATGTTTCAAAAACCAGACCGGACCAGCCAGTTGAACCGAGAACCAGGGTCTGATATGGTCCAGTTCGTCCATATAAACCTTGAAAATTGGAATAAAATCATTTGAACCCGTGAAAACCGGACATAACTGGTTCGAACCGGTGCCAGTTTCAGAACTGGTCCAAAAACTGAGATCTCGAAATCATATAAATGTGTAGATTAATAAGTAGGAGATGAGACACCTGAAAACATGAATATTTCACTCATTAAAAACTGAGACAAAGGAATAAATATATTTGGAATCATTCTTCATTGAATCTCATATACTTCCAATTTTTCATAGGTAAAGCTAGTGGTCTTAATATATTTGGTATTATATGGAGCAATGGTAAGATTTAGTAATCTTGAAAGTGTTGTTTTTCTCCTATTTCATTGGTTGTGAACATAATAATAAATGGATTCATATCTTAACCCTTCATTTTTTTTATAGTGTTGATTTGTGGACCAATATTGTTTCTATGGTCCTTGCTTAGAGGTGACCTCCAATCAACACTCAACTTCCATATTTGCTCTACCTTGGATTTCAGGTGCTTCTTGTTACCAAATTTTAATCAATATACTTGGAACATTAATTCCTTTATCTTGAAGTGTAGTTGTAAGTTTGTGTCATTCATTTCCAAAAATGTTTGATGTAATTGTTATTATTCAATTGATAATTTGGAGGCATTATTTGATTTACTGCATTGGAATCTTGGGCAGGTTGTGATGGTTCTGTCATGTGCTTTTACTTTCTTTTTAAACTACATTGTTGTTTTAAATACACCTATCAACTCAGCACTTACACATGCAATATGTGGTAATTTAAAGGTTAGTTCTGTTTCTACATTATGTCATTCATTTTTGTGCCTGCACTAACCATAACTTTCCACATGAAAACCATTTTATTTACTTGTATGCTACATGGAAAAAGAACTCAAGAGTCCATACATATGGTATTATTACTTTCTTTCCTAAACACCAAGTCTTCTCAAAATATGTTATTATTAGCTTCTTTTCTTACTCCATGTTTTCTCAAAAGCCCCCTAAATTTGTCTGGATTGGCTAATTCAGATATGTATTTTGTCTGGATTTATATGTGCATGTGTATTTTTGTGTTGAAGCTGAGTTCTTGTTTTTTTTTTCTCTATATTTTTCCTTTTTGTTGAGTGAATCCATTGATTTTGTTTATGCTCATGTTCATTTGGTTGGTAATAAAAGTAATATGACAGTTTACAATATACGAATTGGAGTTTAGGAAAAGTGGAAGAACACTACGGCATTTGAATTTGAGGTACGTACCCAGCTTAGTGGTAAATTTTTGGTACATTTTGTGAATTTATTTTGCTGCTTGCAGTTGTTCTATATAGTCTGACCATATCACCTTACATTTTCAGGAAAAGCTTATAATTATGATTGGATTATTCATAGTGGGAATATTAGTTTCAAAGAGGTAGTTTAGGCTATGATATAAGTTTTCGTGTAAATTGTGTATGTTTTGGTTCTGAATACACTTGAATTGATTAGTAATGAAACAAGTGTCAAACACATAAAACTTGCTTATTTTTAGAATAATATCACAGTTTATTTATTTTCATATTTTATTGACTTTTGGATTTATTGAGATTTTTGGATTTATTGAGATTTTTGGATTTATTGAGATTTTTGGATTTAACCATGTTAGTCATACAACAAATAAATTGTGATATTGTTGTTTAGTTGATGTAAGTGATGAAAGCGCGAATTAGAACTTTTATTTTTTTTTTCTTGTTTGATATTACCCACGGATATGCCATAGGAAACGTTACCGACGAAACATTCGTAGGTAACATTAATTTTCTATAGTTTGACATTACCCATGATATGTTTGTGGATAACTTAACCATAACATTCCCGTAGATAAATTACCCACGGAAATCTTACATGTAAATGTAACTTATGAATTTTCCGTAGGTAATATAATTCCTACGAGCAATTTACCTACAGACCCGTGTCCGTAGCTAATTCGTGAGTAATTATTCATTACCCACGGCTACATCGTAAGTAAAGTCAAAATATGCCGTGGATAATGAGAGTTTTTCTTGTAGTGAAGGGTCGGCACAAAATTGGTGGGGCTAGAATTGGAGGCTTTTGCAAATATTGTCGGATTTATTCAAATGCATTTTGACATTCTTCGTTCCACACAACTGGTTGATTTTTCCGTAAAAGTTTAAATATCAGTTCACAAGTAGCAGTTAGTTGTGATATAAATCTTAACTTATAATTTAGTCTCCCAAGAAAACCGTGAACTTCTTTTTCTATACTCGGGGGAGGCATTTTTGCAATGGCTCATATCTTATCGGGATCAACCTCTATTCCCCTTTGACAAACCACAAATCCCAACACTTTGCCCGATCTCACACCAAAAGTGCATTTGGAAGGGTTGAGCTTTAGCTTAAACTTTCTATGTCTTTCGAAGAGTTTCTTTAAATCAATAATATGTTCTTCTTCTGTTTGTGACTTAGCAATCATCTCGTCTACATAAACTTCGATCTCTTTATGTATCATGTCATGGAATAGGGTTACCATAGCTCTTTGGTAGGTTGCCCCAGCGTTCTTCAGACCAAAAGGCATTACTTTGTAACAAAATGTTCCCCAAGGAGTGATGAAAGTCGTTTTTTCCATATCTTCAGTTGCCATCTTAATTTGATTATACCTAGAGAAACCATCCATAAAGGAAAAGAGTGAATGGCGAGCCGTATTTTCAACCAAAATATCGATGTGAGGTAACGGGAAATCGTCTTTAGGACTGGCTTTATTAAGGTCCCTATAATCGACACACATTCGTACTTTGCCATCCTTTTTTGGCATTGGTACAATATTGGCTATCCATTGAGGATAATTTGCCACAGCGAGGAATCCTGCGTCAAATTCTTTTTGCACTTCTTCCCTGATTTTTGATGACATATCGGGATTCATTCGCCTTAATTTTTGTTTGACCGGAGAAAAATCGGGTTTTAAGGGCAATTTATGTTCCACTATGCTAGTATCCAGTCCAGACATATCCTGATATGACCAGGCAAAAACATCTTTGTATTCATGTAGGAGTTGGATTAATTTGTGATATACCTCTTTCCTTAAGATGGTGCCAACCTTAATTTCTTTCCTTCCTTCTTCCGTCCCTAGATTAACAATTTCTATCGGTTCCTCAAAGGGTATGATACCCTTGGTTTCCCGTTCTACCGCTCTTAACAAATCTAGAGGGGGTTCATAATCTTCTTCATTATCTTTTTCTTTCTGACTAACAAGATGGTTAAGATTATGTTGCAAGATCTTAGTACAGTCGTCTATGAATGAACTATTCCCAAATCTACAGGATTCAAGGCTAGGATAAGGAGAAACAAGGAGAGAGAAAAAAGAAAAAAAATGGCGAATGAATATTAAAAAATGAAAGTGGTAAGAAAGAACAATAAGAAAACAAAATGAGAATGCATTCATTGAAATTCAAAGTATTGAGAAAACAACATTGTGACCATCCTAAATATAATGAAGCATCTTAAGGTCGTAGTAACAGTAGTAATGCTTTTAGAATTACATGGGAATTGCGTTAAATATTATAGGTGACTTGACTACTTTCGAATTCCTGACTTTTGTTCCTGCACCACACGGACGAATCCAATTAGCCTCCCCATCAAACATGTCATCTTCAACTGCTGCAATATGGATCTCACTTGTTGGTCTTGCACTTTGGAAATTTTGTGGGATGTCACAGATGGGAATCCTTTCAATTCTTGGTTCTCGATTTTCAATTCGAGCTAATCTCTTTTCTTTTTTCTCTTTGACAAATCTCCATTTGTCAGCCTTGGTGGGTTTGTAGCCTAAACCCCACTTATCTCTATTCTCAGGAAGTTCCACCCGTTCTTTGAGCCCTTCTTCATCCTTCCCCAACCCGTACCATGGACGGTGTCCTCTACTCAACATGAACTTGGCCACCATAATAGCCGTATTTGACATATGTGGTTCTATAAGTGTCGTCTCGACATAAGCAATGTCCACAATTTCTAGTGTTTGGAAGGCAGTTTCTAGAGTTTTTTCTGCTGTCTCAACATAAGGCGTGGTGGACAACTTACTCACCAACAAGTCTCCTTCTCCAGACACGATTACCAATTGATCATTTACCATATAATTCAACTTTTGATGTAAGGTTGATGGCACTACGTCGGCATAATGTATCCATGGTCTTCCTAATAAACAACTATAGGCGGGTACAATATCCATCACCTGAAACGTGATTTCAAATGTGATTGGGCCTAATTGAATTGGGAGTTCAATTTCCCCCATTACTTCTCTGCGACTCCCATCAAAAGCTCTAACAACCATGGGACTTGGTCTCATATACGTACCATCACAAGGTAGTTTTGCTAATATCGATTTTGATATGACATTCAGCGATGAGCCATTGTCAATGAGGACTCTTGATATTATATGGTCGAGGCACATTACTGATATGTGTAGTGCTTTGTTATACCCTCTTCCTTCGGTTGGCAGCTCGTCATCTGTTAAAGTTAGGTGATTGTTGGCAGTGATGCTATTTATGATGCCTCCAAATTTGTCCAAAGTGATGTCGTGAGTGACATGAGCCTCGTTTAGTATTTTCATCAATAGCTTCCGGTGGGACTCAGAATTCATCAAAAGGGATAACAATGAAATCTTTGTGGGAGTATGGTTGAGTTGGTCGACTATTTTGTATTCACTTTGTTGGATGATTTTGAGAATTTCTCGAGCTTTTTCATTAGAAACCTCTTTCTCATTTTCTATTTTCTCCTTTTCGACTTTTTCAATTACTTTCCTTTTCCCTTTATCTGTGTATGGCTTCTCAAACGCCACTATCATTTCTCTTTGTGATTTTTCTGGGGGGTATATCCGACCACTTTTAGTCATTCCTCCTATCCCTAAGACATCGGTGGTTTTAGAGCTAGAAACGTCTTTATTCTTCTGTTCAGCTAGATGTACCGCTATATCATAGTTCCAAGGTACTGCTTTGTTGTCTTTATATGGAAAAGGGCTTGGTATCTGAACTATTAAGGTCCTCATATCACCAGGGGCATTCACACTTTCCTCCTTAGTGAAATGAATGACCAATGGCTTTGGGATGGTTATGCCAAGTTTTTCTTCTGATTGGGTTGCAATCATATCGTCATTCTTTTCCCAACGACCTATATGAATGGTGCCTATGTTTATCAATTTTCGAAGTTCATTTTTGAACTCCTTGCAATCTTCTATGGAATAATCTTCATTGAGGTGGAAATTGCATCTTGATTTCCCATTGGCATTTCCTTGGATTAATCCAAATTTACATAGCTGATAAAAAATCAATTCCATCGGCGTCTTAATTTTCTCAACCTCCTTTATTAATTGGTGATTTTCTTCGATTGCATTCACTATTGGCCCACCATGAACTGGTAGGGGACTATTTCTCACGCTAGGCTCATTTTCTTTAAAATTCAACCATCCAGCTTTAAGCCGATCGTGCACCTTAAAATTTAAAGCTAGGCAATTTTCAGTAGAGTGTCCTACAGCCCCAGAGTGGTAATCACATGTGGCGTTCGAGTCATATCCTTTAGGGTAGGGTGGTTGTATAGGTTTCCCTGGACACAGTGCAACCATAGAATTTCTAACCAAATGCGGTAACAACTCTACATAAGTCATAGGGATTGTGTCGAAATGTACAAACTTCCTCCCACGATAAGTGTCGACTTAGGGTACCCAAGCTTTGTGAATTTGCAGCGGTGTAAGGGCGATGCACAAAAGAAGGATTAGTTGTGTTTGACGCCACAAAAAAGCTTTCTTCTTCCTTTTTCTTATTCGCACCTACGGACAATTTTTGTGTTATTTAATCCGGTATAGCCAGAAACAATCTTTTTGCTTTTCAATCCCATTTCTACTCTTTCACCTATGATGACGAGATTTGAAAAATTTGATGAAACACTTCCTATCATTTTGTCATAAAATGAAGGTTGAAAAGTGTTTATGAACATAGTCACCATTTCTTTTTCAGATAGGGGGGGTTCAACCTGGGAAGCTAACTCCCTCCATCGTTGGGCATACTCCTTGAATGTTTCATTGTCTCGTTTTGTCATATTTTGCAACTGCATTCTATCAAGAGCCATGTCGAGATTATATTTGTATTATTTCAAAAAGGCATCCACCAAATATTTCCAAGAGCCAATATGAGCTCGTTCAAGGTGCATATACCAACTCAGGGAGGCTCCTGTCAAACTATCTTGAAAGAAGTGGATTAGTAGTTTTTCATCATGAGCGCAAAAACCCATTTTTCAACAATACATAATAAGATGGTTCTTGGGGCATGTTGTTCCCTTGTATTTGTCAAATTCAGGCAATTTGAATTTTCGTGGTATTATAACATCGGAAATGAGGCATAGGTCTGAAGCATCAAATCCATAATTGTTTCCTCCTTCGATAACTCTCAAGCGTTCTTCCAAGGCTTGCCATTTTTCTTAGGATTGATTGTTCTCGAGCGGTCGAGGTTCATGATGTATGTTTAACATCACCGGCGTAGCTTCGGTAACTTTTCCTTGTGGTGAAGTTCCAGGAAATCCCGAAGTAAGGAGTGAAGGTTGCACTTGAGGGAAGTCGTTGATACTAGTTTGTGGATTTGTAGCCACAACCAGCAGATTGTTGTTGGGGAGATGAGTGTCTATGGGTGGGGTATAGCCTGGCGGCAAACCATAAAGTGGAAAGTGTTGTGTTTTTCCTTCTTGATAATTAGTGTGAAGGTGTGGAGCAACACCTGTTGGGTGAACTAGAGTGTTTTGTGACACCCCCTCGTCTACCAAAGGATTCCCATCATTTTTATTTCCAAGTGCTTGTACAATCTCCCAGATCTTGGTCATTTGCCCGTTGAGTTAGTTCACGTCTTCCCTTATTTCTGTTTGCTCTAGCTCATCCATGATTTTTGACTGAGATCGTGTCTGATAACGGTGTCGTAGCACCAATTTTTTTGTTTGTAGTGTTATTTTTTCGGTGAAAGAATATGGCATGAGTATGCAACATGATGTATGAAAATGTAATTGTACATGAATGTCAAAGAACTATTTATTGCTTTTTTGTGAATATCTTAACCAATAAAGAGAGAGTTAAGGGACCAAAAGTAAAGTCAAATTAATTTATTGAAAATTAGAAAAAAAATACAAGTTTTACCACAAAACGAAAGATGAAACCTAAACACGAAATATTCAGATTTAGTGAGCAATCAATTTTTTCATTTGCTCGATTAAACTTTTACAATGTTCAATATAAATAGAGATCTCTTGAGGGGTAGAGAGAGGATTAGCTATCCCATCAGCGACCCTTAATAATGGTGGAATATCTTCGATAACAGAGTTGGTCAAATAAACTAGTTTGGAGAAACGGTCCATCCAAAACATCCCTTCTATAACAAGTCTCTTGATAGTGTCTTTTTGTGTATACATCTCGTCTTCTTTTCTTGCAAGTTCAACTTGGTATGCTTCAATGATCTTTTCTTGACATTGCCTTTCTACCATGATCTTGCTTTCTCATTCTGCTCTTACCCTCTATATCTGTTGCTTTAGATTTTCTTCTTGTCGACGGATGACTTCATGCTTTCCCCCAGATTTCTTTAGTAACTCTTTAAGTCTAAGACCTTCAATCACTGCATCATCCCTTTCTTGATGTCTGAGTCTTAACTCTTCATTTGCACCCCGCAAACAGATTCGAGTTATCTCCTTGCTTTCTTCTTCCTCTCTTGCCCTTTTTTGTACTTTCTCAAGGATAAGGGATTGTTGAGTATTCTTATAATCCATATCTCTATAAGCCTGGTGAGCCATCTCCAATTCCTTTTGTAATTTTTCAATTTCTTGTCCTTTGAGAGCTAAGTCGGCCTCTAAATCTTTAGTACTGAAAAAAGGTTATGTTGTTACTACTTCGGGAGTAATTATGGTGCTATTAAAAGGCAACTTGACCTCTAGTGCCCTCTTTTTCACCCAATTATGATATTCCTCTCCTATACCACAACTTCTAGGCCCTAACTCTTGACCTTTTCTAACAACATCTCCCCAAGACTTACATATTCTTCTAATCAATCTAGCATCATAAACATCTCGTCCATGAATGACAAACGATTTTGTTACATCCATTATTGGAGGTTTTGTCATAGGATAACCCAATTATCTCAATGCAACATAGGGACTATAATTTATACGGATATCAAATGTTTCAGCAATTGTTTTCAGTGATGAGTAGTGTTCCATGTATTGGTACGGTTTACTCCCCTTCATCGGATATCCCATTATTCGTTCGAACTCCTCCAACATTGGGGCCACCTGAAAGTCCTTAAAAGTGAAACACCTGAAAGGAGGATCATAGAATTGGGCCAACACTGTAAGGGCATCCACTTATACATTAACTTCAAGTAAATCAAGAATTTTGCCGAATTTCCCCATAAAGATTACACGTTGTACTTTTTTCAACTTCCGAGAAAGATTCTTAATGTTGTTTACATTCGGTTTAAGAACTATCAATGGTAAGGTCTTTCTTAATGGAATAATGTTTGAGCCACCATTTGATCCCATATTTCCTGCGGTTAAAGTTATTCACAACAAGCTTTAATTTTTGTGGTTTTTAAAATGATGAGATAATGATTTTTTAAAAGTAACCATGATAAAGAATATTATGCAAAAAAAAAATGATGATGATGAGAAAAAAAATACTTGGGTATACTAGCAGGTAGTGAACATGACATAGAGTAAGTTTTTCGTATGTACGTGTTATTTATAGCGTTTTTTCATGTGAACCTTTACTAAGGGTAGCTCTATAGTTCTAAATTGGTTCCTAGAGCACATAACTCAATTCTAAAATATTAAACCAATTAATAGGTAACCTATTAAAATGGCGATATTCTAGAAAATGTCAACTCTAGGTGAGACTTTCATGACAACCCAACATGATGTACATCCAGAAGATTATCATTACACACTCTCTAACTTATCTTAGGTTTGCACTCAGCCCGGGTATAGAGTCCACTCATAAGTGTGCGAATCGTGTTAGGGTGTATAGAAAATTACATAAAATAATAAATAAAAAAATCATCATAATAAAAAATAAATTGAAAAAACACATATAATTATATTAATAATATAACAAAATAAATAAAATAAAATAAAACAATAGGGGTAATATAAATAAAATAATAAATAATAAAATAACTATATATAATTAATTAGATTGGACTTGACTCTCAAAAGTCCCTAGTGGAGTCGCCAACTGTCGCGTCCGGTTTGTCCGCAAAAAAAAGAGTCGCCAACAATTTTATTTTATTTTTTTAAGGAAAAATTAGATAAAACATAAAAAAATATTTTTGAACCAAAAATTTGGATTCAGGAGTCGATTACGAGTAGGGACCCTACAACGTCCGTTATAACGATTACCCTATAATTAATTATATACAAACTCTTTTTTTATTTTTTTATTTTTATCCCAAAAAAATATAAAAAAAAATAAATTATTTACATTAATGAAAGAAGAAAAAAATATTTTTAATTTTATTTTATAAAGATGTATTATGAATTTTCTATTAAATTACAATATGATGAAATTTATTTTCATGATCTATAGACATCAATTAGTTATATTTTTTTATTATTTTATATTACAAAGAAAGCAATTTTTCGATTAAATGATTTAAAAAATAAAATGAAAGTTTAACATATGAGCTTATTTTTTATAAACAAAAAAAATAGAAAGATAAAAAATATATAAATTAAAAAAAGATGAAAAAAAAAAAACTAATGAGCAGACTAGAGAAAAGAATAAGAAAATGGTACCTTACTAGACTGATTACTTCAAGATCAGATTCTCTTCTTCTCTTTTTCTAATTAATCTCTCTATTTTTTTTGTGCTCTCAATTTGTGTTTCCAATTGTGCTCTTTTTTTGCCCTCTTGTGACAGACTATTTATAGACTTTTGGGTGTAGATTGCAAAAGACAAGAAAATAATTGTCAATTGATTACCATTAATCTATTTTTTCCGGTTTTCTTTTCTTTTAATTGGCCACAATTATACTGATTCTTATTGCCATTGATTCACTTCTTCGATTTCTTTTCTATTCAATTGATCACCATTATTCTGATTTTTATGACTATCAATCAATTTCTTTTCTGTTTTTTTTTTCATTTATTTTGATCATATGACAATCAATTCATTTCTTTTCAGTTTCCTTTATTTTTATTTCTTCTTATTTTTTTTTTTTATATTTTAGAAAGGAGTCTGAACAAGAGTTAAAGGCAAACAAGAACCGAAAACACTTGTGATTGTTTAAAGCTTATATCCCTAATTATTTATTTTTATTTTCATATTTCTTCACATATATTTATATATTTATTATTATTGTCATTATTATTATTATTATTATTATTATTATTTCCTTTTTTAATAAAAAGTAAAAAATAAATAAAAATCAGACAAAATTAGGTGTCAACAACTTCATATTGGCTTTAGTGCTTTACCGACACATGTATTGAATCCACTTATTGAAGTCAATCAATATTTCAAGAATTTGTGTTCTTCAACACTCATTGATAAAGATCTCATCAAGATGGAAAATGACATTCCGATGATTCTATGTAAGTAGGATAAAGTATTCCCTCCTAGGTTTTTTGATTAGAAAAGAGCATCTCTCAATGCATCTTGCAAGTGAAGCTAGACATGGTGGACCAATTCAGTATAGATGGACCAGTTCAGTATCCATTTTAAAGGTGATATATATATATATATATATACATACACTTGATTTTCAATATATATATATATATGTATATGAAGCTTATTGTACATCTCATTTGTATTATAGGCTCATGGGTTATTCAAAACGGTCGATAAAGCTAGAGTTGAATGCTAAATTTTTTCATCTTACCTACACCGTGAAACAACACACTTTTTTTTCTCATTATTTCAACAACGAAACGTTGTCACCAGTGAACGGAAGAAATGATACTGATAGTGTTATACGTCACCCACATGCTTTATCAGTTTTTTGCTTATTTGGTCATCATGCTGATAGGGATTTTCCGATTTTCTGGCCAAGTGACGAAGTATTTAATGTGGCAGATGTTCACGTTTTGACTAACTACACTGAAGTTAAACCATACATTGAGTACGTTGCAAATCCCTCTTCATCTTTTATTATATTTATATAATTAAATTGATATTCACCAAATGGTCATCGATCAGGGCATTTTTAACTACATGACAAACTTCTGTTGATATACATTCAAATTTCCCATTATGGTTTCAACAACAAGTACATCTCGAAGAATAAACTCCTATCAACATCCACATGAGGCACCACACCTATTAAGTCAATGGATACAAATTTCACATTGAATCTTGGACCGAAGGAAAAGAAACAATTAATAGTGGAGTTTGTATGAAAAGTGTGTCTGATAGTGGTGTAGTAGAAGATTTCTACGGCATAATTGAGCATATTTACGAAATTGACTACACGTTCCTAGATTATGTGAAAAAAGTGGTGTTGTTTTAATGTAAGTGGTTTGATCCATCTAGTAGAGGAATTAAGATCAATTTGATATCCAATACTGTAGACATTCGTATAAGCAAAAAATATCAATGGTTTGATCTATTTGCCCTTACCCATAATGTAAGACAAGTGTATTATGTTCCTTATCCATCAACGGTTAGAAGCAAAAAAAGGTTGGTGTGCTGCAATCAAAACAAGACCAACAAGTGGAATCGAAGAAGTTGAAGCAGGTCAAAATGATGAAGTTGCATATCAAATGGATGGAGATGAGACTATTAATCAACTTTGACATGAGTCAAACATTGGAGAAGAAGTTGATTAACAAGAAATAGAAGAATTAGAGAATGATGAAGGCAGTGACTTAATTCACTCATCAAATGATGACGACTATGATGACGATGATGAAGACAATTAATTAATTACGTGAAATATGTGTGTGTGTGTATATATATATATATATATTTCTTTATTTACGTTTAGTTATAATTTATTTATATATTTTTCTTTATTAGTTTATGTTAATTGTACATACACATATATATGTATAGATATGGATATATATATATATAGACATGACTTCAGTGTCGGGAGTAGGAGGATCAGTAGGAATGGGAACGGCAAAAATACGAGGAATATCCAAAACATCAAGTGGTAAAAAAAAGTTGTTAAAGGACTCGTTGTTAATGACCCATCTTTCATGCCGATGTTGACGATTGGTACTAGTGGTAGAACTATTCCTCTACATCCTGAGGTCCCTAGAAAGGCTTATACCATAGACGAAATAATGGAATCCGAATGTATTGATTGCTACAATCTTATTGTCATTATTCCAGAAGGAGATGGGTATGTAAACAATTTTAAATGATGACTGTTAAATATTTCATTATTGTCAATTATTCTATTTTATATTATTTTATTAATTAATTTTTATATTTAATTTACATGTAAACTTTAAAGATATCTTCCTTTTAAATCATCTGCAAAGGCAATTGCTAAAGTCATACAAGAGAAATATAAAAAACCATGGTTGTCTTGGGGTGAGATAAAAGAGAATAAGACACCTCAATTTAGTGAAGTTGATCAGTTTTTACATTGTTTCAAAGTAAGTGATTAGATTAATTTATTTAATTATTAATTATACATTTGATTTCTTAATTGAATTATATTTTTAATATTTTTTAAATTTAAACAAACAAAAGACAAAATGTACATGGAAAAGAGAGCATAATGACGCAGTTTTGGCTACTTTTGACCATCGTTTCTCCAAGCATATGTCATCTATGTTGGCATACACACGAAATAAGGGCGAGGAAAAACAACTGAATTGGATTGGTGAAAATGTTTGATGTAACACCCTAAATTTTATATTAAACTATTTTATTAGTTAAGTACGATTTTAAATAATTAATTTAATATTAAAGTTATTTTAGAATATATGATAATAAATTTTCTGACTAATTTTTGTTTTTTAGGTGATTTCTATGATGTGTTAGTTTTATAAATCCTAAATTACATGAGCGATATAAATAATAAATATTATATTTTATTGTTTGATATATTTTTAAAAAAAATAATAGTATTTTAGCCTAATATATATATTTTAAAGAAAAATATTTTATACGATTTTATGTGTATATACGTGTACCCAATTAATGTAATGCTTTTAGGTGCACTTGACTGATGTTAAGTATGCACATAGTTATATTTCAATTATTTATGACTATTTTCTATTTTAGTTATTTTTTTTATAAATAATTATCTTGAGATAGTAGTGATATTGTGTTTGATTTACTTTATTTTTACATACTTGTTATGACATTGTAATTTTATATATAGTTATTAAAATTTAATAATTAATATAAAGTGTTGATATTATATTTATTTATTTTATAATTTCGACTATTCTCTAATGATGGTAATATTTTAATTTGAGTATTTGAAAATATATATATATATATATATATTATAGGGATTATTTTATATATGAGATTTTTGGTTATTAATGTATTTTAAAAGATTAATTATTTTTATTTATAAATTATTAGTTTTGAAATGGTAATAATGCTTTATTAAAGAAATTGTGTTCAAAAAAAATAAAAATAAAACTAGTAAAACCTAAAAGGAGATCAATGGGTTTGATTCACGTGTGAACCCTAATTGTCAATAAAATAAAACGAACAAAAAAGGGAAGGGAGTTGGAAGGGCAGCCGTAAAACCAAAGAGGAAACACAACAATAAGTCTATCGTTTGACACCAATGATCGATAACTGTTCCAAAAAACTTTCTTCATTGTCGCCCAAATTTGAAATTCGTTACTTT
This sequence comes from Cicer bijugum, assembly GCA_037974875.1. Lineage (NCBI taxonomy): Eukaryota > Viridiplantae > Streptophyta > Magnoliopsida > Fabales > Fabaceae > Cicer > Cicer bijugum. Next base: position 65,037 of record JBBPBT010000564.1, on the reverse strand, counting down.
GCACCATTCTCCTTCACCGTAAGTCCGATTTGAGTGAAACCAACACCAAAATGATTGTGTGAAAAGTGGTTGTATTATCCACTAATTGGGTTTCTGAATTATGATCGATTGAAGGACGAAGAATAAATGAAAAAAGGTTGTTTGCTCATGGAATCGTATTCGTGTGTGAAACCGTCAAAATAAGGTAAGGGGTGAGAGAGCGTTTGAATTCATGAGTATAATATAATTTGAGATGAACGGGAAAACCGTATTTCCTAGCGATTCATTCGGGGCTCGCTACGTACGACATTAGCCCTTTGAATGTTAAATTAATTAATGTTAAAATATTGAATTGTGATATTAAAATATAGAATAGAAATATTTATAAGGTGTTGATTGATTTAACTTCATTAAATGTGTGGTATTGGATATTATTGTGATGTTAGATTTATTTTTATTAAATGTGTGATATGTGATATTATTGTGATATTAGATGTTGAATGAATTTTATGTATATGTTTGATTAGACGTAGTTATGTGATGTGATAATAAAAAGTGAATTTATTTTGATACGTTTATGTGGTTATGATGATGTATAATTAATAATAACGATGTTGTAAATTTGTGACAAACCTATGTGATGATGTATGTTTGATGATAGTGATGCTATAAATTTGGGACGAGTTTATGTTATGAGATATGTTTAATGATAGTGATGTTGTGAATTTGTGATGAGAATATTGAAGTAACCCCATAGTTAGTAAAATAATTGTGATTTCAATTTGTGTTTGAGATGATGGTCTTAATGGAGTATCATAGGCCAACGAGGGGAGAAAATAAATATTGAGAAATTGTGAAGTGAAGATTATTTTGTCATCATATAGATAGGGCCTGACAAGCCTAGTGATTCCGAGGAAGTACTATTGAATGAGTCTAATCGTGGCGGTCTGTTGTCGAGCCTTAAGGCAAGATTGTTAGACCTTGGAGGTATTCGGGAGCTACCACACAACACATGTTTACCTCGACTGTCACGTATATGTGTCTCGGGTTAAGTTGAGGGGATCTATGAAGACAGGGCCAATTTGAATTGTCCATCCACCAGGATAGTGGCAAAATATCAAGCCTCTTAACCAAGTACTTTAGAGTTTATAATGGTACCACATTGTGAAGTAGAGTCTAAGCTCATGCATAACATTGCATTTTATTGTAAATATTTTGTTTTTATTAATATGTATCATGTGTGGTGATAATTTCTCTTAGACAATTTGATGTTACATAAAATCTATTGATTTTTCTTGAGTGGTTTTGACCTTTGCATGTGATATTTTCTTGATGGAATATTTGTGTAATGATACGGTCCTATTATGATTGTTTGTGTGTTCTTCTTACTTGTATTATATTGTCATCATGATTTCGAAACTCACCTCCTTCGTTGTTTTTGTTGGACTGGCTAGGCCATGCATTTGCGAAATTGCAGTTATTACAGGTTAATGAGTCTTGAAGTACTAGTAAGTTTTTAGAATTAAATCAAGTAATTATACTTAAATAATGTTTATCGAGATTGCACTTTTTTAATGGATAAAATAAGTTTAAAGTGTTTTTATTTTTATTTTTGAGAAACGTGATATCCTAAATTAAATACAAAGTTTTTATTTTCTTGGAAATATATTTTTATTTATCCGCTGCAAATTTTATAGGAATATGATATAAATTATTACATATATTATTTTGGGATTTAGGGTGTCACATTAGTGGTATCAGAGCAGGTCTGTCCAATCAGGCCGGGTGGGTTGAGTGTCGGTTCAATGGGATTCAAATGTTAGTCGTGTCAATTGTATTTTCTTGTGTATTAATTATTTTTCCTATCATGTTTTTCTGTTTTCTATTATTGTGTTATTTGTCATGTGCTATATGCTTTTGTATAATTATACATCTATTTGAAGTTACTAATGAACGATGTATTGTTTGCTTACTCTAATTGTGTTGTGATTATAAGCTTCTACTTAAGTGACTAAATAAACCATGAAATTATTTGTTAAAATTTGAATGATGTTGAATTGTTGACATAACCAAGTTAATTACCTTTTGATTAGACTTGTGGTTTGCATTTCTAACTTTGACTATTTGCTCTGTTGTTAAAGTGGATAGGTAGAAATAATTGTTTAATTGACTAGTTATATAATTAAAATTATTAATTTAATCGAGATAATACTAATTATTGATTGATTATGATTATTAATTATTTTCAGTATCATGTTTTTGTCTGTTATATTATTGTGTTATGCAATGTCTGTTTGTGTATTATTGTACATTTTTTTGAAGTTACTAATTAACTATTTACTATCTTCTTACTCTAATTGTATTACGTTGTGGATTCTAAATTCCTATTTAAGTGATTAAATATAATAGGAAATTATTTCTTAAAATTTAAGTTAATTTGAAATGTTGACATGATTGAGTTAATTACCTTTTAATTGGATTTGTGTTTATAACTTTGATTTTTTGCTCTTTTGTTATAGTGCATATTTAGAAATAAATTTTTCTATTGATGGGCAACTACATGTTTGAAATTATGAATTTAATCAATGTGATACTAGTTATCGATTGATAGACCTTGTCTTTAGGGTCATTACATGATTATTTAACATTTGAGTTTGCTAATGGAGTCAATTTAGAAAGTTAGCAATAATTTTGAAATATTAGAAAACTCATATTTATAATAATAATTATTCTTGAATATTAGAGGTGGTAGAACTTAGTAGTTAAAAAAAAAATTACCTGAGTTAGAGTTGACTTATTTGTAAAATGAAAAAAATAAATTTTCTTTGAATTACTCTTGATTATTAAAAAAAAATTAAATTAAGTTGAATTTTTATTGTTTATAAAGTAAAAAAAAAAATTCTACATTACTAATCTTATTTACTACCTAAAATAGCTGAAAATTTACACCATATTTGTAACACCCCGATTTTCAAAGTGAGGGTGTATGTTTTTTTCAAAAGAAATTAAAATAAAATAGAGAAACAAATTAGGAAATACCTTTGGATAATTACTTAAATCATTATAATTTACAAGCAGCGGAAAAGTTTCTCGAAATATAAATCCAAAGTATTTACACATCAAAAGTGATACATGGAATCCATTAACATAAGATGTCATGCTAACAATATTAGCAAAGATACAATTTTCTAATTTAAAATAACCGCAATCCAAAATAAAGACATATGTTCCCTCTATGTCAACCTAATCTGATCATTCTACCAAAAACTATACACCCTGAGTGATCTCCACGCGCCCCGTAAGATCCTCCTAATATAGCTTCAGTCAAGCATTCCCATCTACATTCCCATCCGCATGGTACGAACTGGTAGGATAGTCATGGCTCTCATCTGAGGGCAAAGCTCAGATTTCCACAATAGTTGTAAAGGGTCACCAACCGAAATTAACAGTTAACACATAACATTTAAGTTTTTAAATGCACAAATAACCTTTTCAACTTAGCATGCATCTTAAAAGAGTTTTCCATATGCTAAAAGTTCATATAATGCTTACCAAATGAAAGTGAAATCAAAATAAAGTTCTCAATCCATCAAGTAATACATAACTGGCCAAAACATTGATAAAACAATTAAGTAATCGATTATCTAACTCAAAATAAGATTTTCTACTAAGCCAATTGATTTCCAAATCGATTTTGTCAGTTTTGTTGAGTTCCTGGATGGCCAAATCGATTTCCAAATAGATTTCTTAAATGGTTTTGAAAAACAGCTTTACAAAATCGATTGGCAAATCGATTTTGTCAAATTAGGGAAGTCCCTGTAACTCATCAAATCGATTGGGAAATTGATTTCCCTCCATATTCTTCCAAAAATACATAAACTAACTCAATCATATTCATACACAACTCCAAATCTTAGCACTTAGCAATTCCCACACATTTACCACGACATTATGAGTTTCGAAATCGTTTTGCAATCAAACATGCTATCACACAATTCCAAAACATAACTCTTAGTAAAATCAACACAATCACAATGACATCTCAAGTTCAAACACTCAATCATAAACTTGAATCAGACACACTTACACACAATCTGTTCCAAAACATAGCACTTAGTAATATCATTACAATCATAAATTTGAATCAAACACACTTACACATAATTTCAAAACATAATACTTAGCAAAATCAACACAATCATAAATTTGAATCAAACACGACTCATGTGCCAAGCACCCTAATGCAATGCGTATATGCCAAAATGCATGGACTCGGAATTCCAAACCAAAATCCTCCTCGAAGGGCCCTAAATCATAATTGTACCACCTATCGCAGGCCAAAGTACCAATTACCGAGGTGCCACCTATCACGGGTTTGCACGATTTACTAAAAAGCGTAAACCATAAACGTACTGCCTATCACGGGCCCGTACCGTTTACCAAGGTGCCACCTATCACGGGTCTGCACGGTTTACTAAAAAGAACGTAAATTGTGAATATACCGCCTATCACAGGCCAAAGTACTCTTTACCAAGGTGTCACCTATCACGGGTCTGCACAATTTACAAAAAACCGTAAATCGTAAATGTACCGCCTATCACGGGCCAAAGTACTATTTACCAAGGTGCCACCTATCACGGGTCTGCACAATTTACAAAAATGTAAATCATAAATGTACTGCCTATCACAGGCCAAAGTACTATTTATCAAGGTGCCACCTATCACGGGTCTGCACGATTTACAAAAAGCATGAAAATGCATGAGCATATACTGACTCCATCCACAACAATCGTTAAGCAAATGCAGATATTAAAAGATTCCCCATTTTTAATACTCGTTTAACTTAAACCATTTTCACAACAAACATTAAGCAAATAGAAATATTAAGAGATTCCCCATTCTTAATACTCTTTTAACTTAAACGATTTTCACAAACACATTAGGCAGACATAAATATTAAGAGATTTCCCATTCTTAATACTCTTTTAACTTAAACGATTTTCAAAACGAACATTAAGTAAACAAGACATTAACAGATTCCCCATTCTTAATACTCATTTAACTTAAACGATTTTCACAAACTCACATTAAGTAAATGAGATATTAAGAGATTCTCCATTCTTAATACTCGTTTAACTCTAATGGTTTTCAAATTCCATACCAAACAAACTCAAACATAAAATCCAATTCAACCCACGATTCACACCAAATCACATCAATCAACAAACATCAAGTATGAACACGCCAAGTACAATGAACACAAATCCATGCAATCATAACACTCAAATACATCAAATTTCATTTACTCAAAATTATACATAAATGAGTTAAATTCATTTTCCCCAATTCAATACACCAACCCTAATCAAATTCTTTTCCACACAACCACAAATGAGCCCCTAAATGCAAACTAGAAGTTTGGAAGGAGCCCTTACCTTCACGTTAGCTTTAACGTGCGATTAAAGTACTGCGGGTAAATCCGGTAAAATCTCCGCCCGCAACGTTGCTTCCAAAGTTGGTTCCCTAGCACCGTAGCATGGTAGTGAGCAACTTTACCTTCTATCTCTTCATGAAATGAAGCTTAGATCTAGATGAAATGGGGAGGTTTGTGTTTGACGGTTTTGAAATTCCTAATACCGTTTTCGAATCCGGGAGAAAGGAAGAAGCTGGAAACTTGATCTTTCTCACCCACTAGCCATGGGTTTCAATTTTCGAACTCAAAGGAAGCAATGAAGAACGAAAATGGAGGAAGGAGGGAGGAGCTTCGCGTGGTAGGGAGAGAGAGGAAGAATTTCTATTTTCCTTTCTTTCCTTTTCCTTCTTTCCTTTTTATATCCTTTTCTTTTCTCCCCAAACAATTATACACACACACACACACATATATATATATTTTAATTACTTTTAACAAATATCTCAAAATATCTAGATATTTGTTAAATTACCATTTCATCCATAACGCATTAAATTCTTCGTAAAAGATTCACCGCAGTTAATTTAATTTATTCATTGACGAGTAATTTTAATCGGGCATCAAAATATCTTTTTGGTCACATAAGCTCCAAAATATTAATAACTTTGGCTAAAAAGCCTCCGATTAATACCCAAAATACACTAAAATACATAAAGTGTAATTTAAAATTATGGGTCTTACAATATTTTACTATGTGTTGTTTTTAAGAAAATGATAAAGTGTTGTTGTTACGTTAATTTAGAGGGGCTATGAATATTGAATCGTGAGGGTGTTAGGATATTTGTTTAAAGTTATTTATTTAGATAATATTAACTCATTGAGTTTAACTTGATATTAGAGTCTTAGATTTTAAGAACTTAGCAATGGTTTATAATGGTACAAAAAAAGGTCACGTGATAAAGTGTCTACTAAATGAGTAAAAGAAAAAAATATTATTATTATTATTATTACTATTATTTTATTGAAACACAATTTAAATTAAAAAAAAAAAAGAAGATATTTCTTTCTAAGCCTTCACTTGAATTGAAAATATATCTCTTATGTTTAAAGTTTTAATTTTGACTAGAAAATTCTTATTTTTGATTTTCAATTGATATATGTGAAAGAAAAAAAAGATCTTGTGATTGTCTTCATTACTATATCTATTGGTTTTAAGATAATGTTGTAGATATTATTGTCAATTAAAAATCTTGTCCTGAAAAATAGTTATGAAATAATTGTGATTTAATTTGTGTTTGAGATGACGGTCTTGATGGAGTATCATAGGCCAACGAGGGGAGAAAATATATATTGAGAAATTGTGAAGTGAAGATTATTTTGCCATCATATAGGTAGGGCCTGACAAGCCTAGTGATTCCGGGGAAGTACAACTGAATGAGCTTGATCATGGCAGTCTGGTGTCGAGCCTTAAGGCAAGATTGTTAGACCTTGGAGGTATTCGGGTGGGGAATTCCTAGGTGACTTGGAGGTAGCACTCCAAATGTCGAGAGCTACCACACAACACACATTTACCTCGACTATCACGTATATGTGTCTCAAGTTGAGTTGAGGGGATCGATGAGGACAGGGCCAATTTGAATTGTCTGCCCATCGGGATGGTGGCATAGTATCAAGCTTCCTAACCAAGTACTTCAGAGTTAGAATGGTACCACATTGTGAAGTAGAGTCTAAGCTCATGCATAGCATTGCATTTTATTGTAATTGTTTTGTTGTTATTAATATGTATCGTGTATGGTGATAATTTCTCTTAGACAATTTGATGTTATAGTGAAATCTATTGATTTTCCTTGAGTGATTTTGACCTTTGCATATGATATTTTTTTGATGGAATATTTGTGTAATGATAAGGTCCTATTATGATTGTTTGTGTGTTCTTCTTAATTGTATTATAATGTGATCATAATTTCAAAACTCACCTCCTTCATTGTTTGTGTTTGATTGGATGGGCCCTCCGTTTGCAAAATCGCAGTTATTACAGGTAATGAGTCTCGAAGTTCAAGTTTGGAAGGAACCCCACTCTGATAGGTGATACCTGGAATAAGGGTTTTAATTTGTATTTTACTTATTTAATTTGAATCGAATTTTTGTATGAAAACCTTGGAAGTACTAGTAAGTTTTTAGAATTAAATTAAGTAATTATATTAAAATCAAGCTTATCGAGATTTCACTATTTTAATGGATAAAATAAGTTTAAAGTGTTTTTATTTTTATTTTTGAAAAACGTGATATCCTAAATTAAATACAAAGTTTTTATTTTCGTGGAAATATATTTTATTTATCCGCTGCAAATTTTATAGGAATATGATATAAATTATTACATATATTATTTTTGGATTTAGGGTGTCACATTTGGAGTGCTTTGTGGAGGAAATGGAACACAAATGCTTACAAACATAAAAGAGAAAAAACAAAGATTAATAGAGCATTTGAGAGGGGTACTAGTACTAAGAAGGGATGATCCATGTCTACTTGAGAAATTTAATATTATATGATAATTACTATTAATATATATATCTATTAATGTATATTCAATTAATCATCACATTTCACCGATTAAACTTGACATTAATTTAATATTTTAGGAAAAGCAACTTGGAAGGGAGGTTACTCAGGCAGAGATACATCGCTATCTTCATGTTAATCATGAAACAAATAAGTATACTGATGAATTATCACAAATGATTCAGGTAAATATATATTTAATTAGTATTTAAATTCATATATATTTCTTTAACTATATATATACATTCTAATTATAATTAATTACCCCTCTAAATTATTATATATTAATTAACTTTTTTTATTTTTTTATTTTTCTATAGGAACAACTTCAACAAGTCATGAAAGAATGGGATGATTATCAAGCTACTCTTCCTCTTGTTCAACGAGATGGTCCAATGTAGTGGAAACAATATAAGACCGCAAGTTTTATCAATATTAGTGGTGGCAAGTACAAAGAGTGTGTGTTGGGTGTCGGTAGTTTATCGTCAACATTTGTGAAAGGTCGAACAAGCTATATTCAGACTGAGACGTCTTCTTCTTATGCTAGTACGAATCGATCTCATCATCCGTCGGTAGATAATCTTGATCAATTAAAGGCACAATGAGCAAGTGAGAAAGAAGAAAAGACACATCAGCTGATACAAGCAACAATTGATAAACTAAATGAGGAATGGAAACGAAAGTTTCAAGAGCAACAACATTAGATTCAGCAGCAACAATTTTCATTTCATCTTGTGTTTCATCACCAATTCCCGCCTCGGCCTCAGTACTTGCATCAACAACCACTATTCCAGCAACAACAAAATTACTCTCAATACTCCCAACAACACCAACCGCCTCCAAATTTCCAACAGCAACATCAGGATCCTCCGAACTCTGCCTTACACCAACAACAACAGCCAATGTTTTAGCAACAATAATATTTTAATAATTATCAGTATGTTCCGTCATCTTCACATCAACTTCCTCAACCTCATCCAGATCAAACTCTATACCAACCAACTATGCCAACAGCTGGCTTGATCAGACTAGATTTAAATTAACCTCAACCAGCTATGGCTCCTCCTTCGACTAGTGGTGGTATAATTGAAGATGAAATCCAATTTCAAACCATGGTGTCTCCTCCAACACAAATTAATAATAGTTTTGAGGGACTTCTGTCGTCGGGTAACATTCCAACAAATAATGATGGAGGAAGTGGAGTGATTGATCAGAGGAATTATTACGATGATTGATGTACTTGAATAATTTCATAATTTTATATTTTGGTTTGTATGAACACATTATATCTTGCCCTATTTAATTATGGTGTATTTAATTTTTGGTTTGTAAAACATGATTTATTAATTTTGGAATGCTTTATTTGGTTTGGTAGTAATTACTTTAATTAATATTATATTTTTATATATAATAGTTATTTTAATTTTTAAATTTAATTTAAATTTAAATTTAAATTTAAATATTATATTTTAAATTTAATTTAAATTGTAATATTATATTTTAAATTTAAATTTTAAATTTATATTGATATTAATTTATCATATATAATATCATTTTCTAATATTAATTTTGAATTTGATAAAATTATTTTTTTAATAAAGTGAAAATTTTGTGGTGGCCTAAACCCTCACAAAGGGAGACATTTGTGGTAGCCTGAGCCCCCACAAAAGCTTAATTTTAAATATCAGTTTTAACATTTGTAGCGGCCTAAGCTCTCACAAAAGGAGAACTTTGTGGCGGCCTTTGCCCTCACAAATGGCAACGAAAATTTCAAATTTTGTGGTCGTTTTGGCCACCAAAAAAGTTTGTGACCACATTATTTGTGACTGCCTAAGGCCGCCACAAATATCTCATTTGTGGCTGCTTCCCCTCCTTTGCGAGGGCTTTTGGCTCTCACAAATTTAATGAATTCTTATTGTATATAGGAGAATTCTCGTGAAGGTGAATGGGAAATGGAAGTGAGAGGGAAGAACAATGTGGAGAAGGAGTAGATCTAGTGTGGATGGTGTATTATATTTGATGGAACCTAATAAATCTAATGGTGAATATATGTCATGCACCATGCACCACTTAAGTGACTTGTGCACCTTAGAAAATACTTTTTTTACAAAATAAAAAACTAATTTTCTTGAATCAGATCAATTTGTGGCGGTTTTAGTTGGTTCAACAGAAATTTGACCGATTCATTAAAACGAGTGGTTTGATAAATTAGTCAAATAGGTCATAGTTTCGATTTTGTATGCGACCTGCCAATCTGGTTTTAAAACTATGAATGTAGTTAGACACATCAACATTGAATAAATAAATAAAAAGATTATTTCATGTATATTTCATACATAAAAGATTTGAGACATTTTTTTTTACAAAGACTCTTACAATTAAATAAGATGAATGGCTAAAAATATAATTTTGTTTAATTTATTATCTATATAAAAGAATATTTAATCCGTCCTAAATCATGTGTTAATATTGTTATAGTAAATGTATTGATTCGAGTTCGAATTTGATATCTCGTAGTTTTATACCATATTCGTGGATATTATGTTATTCCATATTATATTACGAGTGAAATTGATATTTTTTTTTATATATTAATATATTATTTATATATTTGAGTAAATTTGATATTATAAACAAAAATAATTTATAATTTATTTGAATTTTTATTGTGATTTTATATTGTAAATTGAATAACTTAATTATCTTAGATAAATTATATATAAAAAAATCATTTTTTTATTAATGTACATGTATTTTAATTTTGTTTATAAAATATCCTATCTCATATCAGATATCATATTTGTACATCTACATCATAGATAATATCTTTTAAATTATAAAATAAATTTAAAAAACTTAAATGATAGCGAGATTATATTATTATTTTATAAATTTATTTTATAATTTTAAGAGACTTAATTAATCTATTCTTCTAATTTTAATGATTAAAATTCCTATTTCCTTTTGGATATAAAAGAATATATTATAGTAAAAGTTTGCCTTGAAAAAAATATTTATATTATGGCGGTTTTTTTATTTATTTTAATTTTGAATATATAAGGATGAGTAAAAAATAAAAAAGCATAAGGTATACCTCAGCTCACCTATTTCAAAACTTCTGCGAGAAGTTTTGAAATTACTAATCAATATAGCCAGAGCCACAGTACTAGTGTTTAAGCTCATTGGTCGCATTTCGTAGTAACGTTCATTATATCCCATCGGAGCTTCTTCTCTTCATCGCTGGCACCGGAAAACCTAATTCCGGATGAGAAAATCAATCAGAATATCTTCTATCGGCCTCGGCCAAGCTTCAGAACCGGTACATCTCTTTTCCCCTTTTTTATCCTCCCTCAATTACCTGTTTCGTTTTCACCTTCGCGGTTGCATTCACGCCATGGAGACCGCTTTCACCCCAGTAGAACGATTGCCGGCAGCTCAGGTGAATAGAGGTAACGAATTAAGAAAATCGCGGCAGACTCGGTGGTTGGAGTTGGAGTAAGCGGACCTTACTGAATAGCGAGGCGGCAGAGAGTGACGTCATGAGACATTTAAAATTTGGTGTCTCACATGGTGAAAGGGAATATATTAAAAGAAAATGACTGAAGTACGCTTTCAATTTTGATTTTTCGTTTTTTCTTTTCCAGGTGGTGAAGAATTTCAGCACTAGATTCTCTCTCACTCCGTTCGCGAAGCGAGTTCAGCTTCTAACGGCGGAGCAAAGATCGGCCATATCGCGAACTGGATTTGGTAACTTGCTATCGATTCCAAACCATACTCTGAACAAGGTTTTCCTTACGGAGGTGATGGAGGCTTGGAATTCTGATCGGCAAGTTTTTGAGGTTGGTTCTGGCGAAATCGCCATTAGTTTGTTGGATGTTGCTCTGATTTTGGGGATTCCGGTGGTTGGACACCGTGTGGAGTTGAAGGAAGAGGAATTGTTTTCTGATTTGGAAGGGCAATATGGTGCTTCACCTGGGAAGAGAAAGGTGGCTATGGCTACTCTTGAAGCAAGGCTTGATACCATTGGGGATGTTGTGAGTGACGATTTTGTGAGGAGCTTCTTGCTTTTCACTATTGGGACTTTCCTTTGTTCCAATGATGGGAAAGTAGATTCAAGGTACTTGTCCTTTCTTGGTTATTTGGATGGGGTTTCTTCTTTTGCTTGGGGTGCTGCTGTAGTTGAAGATTTATGTCAGTGGCTCGATAAGAGAAAAGAAAACAGTGTTCAGTATGTGGGTGGTTGTCTTATATTGCTCCAAGTAAGTTTCATATGTCATTTATATTATTATCGTATATCATTAAATGAAGCTATATATGTTAGAATTGAAGTCATATGCTAAAATTGAAGTCTTATATATCCAACTTAAATAGATATGCACTACATAATTTTGTAGTTTGATTGACCAAAACAATATTCTGTATGATGTTAATAACAGTATAAGAATGGAAAATCTTTTTCCAATGCTAGTCAATCCTTCTAAGCATAATATCCAACTTAAATAGATATGCACTACATAATTTTGTTTACACCGGTAGTGCATATCTGTTAAACTCTATACATTATACACACTTTAGAAATGCATGAAAATAAGAATCATTTAGCTGTATTCTTATATTTGTTTAATGTTTACAAGATTTGGTATGGTAATTGAGATAATGAAGAAATAATTAGTTTTGTAGTTTGATTGACCAAAACAATATTCTGTATGTTGTTAATAACAGTATAAGAATGGAAAATCTTTTTCCAATGCTAGTCAATCCTTCTAAGCATAGTATGTCTTATCTGTTTATGTAAACTTTAACATAATGAAAATGTTAACCATTCAAGAATTAAAAGTTCAACACCGTATCGTCGCTTTTCATTTTGAGAAGTCAAATTTTATTTAATTCTCTAAATGGTAATGTAGTTCTCCAATTATTTTTTTGGTATCAATTTAGTTCAGAAAATATCTTAACTGAATTAAGATTGATGTGTTTGTGATCAATTGAGGTAAATAAATTATCAACAACTAAATCTATGCCAATTCAATACTTCAGTCTCTGAAGTTACTTTTTTTTCTCAATAATTAGAATGGTTATAAAAGGCTATATGTGTGAATTAGTTTTCGAAAGTAAAAAAGAATAGCAGCAAGGTTTGTAAAGTATCTAATTTGTCAATGCGTTTGTTGATCAAATGTTTTTTTTCCCACGTTATTGGGGACAGACATGGTCCTATGAGCATTTTGATATGGCACGACCACATTTGCAAAATCACGATAGGACCTTTCCTCGTGTGTGTCGATGGGATCATAGTAAATCTCACCCAAGGCAGCGGAGTACTTCAAGGTTTAAAGATCTTCATGAAGACCAGGTAACTTTAAAACTTGCTTACAAATTGTTGAATGCTGAGTTTAAAGATTCATTGACTCCCTGTATAACATGAAAAGTAGAGAAAAGATTCTTTAATGCTATATTCTGTCCTTAATAGACGATCTAATGATTTAAAGTTGCTAAATCCTTTCACTTCTGAATCCCTTTAGGATTTAGTCTAAATCTGCAGCTAATGTATTTGGTCTTGGAAATAATGGTTTCCTAACTGGCGTTGGTATTGTTGGTATTATATATGGCATACTAAAACTTCTGTATTTTATGTCTTATGTATATATTTTGCAGATAATTTGGAAACTCCAACCTACTTCTGAAGAGTTACAAATTAATATAATAAAAGAAGCAATGGAAAACTATTCCGCAAGTACATTAAGTAAAGTGAGTTACAATTTCTTGCTTTCTATTTATTTATGTTTTTGTTTTACCTATGTCTGATACATAAAACTTTAGGTTTCATTCTAAGGTCAGGGCATTTTATATTGGTGATAAATTCTATTTATTTGTTCAATGTATTACTTATTTAGACAAGTATCTTTGTTTTGAAGTTTAAATATATCATTTTTCTACCGTTTTGGTTCTTCTATTTCAATGCTTCTATTGGAATGTGGCTGTTACTTCTCATTTCACTTCTGATTGACTGAAAGTTGGACATGGGCAGGTTTCGGGTGTCGAGGTAGACTTGCAGCTTAGCATCTCTTGTGGAATACATAGAGAGGATGAGGTTAATTTTGAGAATCTGGTAGTAGAAGACACTCCCACAAGGTTGAGCACATGTAATGAGGGTAAAGAGGAAGAATTCCAAGCTGAAAAACTCATGGTAGAGGATTACTTCACAAATTTGAGCATATCTGAGGAAGGTGGTAGAGAGGATGTGTTGAAAGCTAAAAAACTAATAGTGGTTGAAACTCCCCCTAAGTTGAGATCTGATGATGTGAGATTTTATTTGCTTTATATTTATGTCTTGTCACACACATCACGCCTATAGTATGTGCACAATGGATCATCACATACAAAAATTACTTTTTTTGATTAGCAGGATGATTTAAGGAAGAAAAATATCTTGTTAGAAGAGGAAAATACTGAATTGAAGATGAAAATAAGCCAACTAATGGAAGAATTTGAAGTTCTCCATAGACAGAATATAGAAAATATCCAAGTCAAAAAGCAGAATGATGAGTTGAAGCAAGAGCTGAACATCTTGAGAGAAGAAAATAGAAGTTTAAGTAGCTTTGCGGCCCAAATTGAACTACATATTAAGGATTACCAAACTAGTACAAATGAGTAAACATGCTATCCTTGAATTTAGGTAGCTAACTGTATATAATATTATTTGTGTTTAGTAGGTCCTTTTTAAGTGAAACCACGTAGCTCTTGTGAGGTAATGAGAATTGTTCATTTTTATTTTTGCTGTATATTATGTGATAGATACCTCATGTACTCCAAAGTCCGAATGCAAGGCTTTGGAGTTCAAGGAATAGGTAACCATTGATCCATTCTTTGACTAATGAAATTTATGAATTTAACCTTAAGTTGATGGAATGTATACTATAATTATCTTTTTAGTATCATGTTATGTTAATTCATTATGGGTGTGCTTTTTTTTACTTAAAAAAAATATTTTTATTTAAAAATAATATTAGAGATTCTTATAAAAATGGTTTTTTAATATTGTTGAATTTTTTTTATATATTTTTATTTAAAACTCTCCATTATATCCTAAATTAAATTTATATACTAAAATGTTGTAATATTTTTTTTTTTTTTCTTCAAGAAATCTTAAAACAGGATTCGACAATTTTTTTTTACTTCATATGGATGTTGCATCACGCGCATGCAGCCTACTATTTTAATTTTTTATATTTTTTATAACAAATAATTAATAATTATTAAATAAAAAATAATAAAAACAGTTAGAAAAATTAAATTATATTAATAAAATCAAATAAATCCTAAACCTTAAATAATATTAGATTATTTGTTTTGACATGTCTTTATAACCACATTAATTTGATATTTTTTTTTCATTTAAATGTATTTTATTTGATTTTATTTATAATTTGATTTTTTTAATTTTATTATTATTATTATTATTATTTATTTATTTATTAAATTAATAATTAATCATTGTTGCG